>OY744463.1:8157868-8186605 GCA_963556145.1 Hygrocybe punicea
AGCAATGACGTTGTCAGACGAGCAACCTGCCGAGCACCTAATCGCGTTTAACCAGGTAATCATATGCTTATTTGTAGCACGGCTATCATACATAAGCCTAGTATGACTGGTATGACTGGTATGTACTGATGCGAACGAATAGAGCCTATTTGCTGATGGTCGCCATGGCAACAGTGGCTTACCACATCGAACGGTGGTGACCATCACCCGATCGGTGGCTGCGAGTGTCACGAACATCACGAACGTCACAAATATGATCCTGGCTATAGATAATGACAGGAACATGTTGAAATGGGCTTGCTGGTGCATGTAACCGTTCGTTTCCACCCGAGAGCGTTCCTGGATGATCTCATCGCGTCCCCGGGCATCGAATACACCATACAGCATTTTTTATAGCAAGAAGACAACCCAACTTTCAAATATTTGCGCACGTTTGGTCTCCACCCACATTTCGTGCCATCCCTCCTCATACCATCCTCTTTCAGGGTCCTCGCCATCGCGATCCTGGACCCCGAATGCCCCCGGTGGACATCGCTTGCAGTGACTCATACATATGTCATATTTATACCCTTGTAATGGCTTTATCTTGTAACGCTTGCTTGGATATCACTTTCTTGCCCAAATGCGGTATGTGTTTCTCGTCCGCGGTCATTGTGGCTGCATTCACAGGGTTCAAAAACCCCTGGTTCGTGTCGATTGCATAACATTCCCATGGTCGGTTCTCCCTCGCAAACCACTGTTCCCACGATTGTGCACCCCGTATAGTCACTGCTTGCGAATGGAATCCAACCATGGGAAGCACAAACTGACCACGCAGATCGGGGAATAGGAGCCTGGCTTTCAGAATCTGAGACAATTTCGGCGATAGCTACACAGGTTCTTCCCTGCAAACCAAATCGGCGAATGCTACCATCTGCCACCCAGGAAAGCTATTAGTCTGATGGATTGTGGTACCATTCGCCGGTAGTGGTGGGATCGGGATCACATGAACCTGGGCCACTGGAATCACATGACTGGCACACGTCCAGGATCACATGACCGACACCAGGATCACATGACTGCACAGCACTACATAAGCGATCGTCACGTGACTGTATCAAGACTTACATGGCTGATACCTGTATTATATAATGATGGATCACATGACTGACACCCAGGATCACATGACTGGCGCATGCAGGATCACATGATCGACTTCTGGATCACATGATTGCACAGCATTACATAAGCGATCATCACGTGAGTGTATCATGACTCACATGATTGATATCTGTATTACATAACCATGGATCACGTGACTGAATCACATGATTATCACATGATTTGCCATCACGATCACATGAGTGCACAGCATTACATAAGCGATCGTGGCCATATATTTCAATTTCTGTCTTGCATAATACACTTGCTATATATGCATGTATATATATATAGATCGTACTGTTCTAACCTTCCGAGCAATGACGTTGTCAGACGAGCAACCTGCCGAGCACCTAATCGCGTTTAACCAGGTAATCATATGCTTATTTGTAGCACGGCTATCATACATAAGCCTAGTATGACTGGTATGACTGGTATGTACTGATGCGAACGAATAGAGCCTATTTGCTGATGGTCGCCATGGCAACAGTGGCTTACCACATCGAACGGTGGTGACCATCACCCGATCGGTGGCTGCGAGTGTCACGAACATCACGAACGTCACAAATATGATCCTGGCTATAGATAATGACAGGAACATGTTGAAATGGGCTTGCTGGTGCATGTAACCGTTCGTTTCCACCCGAGAGCGTTCCTGGATGATCTCATCGCGTCCCCGGGCATCGAATACACCATACAGCATTTTTTATAGCAAGAAGACAACCCAACTTTCAAATATTTGCGCACGTTTGGTCTCCACCCACATTTCGTGCCATCCCTCCTCATACCATCCTCTTTCAGGGTCCTCGCCATCGCGATCCTGGACCCCGAATGCCCCCGGTGGACATCGCTTGCAGTGACTCATACATATGTCATATTTATACCCTTGTAATGGCTTTATCTTGTAACGCTTGCTTGGATATCACTTTCTTGCCCAAATGCGGTATGTGTTTCTCGTCCGCGGTCATTGTGGCTGCATTCACAGGGTTCAAAAACCCCTGGTTCGTGTCGATTGCATAACATTCCCATGGTCGGTTCTCCCTCGCAAACCACTGTTCCCACGATTGTGCACCCCGTATAGTCACTGCTTGCGAATGGAATCCAACCATGGGAAGCACAAACTGACCACGCAGATCGGGGAATAGGAGCCTGGCTTTCAGAATCTGAGACAATTTCGGCGATAGCTACACAGGTTCTTCCCTGCAAACCAAATCGGCGAATGCTACCATCTGCCACCCAGGAAAGCTATTAGTCTGATGGATTGTGGTACCATTCGCCGGTAGTGGTGGGATCGGGATCACATGAACCTGGGCCACTGGAATCACATGACTGGCACACGTCCAGGATCACATGACCGACACCAGGATCACATGACTGCACAGCACTACATAAGCGATCGTCACGTGACTGTATCAAGACTTACATGGCTGATACCTGTATTATATAATGATGGATCACATGACTGACACCCAGGATCACATGACTGGCGCATGCAGGATCACATGATCGACTTCTGGATCACATGATTGCACAGCATTACATAAGCGATCATCACGTGAGTGTATCATGACTCACATGATTGATATCTGTATTACATAACCATGGATCACGTGACTGAATCACATGATTATCACATGATTTGCCATCACGATCACATGAGTGCACAGCATTACATAAGCGATCGTGGCCATATATTTCAATTTCTGTCTTGCATAATACACTTGCTATATATGCATGTATATATATATAGATCGTACTGTTCTAACCTTCCGAGCAATGACGTTGTCAGACGAGCAACCTGCCGAGCACCTAATCGCGTTTAACCAGGTAATCATATGCTTATTTGTAGCACGGCTATCATACATAAGCCTAGTATGACTGGTATGACTGGTATGTACTGATGCGAACGAATAGAGCCTATTTGCTGATGGTCGCCATGGCAACAGTGGCTTACCACATCGAACGGTGGTGACCATCACCCGATCGGTGGCTGCGAGTGTCATGAACATCACGAACGTCACAAATATGATCCTGGCTATAGATAATGACAGGAACATGTTGAAATGGGCTTGCTGGTGCATGTAACCGTTCGTTTCCACCCGAGAGCGTTCCTGGATGATCTCATCGCGTCCCCGGGCATCGAATACACCATACAGCATTTTTTATAGCAAGAAGACAACCCAACTTTCAAATATTTGCGCACGTTTGGTCTCCACCCACATTTCGTGCCATCCCTCCTCATACCATCCTCTTTCAGGGTCCTCGCCATCGCGATCCTGGACCCCGAATGCCCCCGGTGGACATCGCTTGCAGTGACTCATACATATGTCATATTTATACCCTTGTAATGGCTTTATCTTGTAACGCTTGCTTGGATATCACTTTCTTGCCCAAATGCGGTATGTGTTTCTCGTCCGCGGTCATTGTGGCTGCATTCACAGGGTTCAAAAACCCCTGGTTCGTGTCGATTGCATAACATTCCCATGGTCGGTTCTCCCTCGCAAACCACTGTTCCCACGATTGTGCACCCCGTATAGTCACTGCTTGCGAATGGAATCCAACCATGGGAAGCACAAACTGACCACGCAGATCGGGGAATAGGAGCCTGGCTTTCAGAATCTGAGACAATTTCGGCGATAGCTACACAGGTTCTTCCCTGCAAACCAAATCGGCGAATGCTACCATCTGCCACCCAGGAAAGCTATTAGTCTGATGGATTGTGGTACCATTCGCCGGTAGTGGTGGGATCGGGATCACATGAACCTGGGCCACTGGAATCACATGACTGGCACACGTCCAGGATCACATGACCGACACCAGGATCACATGACTGCACAGCACTACATAAGCGATCGTCACGTGACTGTATCAAGACTTACATGGCTGATACCTGTATTATATAATGATGGATCACATGACTGACACCCAGGATCACATGACTGGCGCATGCAGGATCACATGATCGACTTCTGGATCACATGATTGCACAGCATTACATAAGCGATCATCACGTGAGTGTATCATGACTCACATGATTGATATCTGTATTACATAACCATGGATCACGTGACTGAATCACATGATTATCACATGATTTGCCATCACGATCACATGAGTGCACAGCATTACATAAGCGATCGTGGCCATATATTTCAATTTCTGTCTTGCATAATACACTTGCTATATATGCATGTATATATATATAGATCGTACTGTTCTAACCTTCCGAGCAATGACGTTGTCAGACGAGCAACCTGCCGAGCACCTAATCGCGTTTAACCAGGTAATCATATGCTTATTTGTAGCACGGCTATCATACATAAGCCTAGTATGACTGGTATGACTGGTATGTACTGATGCGAACGAATAGAGCCTATTTGCTGATGGTCGCCATGGCAACAGTGGCTTACCACATCGAACGGTGGTGACCATCACCCGATCGGTGGCTGCGAGTGTCACGAACATCACGAACGTCACAAATATGATCCTGGCTATAGATAATGACAGGAACATGTTGAAATGGGCTTGCTGGTGCATGTAACCGTTCGTTTCCACCCGAGAGCGTTCCTGGATGATCTCATCGCGTCCCCGGGCATCGAATACACCATACAGCATTTTTTATAGCAAGAAGACAACCCAACTTTCAAATATTTGCGCACGTTTGGTCTCCACCCACATTTCGTGCCATCCCTCCTCATACCATCCTCTTTCAGGGTCCTCGCCATCGCGATCCTGGACCCCGAATGCCCCCGGTGGACATCGCTTGCAGTGACTCATACATATGTCATATTTATACCCTTGTAATGGCTTTATCTTGTAACGCTTGCTTGGATATCACTTTCTTGCCCAAATGCGGTATGTGTTTCTCGTCCGCGGTCATTGTGGCTGCATTCACAGGGTTCAAAAACCCCTGGTTCGTGTCGATTGCATAACATTCCCATGGTCGGTTCTCCCTCGCAAACCACTGTTCCCACGATTGTGCACCCCGTATAGTCACTGCTTGCGAATGGAATCCAACCATGGGAAGCACAAACTGACCACGCAGATCGGGGAATAGGAGCCTGGCTTTCAGAATCTGAGACAATTTCGGCGATAGCTACACAGGTTCTTCCCTGCAAACCAAATCGGCGAATGCTACCATCTGCCACCCAGGAAAGCTATTAGTCTGATGGATTGTGGTACCATTCGCCGGTAGTGGTGGGATCGGGATCACATGAACCTGGGCCACTGGAATCACATGACTGGCACACGTCCAGGATCACATGACCGACACCAGGATCACATGACTGCACAGCACTACATAAGCGATCGTCACGTGACTGTATCAAGACTTACATGGCTGATACCTGTATTATATAATGATGGATCACATGACTGACACCCAGGATCACATGACTGGCGCATGCAGGATCACATGATCGACTTCTGGATCACATGATTGCACAGCATTACATAAGCGATCATCACGTGAGTGTATCATGACTCACATGATTGATATCTGTATTACATAACCATGGATCACGTGACTGAATCACATGATTATCACATGATTTGCCATCACGATCACATGAGTGCACAGCATTACATAAGCGATCGTGGCCATATATTTCAATTTCTGTCTTGCATAATACACTTGCTATATATGCATGTATATATATATAGATCGTACTGTTCTAACCTTCCGAGCAATGACGTTGTCAGACGAGCAACCTGCCGAGCACCTAATCGCGTTTAACCAGGTAATCATATGCTTATTTGTAGCACGGCTATCATACATAAGCCTAGTATGACTGGTATGACTGGTATGTACTGATGCGAACGAATAGAGCCTATTTGCTGATGGTCGCCATGGCAACAGTGGCTTACCACATCGAACGGTGGTGACCATCACCCGATCGGTGGCTGCGAGTGTCATGAACATCACGAACGTCACAAATATGATCCTGGCTATAGATAATGACAGGAACATGTTGAAATGGGCTTGCTGGTGCATGTAACCGTTCGTTTCCACCCGAGAGCGTTCCTGGATGATCTCATCGCGTCCCCGGGCATCGAATACACCATACAGCATTTTTTATAGCAAGAAGACAACCCAACTTTCAAATATTTGCGCACGTTTGGTCTCCACCCACATTTCGTGCCATCCCTCCTCATACCATCCTCTTTCAGGGTCCTCGCCATCGCGATCCTGGACCCCGAATGCCCCCGGTGGACATCGCTTGCAGTGACTCATACATATGTCATATTTATACCCTTGTAATGGCTTTATCTTGTAACGCTTGCTTGGATATCACTTTCTTGCCCAAATGCGGTATGTGTTTCTCGTCCGCGGTCATTGTGGCTGCATTCACAGGGTTCAAAAACCCCTGGTTCGTGTCGATTGCATAACATTCCCATGGTCGGTTCTCCCTCGCAAACCACTGTTCCCACGATTGTGCACCCCGTATAGTCACTGCTTGCGAATGGAATCCAACCATGGGAAGCACAAACTGACCACGCAGATCGGGGAATAGGAGCCTGGCTTTCAGAATCTGAGACAATTTCGGCGATAGCTACACAGGTTCTTCCCTGCAAACCAAATCGGCGAATGCTACCATCTGCCACCCAGGAAAGCTATTAGTCTGATGGATTGTGGTACCATTCGCCGGTAGGTGGTGGGATCGGGATCACATGAACCTGGGCCACTGGAATCACATGACTGGCACACGTCCAGGATCACATGACCGACACCAGGATCACATGACTGCACAGCACTACATAAGCGATCGTCACGTGACTGTATCAAGACTTACATGGCTGATACCTGTATTATATAATGATGGATCACATGACTGACACCCAGGATCACATGACTGGCGCATGCAGGATCACATGATCGACTTCTGGATCACATGATTGCACAGCATTACATAAGCGATCATCACGTGAGTGTATCATGACTCACATGATTGATATCTGTATTACATAACCATGGATCACGTGACTGAATCACATGATTATCACATGATTTGCCATCACGATCACATGAGTGCACAGCATTACATAAGCGATCGTGGCCATATATTTCAATTTCTGTCTTGCATAATACACTTGCTATATATGCATGTATATATATATAGATCGTACTGTTCTAACCTTCCGAGCAATGACGTTGTCAGACGAGCAACCTGCCGAGCACCTAATCGCGTTTAACCAGGTAATCATATGCTTATTTGTAGCACGGCTATCATACATAAGCCTAGTATGACTGGTATGACTGGTATGTACTGATGCGAACGAATAGAGCCTATTTGCTGATGGTCGCCATGGCAACAGTGGCTTACCACATCGAACGGTGGTGACCATCACCCGATCGGTGGCTGCGAGTGTCACGAACATCACGAACGTCACAAATATGATCCTGGCTATAGATAATGACAGGAACATGTTGAAATGGGCTTGCTGGTGCATGTAACCGTTCGTTTCCACCCGAGAGCGTTCCTGGATGATCTCATCGCGTCCCCGGGCATCGAATACACCATACAGCATTTTTTATAGCAAGAAGACAACCCAACTTTCAAATATTTGCGCACGTTTGGTCTCCACCCACATTTCGTGCCATCCCTCCTCATACCATCCTCTTTCAGGGTCCTCGCCATCGCGATCCTGGACCCCGAATGCCCCCGGTGGACATCGCTTGCAGTGACTCATACATATGTCATATTTATACCCTTGTAATGGCTTTATCTTGTAACGCTTGCTTGGATATCACTTTCTTGCCCAAATGCGGTATGTGTTTCTCGTCCGCGGTCATTGTGGCTGCATTCACAGGGTTCAAAAACCCCTGGTTCGTGTCGATTGCATAACATTCCCATGGTCGGTTCTCCCTCGCAAACCACTGTTCCCACGATTGTGCACCCCGTATAGTCACTGCTTGCGAATGGAATCCAACCATGGGAAGCACAAACTGACCACGCAGATCGGGGAATAGGAGCCTGGCTTTCAGAATCTGAGACAATTTCGGCGATAGCTACACAGGTTCTTCCCTGCAAACCAAATCGGCGAATGCTACCATCTGCCACCCAGGAAAGCTATTAGTCTGATGGATTGTGGTACCATTCGCCGGTAGTGGTGGGATCGGGATCACATGAACCTGGGCCACTGGAATCACATGACTGGCACACGTCCAGGATCACATGACCGACACCAGGATCACATGACTGCACAGCACTACATAAGCGATCGTCACGTGACTGTATCAAGACTTACATGGCTGATACCTGTATTATATAATGATGGATCACATGACTGACACCCAGGATCACATGACTGGCGCATGCAGGATCACATGATCGACTTCTGGATCACATGATTGCACAGCATTACATAAGCGATCATCACGTGAGTGTATCATGACTCACATGATTGATATCTGTATTACATAACCATGGATCACGTGACTGAATCACATGATTATCACATGATTTGCCATCACGATCACATGAGTGCACAGCATTACATAAGCGATCGTGGCCATATATTTCAATTTCTGTCTTGCATAATACACTTGCTATATATGCATGTATATATATATAGATCGTACTGTTCTAACCTTCCGAGCAATGACGTTGTCAGACGAGCAACCTGCCGAGCACCTAATCGCGTTTAACCAGGTAATCATATGCTTATTTGTAGCACGGCTATCATACATAAGCCTAGTATGACTGGTATGACTGGTATGTACTGATGCGAACGAATAGAGCCTATTTGCTGATGGTCGCCATGGCAACAGTGGCTTACCACATCGAACGGTGGTGACCATCACCCGATCGGTGGCTGCGAGTGTCACGAACATCACGAACGTCACAAATATGATCCTGGCTATAGATAATGACAGGAACATGTTGAAATGGGCTTGCTGGTGCATGTAACCGTTCGTTTCCACCCGAGAGCGTTCCTGGATGATCTCATCGCGTCCCCGGGCATCGAATACACCATACAGCATTTTTTATAGCAAGAAGACAACCCAACTTTCAAATATTTGCGCACGTTTGGTCTCCACCCACATTTCGTGCCATCCCTCCTCATACCATCCTCTTTCAGGGTCCTCGCCATCGCGATCCTGGACCCCGAATGCCCCCGGTGGACATCGCTTGCAGTGACTCATACATATGTCATATTTATACCCTTGTAATGGCTTTATCTTGTAACGCTTGCTTGGATATCACTTTCTTGCCCAAATGCGGTATGTGTTTCTCGTCCGCGGTCATTGTGGCTGCATTCACAGGGTTCAAAAACCCCTGGTTCGTGTCGATTGCATAACATTCCCATGGTCGGTTCTCCCTCGCAAACCACTGTTCCCACGATTGTGCACCCCGTATAGTCACTGCTTGCGAATGGAATCCAACCATGGGAAGCACAAACTGACCACGCAGATCGGGGAATAGGAGCCTGGCTTTCAGAATCTGAGACAATTTCGGCGATAGCTACACAGGTTCTTCCCTGCAAACCAAATCGGCGAATGCTACCATCTGCCACCCAGGAAAGCTATTAGTCTGATGGATTGTGGTACCATTCGCCGGTAGTGGTGGGATCGGGATCACATGAACCTGGGCCACTGGAATCACATGACTGGCACACGTCCAGGATCACATGACCGACACCAGGATCACATGACTGCACAGCACTACATAAGCGATCGTCACGTGACTGTATCAAGACTTACATGGCTGATACCTGTATTATATAATGATGGATCACATGACTGACACCCAGGATCACATGACTGGCGCATGCAGGATCACATGATCGACTTCTGGATCACATGATTGCACAGCATTACATAAGCGATCATCACGTGAGTGTATCATGACTCACATGATTGATATCTGTATTACATAACCATGGATCACGTGACTGAATCACATGATTATCACATGATTTGCCATCACGATCACATGAGTGCACAGCATTACATAAGCGATCGTGGCCATATATTTCAATTTCTGTCTTGCATAATACACTTGCTATATATGCATGTATATATATATAGATCGTACTGTTCTAACCTTCCGAGCAATGACGTTGTCAGACGAGCAACCTGCCGAGCACCTAATCGCGTTTAACCAGGTAATCATATGCTTATTTGTAGCACGGCTATCATACATAAGCCTAGTATGACTGGTATGACTGGTATGTACTGATGCGAACGAATAGAGCCTATTTGCTGATGGTCGCCATGGCAACAGTGGCTTACCACATCGAACGGTGGTGACCATCACCCGATCGGTGGCTGCGAGTGTCACGAACATCACGAACGTCACAAATATGATCCTGGCTATAGATAATGACAGGAACATGTTGAAATGGGCTTGCTGGTGCATGTAACCGTTCGTTTCCACCCGAGAGCGTTCCTGGATGATCTCATCGCGTCCCCGGGCATCGAATACACCATACAGCATTTTTTATAGCAAGAAGACAACCCAACTTTCAAATATTTGCGCACGTTTGGTCTCCACCCACATTTCGTGCCATCCCTCCTCATACCATCCTCTTTCAGGGTCCTCGCCATCGCGATCCTGGACCCCGAATGCCCCCGGTGGACATCGCTTGCAGTGACTCATACATATGTCATATTTATACCCTTGTAATGGCTTTATCTTGTAACGCTTGCTTGGATATCACTTTCTTGCCCAAATGCGGTATGTGTTTCTCGTCCGCGGTCATTGTGGCTGCATTCACAGGGTTCAAAAACCCCTGGTTCGTGTCGATTGCATAACATTCCCATGGTCGGTTCTCCCTCGCAAACCACTGTTCCCACGATTGTGCACCCCGTATAGTCACTGCTTGCGAATGGAATCCAACCATGGGAAGCACAAACTGACCACGCAGATCGGGGAATAGGAGCCTGGCTTTCAGAATCTGAGACAATTTCGGCGATAGCTACACAGGTTCTTCCCTGCAAACCAAATCGGCGAATGCTACCATCTGCCACCCAGGAAAGCTATTAGTCTGATGGATTGTGGTACCATTCGCCGGTAGTGGTGGGATCGGGATCACATGAACCTGGGCCACTGGAATCACATGACTGGCACACGTCCAGGATCACATGACCGACACCAGGATCACATGACTGCACAGCACTACATAAGCGATCGTCACGTGACTGTATCAAGACTTACATGGCTGATACCTGTATTATATAATGATGGATCACATGACTGACACCCAGGATCACATGACTGGCGCATGCAGGATCACATGATCGACTTCTGGATCACATGATTGCACAGCATTACATAAGTGATCATCACGTGAGTGTATCATGACTCACATGATTGATATCTGTATTACATAACCATGGATCACGTGACTGAATCACATGATTATCACATGATTTGCCATCACGATCACATGAGTGCACAGCATTACATAAGCGATCGTGGCCATATATTTCAATTTCTGTCTTGCATAATACACTTGCTATATATGCATGTATATATATATAGATCGTACTGTTCTAACCTTCCGAGCAATGACGTTGTCAGACGAGCAACCTGCCGAGCACCTAATCGCGTTTAACCAGGTAATCATATGCTTATTTGTAGCACGGCTATCATACATAAGCCTAGTATGACTGGTATGACTGGTATGTACTGATGCGAACGAATAGAGCCTATTTGCTGATGGTCGCCATGGCAACAGTGGCTTACCACATCGAACGGTGGTGACCATCACCCGATCGGTGGCTGCGAGTGTCACGAACATCACGAACGTCACAAATATGATCCTGGCTATAGATAATGACAGGAACATGTTGAAATGGGCTTGCTGGTGCATGTAACCGTTCGTTTCCACCCGAGAGCGTTCCTGGATGATCTCATCGCGTCCCCGGGCATCGAATACACCATACAGCATTTTTTATAGCAAGAAGACAACCCAACTTTCAAATATTTGCGCACGTTTGGTCTCCACCCACATTTCGTGCCATCCCTCCTCATACCATCCTCTTTCAGGGTCCTCGCCATCGCGATCCTGGACCCCGAATGCCCCCGGTGGACATCGCTTGCAGTGACTCATACATATGTCATATTTATACCCTTGTAATGGCTTTATCTTGTAACGCTTGCTTGGATATCACTTTCTTGCCCAAATGCGGTATGTGTTTCTCGTCCGCGGTCATTGTGGCTGCATTCACAGGGTTCAAAAACCCCTGGTTCGTGTCGATTGCATAACATTCCCATGGTCGGTTCTCCCTCGCAAACCACTGTTCCCACGATTGTGCACCCCGTATAGTCACTGCTTGCGAATGGAATCCAACCATGGGAAGCACAAACTGACCACGCAGATCGGGGAATAGGAGCCTGGCTTTCAGAATCTGAGACAATTTCGGCGATAGCTACACAGGTTCTTCCCTGCAAACCAAATCGGCGAATGCTACCATCTGCCACCCAGGAAAGCTATTAGTCTGATGGATTGTGGTACCATTCGCCGGTAGTGGTGGGATCGGGATCACATGAACCTGGGCCACTGGAATCACATGACTGGCACACGTCCAGGATCACATGACCGACACCAGGATCACATGACTGCACAGCACTACATAAGCGATCGTCACGTGACTGTATCAAGACTTACATGGCTGATACCTGTATTATATAATGATGGATCACATGACTGACACCCAGGATCACATGACTGGCGCATGCAGGATCACATGATCGACTTCTGGATCACATGATTGCACAGCATTACATAAGCGATCATCACGTGAGTGTATCATGACTCACATGATTGATATCTGTATTACATAACCATGGATCACGTGACTGAATCACATGATTATCACATGATTTGCCATCACGATCACATGAGTGCACAGCATTACATAAGCGATCGTGGCCATATATTTCAATTTCTGTCTTGCATAATACACTTGCTATATATGCATGTATATATATATAGATCGTACTGTTCTAACCTTCCGAGCAATGACGTTGTCAGACGAGCAACCTGCCGAGCACCTAATCGCGTTTAACCAGGTAATCATATGCTTATTTGTAGCACGGCTATCATACATAAGCCTAGTATGACTGGTATGACTGGTATGTACTGATGCGAACGAATAGAGCCTATTTGCTGATGGTCGCCATGGCAACAGTGGCTTACCACATCGAACGGTGGTGACCATCACCCGATCGGTGGCTGCGAGTGTCACGAACATCACGAACGTCACAAATATGATCCTGGCTATAGATAATGACAGGAACATGTTGAAATGGGCTTGCTGGTGCATGTAACCGTTCGTTTCCACCCGAGAGCGTTCCTGGATGATCTCATCGCGTCCCCGGGCATCGAATACACCATACAGCATTTTTTATAGCAAGAAGACAACCCAACTTTCAAATATTTGCGCACGTTTGGTCTCCACCCACATTTCGTGCCATCCCTCCTCATACCATCCTCTTTCAGGGTCCTCGCCATCGCGATCCTGGACCCCGAATGCCCCCGGTGGACATCGCTTGCAGTGACTCATACATATGTCATATTTATACCCTTGTAATGGCTTTATCTTGTAACGCTTGCTTGGATATCACTTTCTTGCCCAAATGCGGTATGTGTTTCTCGTCCGCGGTCATTGTGGCTGCATTCACAGGGTTCAAAAACCCCTGGTTCGTGTCGATTGCATAACATTCCCATGGTCGGTTCTCCCTCGCAAACCACTGTTCCCACGATTGTGCACCCCGTATAGTCACTGCTTGCGAATGGAATCCAACCATGGGAAGCACAAACTGACCACGCAGATCGGGGAATAGGAGCCTGGCTTTCAGAATCTGAGACAATTTCGGCGATAGCTACACAGGTTCTTCCCTGCAAACCAAATCGGCGAATGCTACCATCTGCCACCCAGGAAAGCTATTAGTCTGATGGATTGTGGTACCATTCGCCGGTAGTGGTGGGATCGGGATCACATGAACCTGGGCCACTGGAATCACATGACTGGCACACGTCCAGGATCACATGACCGACACCAGGATCACATGACTGCACAGCACTACATAAGCGATCGTCACGTGACTGTATCAAGACTTACATGGCTGATACCTGTATTATATAATGATGGATCACATGACTGACACCCAGGATCACATGACTGGCGCATGCAGGATCACATGATCGACTTCTGGATCACATGATTGCACAGCATTACATAAGCGATCATCACGTGAGTGTATCATGACTCACATGATTGATATCTGTATTACATAACCATGGATCACGTGACTGAATCACATGATTATCACATGATTTGCCATCACGATCACATGAGTGCACAGCATTACATAAGCGATCGTGGCCATATATTTCAATTTCTGTCTTGCATAATACACTTGCTATATATGCATGTATATATATATAGATCGTACTGTTCTAACCTTCCGAGCAATGACGTTGTCAGACGAGCAACCTGCCGAGCACCTAATCGCGTTTAACCAGGTAATCATATGCTTATTTGTAGCACGGCTATCATACATAAGCCTAGTATGACTGGTATGACTGGTATGTACTGATGCGAACGAATAGAGCCTATTTGCTGATGGTCGCCATGGCAACAGTGGCTTACCACATCGAACGGTGGTGACCATCACCCGATCGGTGGCTGCGAGTGTCACGAACATCACGAACGTCACAAATATGATCCTGGCTATAGATAATGACAGGAACATGTTGAAATGGGCTTGCTGGTGCATGTAACCGTTCGTTTCCACCCGAGAGCGTTCCTGGATGATCTCATCGCGTCCCCGGGCATCGAATACACCATACAGCATTTTTTATAGCAAGAAGACAACCCAACTTTCAAATATTTGCGCACGTTTGGTCTCCACCCACATTTCGTGCCATCCCTCCTCATACCATCCTCTTTCAGGGTCCTCGCCATCGCGATCCTGGACCCCGAATGCCCCCGGTGGACATCGCTTGCAGTGACTCATACATATGTCATATTTATACCCTTGTAATGGCTTTATCTTGTAACGCTTGCTTGGATATCACTTTCTTGCCCAAATGCGGTATGTGTTTCTCGTCCGCGGTCATTGTGGCTGCATTCACAGGGTTCAAAAACCCCTGGTTCGTGTCGATTGCATAACATTCCCATGGTCGGTTCTCCCTCGCAAACCACTGTTCCCACGATTGTGCACCCCGTATAGTCACTGCTTGCGAATGGAATCCAACCATGGGAAGCACAAACTGACCACGCAGATCGGGGAATAGGAGCCTGGCTTTCAGAATCTGAGACAATTTCGGCGATAGCTACACAGGTTCTTCCCTGCAAACCAAATCGGCGAATGCTACCATCTGCCACCCAGGAAAGCTATTAGTCTGATGGATTGTGGTACCATTCGCCGGTAGTGGTGGGATCGGGATCACATGAACCTGGGCCACTGGAATCACATGACTGGCACACGTCCAGGATCACATGACCGACACCAGGATCACATGACTGCACAGCACTACATAAGCGATCGTCACGTGACTGTATCAAGACTTACATGGCTGATACCTGTATTATATAATGATGGATCACATGACTGACACCCAGGATCACATGACTGGCGCATGCAGGATCACATGATCGACTTCTGGATCACATGATTGCACAGCATTACATAAGCGATCATCACGTGAGTGTATCATGACTCACATGATTGATATCTGTATTACATAACCATGGATCACGTGACTGAATCACATGATTATCACATGATTTGCCATCACGATCACATGAGTGCACAGCATTACATAAGCGATCGTGGCCATATATTTCAATTTCTGTCTTGCATAATACACTTGCTATATATGCATGTATATATATATAGATCGTACTGTTCTAACCTTCCGAGCAATGACGTTGTCAGACGAGCAACCTGCCGAGCACCTAATCGCGTTTAACCAGGTAATCATATGCTTATTTGTAGCACGGCTATCATACATAAGCCTAGTATGACTGGTATGACTGGTATGTACTGATGCGAACGAATAGAGCCTATTTGCTGATGGTCGCCATGGCAACAGTGGCTTACCACATCGAACGGTGGTGACCATCACCCGATCGGTGGCTGCGAGTGTCACGAACATCACGAACGTCACAAATATGATCCTGGCTATAGATAATGACAGGAACATGTTGAAATGGGCTTGCTGGTGCATGTAACCGTTCGTTTCCACCCGAGAGCGTTCCTGGATGATCTCATCGCGTCCCCGGGCATCGAATACACCATACAGCATTTTTTATAGCAAGAAGACAACCCAACTTTCAAATATTTGCGCACGTTTGGTCTCCACCCACATTTCGTGCCATCCCTCCTCATACCATCCTCTTTCAGGGTCCTCGCCATCGCGATCCTGGACCCCGAATGCCCCCGGTGGACATCGCTTGCAGTGACTCATACATATGTCATATTTATACCCTTGTAATGGCTTTATCTTGTAACGCTTGCTTGGATATCACTTTCTTGCCCAAATGCGGTATGTGTTTCTCGTCCGCGGTCATTGTGGCTGCATTCACAGGGTTCAAAAACCCCTGGTTCGTGTCGATTGCATAACATTCCCATGGTCGGTTCTCCCTCGCAAACCACTGTTCCCACGATTGTGCACCCCGTATAGTCACTGCTTGCGAATGGAATCCAACCATGGGAAGCACAAACTGACCACGCAGATCGGGGAATAGGAGCCTGGCTTTCAGAATCTGAGACAATTTCGGCGATAGCTACACAGGTTCTTCCCTGCAAACCAAATCGGCGAATGCTACCATCTGCCACCCAGGAAAGCTATTAGTCTGATGGATTGTGGTACCATTCGCCGGTAGTGGTGGGATCGGGATCACATGAACCTGGGCCACTGGAATCACATGACTGGCACACGTCCAGGATCACATGACCGACACCAGGATCACATGACTGCACAGCACTACATAAGCGATCGTCACGTGACTGTATCAAGACTTACATGGCTGATACCTGTATTATATAATGATGGATCACATGACTGACACCCAGGATCACATGACTGGCGCATGCAGGATCACATGATCGACTTCTGGATCACATGATTGCACAGCATTACATAAGCGATCATCACGTGAGTGTATCATGACTCACATGATTGATATCTGTATTACATAACCATGGATCACGTGACTGAATCACATGATTATCACATGATTTGCCATCACGATCACATGAGTGCACAGCATTACATAAGCGATCGTGGCCATATATTTCAATTTCTGTCTTGCATAATACACTTGCTATATATGCATGTATATATATATAGATCGTACTGTTCTAACCTTCCGAGCAATGACGTTGTCAGACGAGCAACCTGCCGAGCACCTAATCGCGTTTAACCAGGTAATCATATGCTTATTTGTAGCACGGCTATCATACATAAGCCTAGTATGACTGGTATGACTGGTATGTACTGATGCGAACGAATAGAGCCTATTTGCTGATGGTCGCCATGGCAACAGTGGCTTACCACATCGAACGGTGGTGACCATCACCCGATCGGTGGCTGCGAGTGTCACGAACATCACGAACGTCACAAATATGATCCTGGCTATAGATAATGACAGGAACATGTTGAAATGGGCTTGCTGGTGCATGTAACCGTTCGTTTCCACCCGAGAGCGTTCCTGGATGATCTCATCGCGTCCCCGGGCATCGAATACACCATACAGCATTTTTTATAGCAAGAAGACAACCCAACTTTCAAATATTTGCGCACGTTTGGTCTCCACCCACATTTCGTGCCATCCCTCCTCATACCATCCTCTTTCAGGGTCCTCGCCATCGCGATCCTGGACCCCGAATGCCCCCGGTGGACATCGCTTGCAGTGACTCATACATATGTCATATTTATACCCTTGTAATGGCTTTATCTTGTAACGCTTGCTTGGATATCACTTTCTTGCCCAAATGCGGTATGTGTTTCTCGTCCGCGGTCATTGTGGCTGCATTCACAGGGTTCAAAAACCCCTGGTTCGTGTCGATTGCATAACATTCCCATGGTCGGTTCTCCCTCGCAAACCACTGTTCCCACGATTGTGCACCCCGTATAGTCACTGCTTGCGAATGGAATCCAACCATGGGAAGCACAAACTGACCACGCAGATCGGGGAATAGGAGCCTGGCTTTCAGAATCTGAGACAATTTCGGCGATAGCTACACAGGTTCTTCCCTGCAAACCAAATCGGCGAATGCTACCATCTGCCACCCAGGAAAGCTATTAGTCTGATGGATTGTGGTACCATTCGCCGGTAGTGGTGGGATCGGGATCACATGAACCTGGGCCACTGGAATCACATGACTGGCACACGTCCAGGATCACATGACCGACACCAGGATCACATGACTGCACAGCACTACATAAGCGATCGTCACGTGACTGTATCAAGACTTACATGGCTGATACCTGTATTATATAATGATGGATCACATGACTGACACCCAGGATCACATGACTGGCGCATGCAGGATCACATGATCGACTTCTGGATCACATGATTGCACAGCATTACATAAGCGATCATCACGTGAGTGTATCATGACTCACATGATTGATATCTGTATTACATAACCATGGATCACGTGACTGAATCACATGATTATCACATGATTTGCCATCACGATCACATGAGTGCACAGCATTACATAAGCGATCGTGGCCATATATTTCAATTTCTGTCTTGCATAATACACTTGCTATATATGCATGTATATATATAGATCGTACTGTTCTAACCTTCCGAGCAATGACGTTGTCAGACGAGCAACCTGCCGAGCACCTAATCGCGTTTAACCAGGTAATCATATGCTTATTTGTAGCACGGCTATCATACATAAGCCTAGTATGACTGGTATGACTGGTATGTACTGATGCGAACGAATAGAGCCTATTTGCTGATGGTCGCCATGGCAACAGTGGCTTACCACATCGAACGGTGGTGACCATCACCCGATCGGTGGCTGCGAGTGTCACGAACATCACGAACGTCACAAATATGATCCTGGCTATAGATAATGACAGGAACATGTTGAAATGGGCTTGCTGGTGCATGTAACCGTTCGTTTCCACCCGAGAGCGTTCCTGGATGATCTCATCGCGTCCCCGGGCATCGAATACACCATACAGCATTTTTTATAGCAAGAAGACAACCCAACTTTCAAATATTTGCGCACGTTTGGTCTCCACCCACATTTCGTGCCATCCCTCCTCATACCATCCTCTTTCAGGGTCCTCGCCATCGCGATCCTGGACCCCGAATGCCCCCGGTGGACATCGCTTGCAGTGACTCATACATATGTCATATTTATACCCTTGTAATGGCTTTATCTTGTAACGCTTGCTTGGATATCACTTTCTTGCCCAAATGCGGTATGTGTTTCTCGTCCGCGGTCATTGTGGCTGCATTCACAGGGTTCAAAAACCCCTGGTTCGTGTCGATTGCATAACATTCCCATGGTCGGTTCTCCCTCGCAAACCACTGTTCCCACGATTGTGCACCCCGTATAGTCACTGCTTGCGAATGGAATCCAACCATGGGAAGCACAAACTGACCACGCAGATCGGGGAATAGGAGCCTGGCTTTCAGAATCTGAGACAATTTCGGCGATAGCTACACAGGTTCTTCCCTGCAAACCAAATCGGCGAATGCTACCATCTGCCACCCAGGAAAGCTATTAGTCTGATGGATTGTGGTACCATTCGCCGGTAGTGGTGGGATCGGGATCACATGAACCTGGGCCACTGGAATCACATGACTGGCACACGTCCAGGATCACATGACCGACACCAGGATCACATGACTGCACAGCACTACATAAGCGATCGTCACGTGACTGTATCAAGACTTACATGGCTGATACCTGTATTATATAATGATGGATCACATGACTGACACCCAGGATCACATGACTGGCGCATGCAGGATCACATGATCGACTTCTGGATCACATGATTGCACAGCATTACATAAGCGATCATCACGTGAGTGTATCATGACTCACATGATTGATATCTGTATTACATAACCATGGATCACGTGACTGAATCACATGATTATCACATGATTTGCCATCACGATCACATGAGTGCACAGCATTACATAAGCGATCGTGGCCATATATTTCAATTTCTGTCTTGCATAATACACTTGCTATATATGCATGTATATATATATAGATCGTACTGTTCTAACCTTCCGAGCAATGACGTTGTCAGACGAGCAACCTGCCGAGCACCTAATCGCGTTTAACCAGGTAATCATATGCTTATTTGTAGCACGGCTATCATACATAAGCCTAGTATGACTGGTATGACTGGTATGTACTGATGCGAACGAATAGAGCCTATTTGCTGATGGTCGCCATGGCAACAGTGGCTTACCACATCGAACGGTGGTGACCATCACCCGATCGGTGGCTGCGAGTGTCACGAACATCACGAACGTCACAAATATGATCCTGGCTATAGATAATGACAGGAACATGTTGAAATGGGCTTGCTGGTGCATGTAACCGTTCGTTTCCACCCGAGAGCGTTCCTGGATGATCTCATCGCGTCCCCGGGCATCGAATACACCATACAGCATTTTTTATAGCAAGAAGACAACCCAACTTTCAAATATTTGCGCACGTTTGGTCTCCACCCACATTTCGTGCCATCCCTCCTCATACCATCCTCTTTCAGGGTCCTCGCCATCGCGATCCTGGACCCCGAATGCCCCCGGTGGACATCGCTTGCAGTGACTCATACATATGTCATATTTATACCCTTGTAATGGCTTTATCTTGTAACGCTTGCTTGGATATCACTTTCTTGCCCAAATGCGGTATGTGTTTCTCGTCCGCGGTCATTGTGGCTGCATTCACAGGGTTCAAAAACCCCTGGTTCGTGTCGATTGCATAACATTCCCATGGTCGGTTCTCCCTCGCAAACCACTGTTCCCACGATTGTGCACCCCGTATAGTCACTGCTTGCGAATGGAATCCAACCATGGGAAGCACAAACTGACCACGCAGATCGGGGAATAGGAGCCTGGCTTTCAGAATCTGAGACAATTTCGGCGATAGCTACACAGGTTCTTCCCTGCAAACCAAATCGGCGAATGCTACCATCTGCCACCCAGGAAAGCTATTAGTCTGATGGATTGTGGTACCATTCGCCGGTAGTGGTGGGATCGGGATCACATGAACCTGGGCCACTGGAATCACATGACTGGCACACGTCCAGGATCACATGACCGACACCAGGATCACATGACTGCACAGCACTACATAAGCGATCGTCACGTGACTGTATCAAGACTTACATGGCTGATACCTGTATTATATAATGATGGATCACATGACTGACACCCAGGATCACATGACTGGCGCATGCAGGATCACATGATCGACTTCTGGATCACATGATTGCACAGCATTACATAAGCGATCATCACGTGAGTGTATCATGACTCACATGATTGATATCTGTATTACATAACCATGGATCACGTGACTGAATCACATGATTATCACATGATTTGCCATCACGATCACATGAGTGCACAGCATTACATAAGCGATCGTGGCCATATATTTCAATTTCTGTCTTGCATAATACACTTGCTATATATGCATGTATATATATATAGATCGTACTGTTCTAACCTTCCGAGCAATGACGTTGTCAGACGAGCAACCTGCCGAGCACCTAATCGCGTTTAACCAGGTAATCATATGCTTATTTGTAGCACGGCTATCATACATAAGCCTAGTATGACTGGTATGACTGGTATGTACTGATGCGAACGAATAGAGCCTATTTGCTGATGGTCGCCATGGCAACAGTGGCTTACCACATCGAACGGTGGTGACCATCACCCGATCGGTGGCTGCGAGTGTCACGAACATCACGAACGTCACAAATATGATCCTGGCTATAGATAATGACAGGAACATGTTGAAATGGGCTTGCTGGTGCATGTAACCGTTCGTTTCCACCCGAGAGCGTTCCTGGATGATCTCATCGCGTCCCCGGGCATCGAATACACCATACAGCATTTTTTATAGCAAGAAGACAACCCAACTTTCAAATATTTGCGCACGTTTGGTCTCCACCCACATTTCGTGCCATCCCTCCTCATACCATCCTCTTTCAGGGTCCTCGCCATCGCGATCCTGGACCCCGAATGCCCCCGGTGGACATCGCTTGCAGTGACTCATACATATGTCATATTTATACCCTTGTAATGGCTTTATCTTGTAACGCTTGCTTGGATATCACTTTCTTGCCCAAATGCGGTATGTGTTTCTCGTCCGCGGTCATTGTGGCTGCATTCACAGGGTTCAAAAACCCCTGGTTCGTGTCGATTGCATAACATTCCCATGGTCGGTTCTCCCTCGCAAACCACTGTTCCCACGATTGTGCACCCCGTATAGTCACTGCTTGCGAATGGAATCCAACCATGGGAAGCACAAACTGACCACGCAGATCGGGGAATAGGAGCCTGGCTTTCAGAATCTGAGACAATTTCGGCGATAGCTACACAGGTTCTTCCCTGCAAACCAAATCGGCGAATGCTACCATCTGCCACCCAGGAAAGCTATTAGTCTGATGGATTGTGGTACCATTCGCCGGTAGTGGTGGGATCGGGATCACATGAACCTGGGCCACTGGAATCACATGACTGGCACACGTCCAGGATCACATGACCGACACCAGGATCACATGACTGCACAGCACTACATAAGCGATCGTCACGTGACTGTATCAAGACTTACATGGCTGATACCTGTATTATATAATGATGGATCACATGACTGACACCCAGGATCACATGACTGGCGCATGCAGGATCACATGATCGACTTCTGGATCACATGATTGCACAGCATTACATAAGCGATCATCACGTGAGTGTATCATGACTCACATGATTGATATCTGTATTACATAACCATGGATCACGTGACTGAATCACATGATTATCACATGATTTGCCATCACGATCACATGAGTGCACAGCATTACATAAGCGATCGTGGCCATATATTTCAATTTCTGTCTTGCATAATACACTTGCTATATATGCATGTATATATATATAGATCGTACTGTTCTAACCTTCCGAGCAATGACGTTGTCAGACGAGCAACCTGCCGAGCACCTAATCGCGTTTAACCAGGTAATCATATGCTTATTTGTAGCACGGCTATCATACATAAGCCTAGTATGACTGGTATGACTGGTATGTACTGATGCGAACGAATAGAGCCTATTTGCTGATGGTCGCCATGGCAACAGTGGCTTACCACATCGAACGGTGGTGACCATCACCCGATCGGTGGCTGCGAGTGTCACGAACATCACGAACGTCACAAATATGATCCTGGCTATAGATAATGACAGGAACATGTTGAAATGGGCTTGCTGGTGCATGTAACCGTTCGTTTCCACCCGAGAGCGTTCCTGGATGATCTCATCGCGTCCCCGGGCATCGAATACACCATACAGCATTTTTTATAGCAAGAAGACAACCCAACTTTCAAATATTTGCGCACGTTTGGTCTCCACCCACATTTCGTGCCATCCCTCCTCATACCATCCTCTTTCAGGGTCCTCGCCATCGCGATCCTGGACCCCGAATGCCCCCGGTGGACATCGCTTGCAGTGACTCATACATATGTCATATTTATACCCTTGTAATGGCTTTATCTTGTAACGCTTGCTTGGATATCACTTTCTTGCCCAAATGCGGTATGTGTTTCTCGTCCGCGGTCATTGTGGCTGCATTCACAGGGTTCAAAAACCCCTGGTTCGTGTCGATTGCATAACATTCCCATGGTCGGTTCTCCCTCGCAAACCACTGTTCCCACGATTGTGCACCCCGTATAGTCACTGCTTGCGAATGGAATCCAACCATGGGAAGCACAAACTGACCACGCAGATCGGGGAATAGGAGCCTGGCTTTCAGAATCTGAGACAATTTCGGCGATAGCTACACAGGTTCTTCCCTGCAAACCAAATCGGCGAATGCTACCATCTGCCACCCAGGAAAGCTATTAGTCTGATGGATTGTGGTACCATTCGCCGGTAGTGGTGGGATCGGGATCACATGAACCTGGGCCACTGGAATCACATGACTGGCACACGTCCAGGATCACATGACCGACACCAGGATCACATGACTGCACAGCACTACATAAGCGATCGTCACGTGACTGTATCAAGACTTACATGGCTGATACCTGTATTATATAATGATGGATCACATGACTGACACCCAGGATCACATGACTGGCGCATGCAGGATCACATGATCGACTTCTGGATCACATGATTGCACAGCATTACATAAGCGATCATCACGTGAGTGTATCATGACTCACATGATTGATATCTGTATTACATAACCATGGATCACGTGACTGAATCACATGATTATCACATGATTTGCCATCACGATCACATGAGTGCACAGCATTACATAAGCGATCGTGGCCATATATTTCAATTTCTGTCTTGCATAATACACTTGCTATATATGCATGTATATATATATAGATCGTACTGTTCTAACCTTCCGAGCAATGACGTTGTCAGACGAGCAACCTGCCGAGCACCTAATCGCGTTTAACCAGGTAATCATATGCTTATTTGTAGCACGGCTATCATACATAAGCCTAGTATGACTGGTATGACTGGTATGTACTGATGCGAACGAATAGAGCCTATTTGCTGATGGTCGCCATGGCAACAGTGGCTTACCACATCGAACGGTGGTGACCATCACCCGATCGGTGGCTGCGAGTGTCACGAACATCACGAACGTCACAAATATGATCCTGGCTATAGATAATGACAGGAACATGTTGAAATGGGCTTGCTGGTGCATGTAACCGTTCGTTTCCACCCGAGAGCGTTCCTGGATGATCTCATCGCGTCCCCGGGCATCGAATACACCATACAGCATTTTTTATAGCAAGAAGACAACCCAACTTTCAAATATTTGCGCACGTTTGGTCTCCACCCACATTTCGTGCCATCCCTCCTCATACCATCCTCTTTCAGGGTCCTCGCCATCGCGATCCTGGACCCCGAATGCCCCCGGTGGACATCGCTTGCAGTGACTCATACATATGTCATATTTATACCCTTGTAATGGCTTTATCTTGTAACGCTTGCTTGGATATCACTTTCTTGCCCAAATGCGGTATGTGTTTCTCGTCCGCGGTCATTGTGGCTGCATTCACAGGGTTCAAAAACCCCTGGTTCGTGTCGATTGCATAACATTCCCATGGTCGGTTCTCCCTCGCAAACCACTGTTCCCACGATTGTGCACCCCGTATAGTCACTGCTTGCGAATGGAATCCAACCATGGGAAGCACAAACTGACCACGCAGATCGGGGAATAGGAGCCTGGCTTTCAGAATCTGAGACAATTTCGGCGATAGCTACACAGGTTCTTCCCTGCAAACCAAATCGGCGAATGCTACCATCTGCCACCCAGGAAAGCTATTAGTCTGATGGATTGTGGTACCATTCGCCGGTAGTGGTGGGATCGGGATCACATGAACCTGGGCCACTGGAATCACATGACTGGCACACGTCCAGGATCACATGACCGACACCAGGATCACATGACTGCACAGCACTACATAAGCGATCGTCACGTGACTGTATCAAGACTTACATGGCTGATACCTGTATTATATAATGATGGATCACATGACTGACACCCAGGATCACATGACTGGCGCATGCAGGATCACATGATCGACTTCTGGATCACATGATTGCACAGCATTACATAAGCGATCATCACGTGAGTGTATCATGACTCACATGATTGATATCTGTATTACATAACCATGGATCACGTGACTGAATCACATGATTATCACATGATTTGCCATCACGATCACATGAGTGCACAGCATTACATAAGCGATCGTGGCCATATATTTCAATTTCTGTCTTGCATAATACACTTGCTATATATGCATGTATATATATATAGATCGTACTGTTCTAACCTTCCGAGCAATGACGTTGTCAGACGAGCAACCTGCCGAGCACCTAATCGCGTTTAACCAGGTAATCATATGCTTATTTGTAGCACGGCTATCATACATAAGCCTAGTATGACTGGTATGACTGGTATGTACTGATGCGAACGAATAGAGCCTATTTGCTGATGGTCGCCATGGCAACAGTGGCTTACCACATCGAACGGTGGTGACCATCACCCGATCGGTGGCTGCGAGTGTCACGAACATCACGAACGTCACAAATATGATCCTGGCTATAGATAATGACAGGAACATGTTGAAATGGGCTTGCTGGTGCATGTAACCGTTCGTTTCCACCCGAGAGCGTTCCTGGATGATCTCATCGCGTCCCCGGGCATCGAATACACCATACAGCATTTTTTATAGCAAGAAGACAACCCAACTTTCAAATATTTGCGCACGTTTGGTCTCCACCCACATTTCGTGCCATCCCTCCTCATACCATCCTCTTTCAGGGTCCTCGCCATCGCGATCCTGGACCCCGAATGCCCCCGGTGGACATCGCTTGCAGTGACTCATACATATGTCATATTTATACCCTTGTAATGGCTTTATCTTGTAACGCTTGCTTGGATATCACTTTCTTGCCCAAATGCGGTATGTGTTTCTCGTCGCGGTCATTGTGGCTGCATTCACAGGGTTCAAAAACCCCTGGTTCGTGTCGATTGCATAACATTCCCATGGTCGGTTCTCCCTCGCAAACCACTGTTCCCACGATTGTGCACCCCGTATAGTCACTGCTTGCGAATGGAATCCAACCATGGGAAGCACAAACTGACCACGCAGATCGGGGAATAGGAGCCTGGCTTTCAGAATCTGAGACAATTTCGGCGATAGCTACACAGGTTCTTCCCTGCAAACCAAATCGGCGAATGCTACCATCTGCCACCCAGGAAAGCTATTAGTCTGATGGATTGTGGTACCATTCGCCGGTAGTGGTGGGATCGGGATCACATGAACCTGGGCCACTGGAATCACATGACTGGCACACGTCCAGGATCACATGACCGACACCAGGATCACATGACTGCACAGCACTACATAAGCGATCGTCACGTGACTGTATCAAGACTTACATGGCTGATACCTGTATTATATAATGATGGATCACATGACTGACACCCAGGATCACATGACTGGCGCATGCAGGATCACATGATCGACTTCTGGATCACATGATTGCACAGCATTACATAAGCGATCATCACGTGAGTGTATCATGACTCACATGATTGATATCTGTATTACATAACCATGGATCACGTGACTGAATCACATGATTATCACATGATTTGCCATCACGATCACATGAGTGCACAGCATTACATAAGCGATCGTGGCCATATATTTCAATTTCTGTCTTGCATAATACACTTGCTATATATGCATGTATATATATATAGATCGTACTGTTCTAACCTTCCGAGCAATGACGTTGTCAGACGAGCAACCTGCCGAGCACCTAATCGCGTTTAACCAGGTAATCATATGCTTATTTGTAGCACGGCTATCATACATAAGCCTAGTATGACTGGTATGACTGGTATGTACTGATGCGAACGAATAGAGCCTATTTGCCTGATGGTCGCCATGGCAACAGTGGCTTACCACATCGAACGGTGGTGACCATCACCCGAATCGGTGGCTGCGAGTGTCACGAACATCACGAACGTCACAAATATGATCCTGGCTATAGATAATGACAGGAACATGTTGAAATGGGCTTGCTGGTGCATGTAACCGTTCGTTTCCACCCGAGAGCGTTCCTGGATGATCTCATCGCGTCCCCCGGGCATCGAATACACCATACAGCATTTTTTATAGCAAGAAGACAACCCAACTTTCAAATATTTGCGCACGTTTGGTCTCCACCCACATTTCGTGCCATCCCTCCTCATACCATCCTCTTTCAGGGTCCTCGCCATCGCGATCCTGGACCCCGAATGCCCCGGTGGACATCGCTTGCAGTGACTCATACATATGTCATATTTATACCCTTGTAATGGCTTTATCTTGTAACGCTTGCTTGGATATCACTTTCTTGCCCAAATGCGGTATGTGTTTCTCGTCCGCGGTCATTGTGGCTGCATTCACAGGGTTCAAAAACCCCTGGTTCGTGTCGATTGCATAACATTCCCATGGTCGGTTCTCCCTCGCAAACCACTGTTCCCAACGATTGTGCACCCCGTATAGTCACTGCTTGCGAATGGAATCCAACCATGGGAAGCACAAACTGACCACGCAGATCGGGGAATAGGAGCCTGGCTTTCAGAATCTGAGACAATTTCGGCGATAGCTACACAGGTTCTTCCCTGCAAACCAAATCGGCGAATGCTACCATCTGCCACCCAGGAAAGCTATTAGTCTGATGGATTGTGGTACCATTCGCCGGTAGTGGTGGGATCGGGATCACATGAACCTGGGCCACTGGAATCACATGACTGGCACACGTCCAGGATCACATGACCGACACCAGGATCACATGACTGCACAGCACTAC
>OY744463.1:8186805-8212832 GCA_963556145.1 Hygrocybe punicea
GGTTCTCCCTCGCAAACCACTGTTCCCACGATTGTGCACCCCGTATAGTCACTGCTTGCGAATGGAATCCAACCATGGGAAGCACAAACTGACCACGCAGATCGGGGAATAGGAGCCTGGCTTTCAGAATCTGAGACAATTTCGGCGATAGCTACACAGGTTCTTCCCTGCAAACCAAATCGGCGAATGCTACCATCTGCCACCCAGGAAAGCTATTAGTCTGATGGATTGTGGTACCATTCGCCGGTAGTGGTGGGATCGGGATCACATGAACCTGGGCCACTGGAATCACATGACTGGCACACGTCCAGGATCACATGACCGACACCAGGATCACATGACTGCACAGCACTACATAAGCGATCGTCACGTGACTGTATCAAGACTTACATGGCTGATACCTGTATTATATAATGATGGATCACATGACTGACACCCAGGATCACATGACTGGCGCATGCAGGATCACATGATCGACTTCTGGATCACATGATTGCACAGCATTACATAAGCGATCATCACGTGAGTGTATCATGACTCACATGATTGATATCTGTATTACATAACCATGGATCACGTGACTGAATCACATGATTATCACATGATTTGCCATCACGATCACATGAGTGCACAGCATTACATAAGCGATCGTGGCCATATATTTCAATTTCTGTCTTGCATAATACACTTGCTATATATGCATGTATATATATATAGATCGTACTGTTCTAACCTTCCGAGCAATGACGTTGTCAGACGAGCAACCTGCCGAGCACCTAATCGCGTTTAACCAGGTAATCATATGCTTATTTGTAGCACGGCTATCATACATAAGCCTAGTATGACTGGTATGACTGGTATGTACTGATGCGAACGAATAGAGCCTATTTGCTGATGGTCGCCATGGCAACAGTGGCTTACCACATCGAACGGTGGTGACCATCACCCGATCGGTGGCTGCGAGTGTCACGAACATCACGAACGTCACAAATATGATCCTGGCTATAGATAATGACAGGAACATGTTGAAATGGGCTTGCTGGTGCATGTAACCGTTCGTTTCCACCCGAGAGCGTTCCTGGATGATCTCATCGCGTCCCCGGGCATCGAATACACCATACAGCATTTTTTATAGCAAGAAGACAACCCAACTTTCAAATATTTGCGCACGTTTGGTCTCCACCCACATTTCGTGCCATCCCTCCTCATACCATCCTCTTTCAGGGTCCTCGCCATCGCGATCCTGGACCCCGAATGCCCCCGGTGGACATCGCTTGCAGTGACTCATACATATGTCATATTTATACCCTTGTAATGGCTTTATCTTGTAACGCTTGCTTGGATATCACTTTCTTGCCCAAATGCGGTATGTGTTTCTCGTCCGCGGTCATTGTGGCTGCATTCACAGGGTTCAAAAACCCCTGGTTCGTGTCGATTGCATAACATTCCCATGGTCGGTTCTCCCTCGCAAACCACTGTTCCCACGATTGTGCACCCCGTATAGTCACTGCTTGCGAATGGAATCCAACCATGGGAAGCACAAACTGACCACGCAGATCGGGGAATAGGAGCCTGGCTTTCAGAATCTGAGACAATTTCGGCGATAGCTACACAGGTTCTTCCCTGCAAACCAAATCGGCGAATGCTACCATCTGCCACCCAGGAAAGCTATTAGTCTGATGGATTGTGGTACCATTCGCCGGTAGTGGTGGGATCGGGATCACATGAACCTGGGCCACTGGAATCACATGACTGGCACACGTCCAGGATCACATGACCGACACCAGGATCACATGACTGCACAGCACTACATAAGCGATCGTCACGTGACTGTATCAAGACTTACATGGCTGATACCTGTATTATATAATGATGGATCACATGACTGACACCCAGGATCACATGACTGGCGCATGCAGGATCACATGATCGACTTCTGGATCACATGATTGCACAGCATTACATAAGCGATCATCACGTGAGTGTATCATGACTCACATGATTGATATCTGTATTACATAACCATGGATCACGTGACTGAATCACATGATTATCACATGATTTGCCATCACGATCACATGAGTGCACAGCATTACATAAGCGATCGTGGCCATATATTTCAATTTCTGTCTTGCATAATACACTTGCTATATATGCATGTATATATATATAGATCGTACTGTTCTAACCTTCCGAGCAATGACGTTGTCAGACGAGCAACCTGCCGAGCACCTAATCGCGTTTAACCAGGTAATCATATGCTTATTTGTAGCACGGCTATCATACATAAGCCTAGTATGACTGGTATGACTGGTATGTACTGATGCGAACGAATAGAGCCTATTTGCTGATGGTCGCCATGGCAACAGTGGCTTACCACATCGAACGGTGGTGACCATCACCCGATCGGTGGCTGCGAGTGTCACGAACATCACGAACGTCACAAATATGATCCTGGCTATAGATAATGACAGGAACATGTTGAAATGGGCTTGCTGGTGCATGTAACCGTTCGTTTCCACCCGAGAGCGTTCCTGGATGATCTCATCGCGTCCCCGGGCATCGAATACACCATACAGCATTTTTTATAGCAAGAAGACAACCCAACTTTCAAATATTTGCGCACGTTTGGTCTCCACCCACATTTCGTGCCATCCCTCCTCATACCATCCTCTTTCAGGGTCCTCGCCATCGCGATCCTGGACCCCGAATGCCCCCGGTGGACATCGCTTGCAGTGACTCATACATATGTCATATTTATACCCTTGTAATGGCTTTATCTTGTAACGCTTGCTTGGATATCACTTTCTTGCCCAAATGCGGTATGTGTTTCTCGTCCGCGGTCATTGTGGCTGCATTCACAGGGTTCAAAAACCCCTGGTTCGTGTCGATTGCATAACATTCCCATGGTCGGTTCTCCCTCGCAAACCACTGTTCCCACGATTGTGCACCCCGTATAGTCACTGCTTGCGAATGGAATCCAACCATGGGAAGCACAAACTGACCACGCAGATCGGGGAATAGGAGCCTGGCTTTCAGAATCTGAGACAATTTCGGCGATAGCTACACAGGTTCTTCCCTGCAAACCAAATCGGCGAATGCTACCATCTGCCACCCAGGAAAGCTATTAGTCTGATGGATTGTGGTACCATTCGCCGGTAGTGGTGGGATCGGGATCACATGAACCTGGGCCACTGGAATCACATGACTGGCACACGTCCAGGATCACATGACCGACACCAGGATCACATGACTGCACAGCACTACATAAGCGATCGTCACGTGACTGTATCAAGACTTACATGGCTGATACCTGTATTATATAATGATGGATCACATGACTGACACCCAGGATCACATGACTGGCGCATGCAGGATCACATGATCGACTTCTGGATCACATGATTGCACAGCATTACATAAGCGATCATCACGTGAGTGTATCATGACTCACATGATTGATATCTGTATTACATAACCATGGATCACGTGACTGAATCACATGATTATCACATGATTTGCCATCACGATCACATGAGTGCACAGCATTACATAAGCGATCGTGGCCATATATTTCAATTTCTGTCTTGCATAATACACTTGCTATATATGCATGTATATATATATAGATCGTACTGTTCTAACCTTCCGAGCAATGACGTTGTCAGACGAGCAACCTGCCGAGCACCTAATCGCGTTTAACCAGGTAATCATATGCTTATTTGTAGCACGGCTATCATACATAAGCCTAGTATGACTGGTATGACTGGTATGTACTGATGCGAACGAATAGAGCCTATTTGCTGATGGTCGCCATGGCAACAGTGGCTTACCACATCGAACGGTGGTGACCATCACCCGATCGGTGGCTGCGAGTGTCACGAACATCACGAACGTCACAAATATGATCCTGGCTATAGATAATGACAGGAACATGTTGAAATGGGCTTGCTGGTGCATGTAACCGTTCGTTTCCACCCGAGAGCGTTCCTGGATGATCTCATCGCGTCCCCGGGCATCGAATACACCATACAGCATTTTTTATAGCAAGAAGACAACCCAACTTTCAAATATTTGCGCACGTTTGGTCTCCACCCACATTTCGTGCCATCCCTCCTCATACCATCCTCTTTCAGGGTCCTCGCCATCGCGATCCTGGACCCCGAATGCCCCCGGTGGACATCGCTTGCAGTGACTCATACATATGTCATATTTATACCCTTGTAATGGCTTTATCTTGTAACGCTTGCTTGGATATCACTTTCTTGCCCAAATGCGGTATGTGTTTCTCGTCCGCGGTCATTGTGGCTGCATTCACAGGGTTCAAAAACCCCTGGTTCGTGTCGATTGCATAACATTCCCATGGTCGGTTCTCCCTCGCAAACCACTGTTCCCACGATTGTGCACCCCGTATAGTCACTGCTTGCGAATGGAATCCAACCATGGGAAGCACAAACTGACCACGCAGATCGGGGAATAGGAGCCTGGCTTTCAGAATCTGAGACAATTTCGGCGATAGCTACACAGGTTCTTCCCTGCAAACCAAATCGGCGAATGCTACCATCTGCCACCCAGGAAAGCTATTAGTCTGATGGATTGTGGTACCATTCGCCGGTAGTGGTGGGATCGGGATCACATGAACCTGGGCCACTGGAATCACATGACTGGCACACGTCCAGGATCACATGACCGACACCAGGATCACATGACTGCACAGCACTACATAAGCGATCGTCACGTGACTGTATCAAGACTTACATGGCTGATACCTGTATTATATAATGATGGATCACATGACTGACACCCAGGATCACATGACTGGCGCATGCAGGATCACATGATCGACTTCTGGATCACATGATTGCACAGCATTACATAAGCGATCATCACGTGAGTGTATCATGACTCACATGATTGATATCTGTATTACATAACCATGGATCACGTGACTGAATCACATGATTATCACATGATTTGCCATCACGATCACATGAGTGCACAGCATTACATAAGCGATCGTGGCCATATATTTCAATTTCTGTCTTGCATAATACACTTGCTATATATGCATGTATATATATATAGATCGTACTGTTCTAACCTTCCGAGCAATGACGTTGTCAGACGAGCAACCTGCCGAGCACCTAATCGCGTTTAACCAGGTAATCATATGCTTATTTGTAGCACGGCTATCATACATAAGCCTAGTATGACTGGTATGACTGGTATGTACTGATGCGAACGAATAGAGCCTATTTGCTGATGGTCGCCATGGCAACAGTGGCTTACCACATCGAACGGTGGTGACCATCACCCGATCGGTGGCTGCGAGTGTCACGAACATCACGAACGTCACAAATATGATCCTGGCTATAGATAATGACAGGAACATGTTGAAATGGGCTTGCTGGTGCATGTAACCGTTCGTTTCCACCCGAGAGCGTTCCTGGATGATCTCATCGCGTCCCCGGGCATCGAATACACCATACAGCATTTTTTATAGCAAGAAGACAACCCAACTTTCAAATATTTGCGCACGTTTGGTCTCCACCCACATTTCGTGCCATCCCTCCTCATACCATCCTCTTTCAGGGTCCTCGCCATCGCGATCCTGGACCCCGAATGCCCCCGGTGGACATCGCTTGCAGTGACTCATACATATGTCATATTTATACCCTTGTAATGGCTTTATCTTGTAACGCTTGCTTGGATATCACTTTCTTGCCCAAATGCGGTATGTGTTTCTCGTCCGCGGTCATTGTGGCTGCATTCACAGGGTTCAAAAACCCCTGGTTCGTGTCGATTGCATAACATTCCCATGGTCGGTTCTCCCTCGCAAACCACTGTTCCCACGATTGTGCACCCCGTATAGTCACTGCTTGCGAATGGAATCCAACCATGGGAAGCACAAACTGACCACGCAGATCGGGGAATAGGAGCCTGGCTTTCAGAATCTGAGACAATTTCGGCGATAGCTACACAGGTTCTTCCCTGCAAACCAAATCGGCGAATGCTACCATCTGCCACCCAGGAAAGCTATTAGTCTGATGGATTGTGGTACCATTCGCCGGTAGTGGTGGGATCGGGATCACATGAACCTGGGCCACTGGAATCACATGACTGGCACACGTCCAGGATCACATGACCGACACCAGGATCACATGACTGCACAGCACTACATAAGCGATCGTCACGTGACTGTATCAAGACTTACATGGCTGATACCTGTATTATATAATGATGGATCACATGACTGACACCCAGGATCACATGACTGGCGCATGCAGGATCACATGATCGACTTCTGGATCACATGATTGCACAGCATTACATAAGCGATCATCACGTGAGTGTATCATGACTCACATGATTGATATCTGTATTACATAACCATGGATCACGTGACTGAATCACATGATTATCACATGATTTGCCATCACGATCACATGAGTGCACAGCATTACATAAGCGATCGTGGCCATATATTTCAATTTCTGTCTTGCATAATACACTTGCTATATATGCATGTATATATATATAGATCGTACTGTTCTAACCTTCCGAGCAATGACGTTGTCAGACGAGCAACCTGCCGAGCACCTAATCGCGTTTAACCAGGTAATCATATGCTTATTTGTAGCACGGCTATCATACATAAGCCTAGTATGACTGGTATGACTGGTATGTACTGATGCGAACGAATAGAGCCTATTTGCTGATGGTCGCCATGGCAACAGTGGCTTACCACATCGAACGGTGGTGACCATCACCCGATCGGTGGCTGCGAGTGTCACGAACATCACGAACGTCACAAATATGATCCTGGCTATAGATAATGACAGGAACATGTTGAAATGGGCTTGCTGGTGCATGTAACCGTTCGTTTCCACCCGAGAGCGTTCCTGGATGATCTCATCGCGTCCCCGGGCATCGAATACACCATACAGCATTTTTTATAGCAAGAAGACAACCCAACTTTCAAATATTTGCGCACGTTTGGTCTCCACCCACATTTCGTGCCATCCCTCCTCATACCATCCTCTTTCAGGGTCCTCGCCATCGCGATCCTGGACCCCGAATGCCCCCGGTGGACATCGCTTGCAGTGACTCATACATATGTCATATTTATACCCTTGTAATGGCTTTATCTTGTAACGCTTGCTTGGATATCACTTTCTTGCCCAAATGCGGTATGTGTTTCTCGTCCGCGGTCATTGTGGCTGCATTCACAGGGTTCAAAAACCCCTGGTTCGTGTCGATTGCATAACATTCCCATGGTCGGTTCTCCCTCGCAAACCACTGTTCCCACGATTGTGCACCCCGTATAGTCACTGCTTGCGAATGGAATCCAACCATGGGAAGCACAAACTGACCACGCAGATCGGGGAATAGGAGCCTGGCTTTCAGAATCTGAGACAATTTCGGCGATAGCTACACAGGTTCTTCCCTGCAAACCAAATCGGCGAATGCTACCATCTGCCACCCAGGAAAGCTATTAGTCTGATGGATTGTGGTACCATTCGCCGGTAGTGGTGGGATCGGGATCACATGAACCTGGGCCACTGGAATCACATGACTGGCACACGTCCAGGATCACATGACCGACACCAGGATCACATGACTGCACAGCACTACATAAGCGATCGTCACGTGACTGTATCAAGACTTACATGGCTGATACCTGTATTATATAATGATGGATCACATGACTGACACCCAGGATCACATGACTGGCGCATGCAGGATCACATGATCGACTTCTGGATCACATGATTGCACAGCATTACATAAGCGATCATCACGTGAGTGTATCATGACTCACATGATTGATATCTGTATTACATAACCATGGATCACGTGACTGAATCACATGATTATCACATGATTTGCCATCACGATCACATGAGTGCACAGCATTACATAAGCGATCGTGGCCATATATTTCAATTTCTGTCTTGCATAATACACTTGCTATATATGCATGTATATATATATAGATCGTACTGTTCTAACCTTCCGAGCAATGACGTTGTCAGACGAGCAACCTGCCGAGCACCTAATCGCGTTTAACCAGGTAATCATATGCTTATTTGTAGCACGGCTATCATACATAAGCCTAGTATGACTGGTATGACTGGTATGTACTGATGCGAACGAATAGAGCCTATTTGCTGATGGTCGCCATGGCAACAGTGGCTTACCACATCGAACGGTGGTGACCATCACCCGATCGGTGGCTGCGAGTGTCACGAACATCACGAACGTCACAAATATGATCCTGGCTATAGATAATGACAGGAACATGTTGAAATGGGCTTGCTGGTGCATGTAACCGTTCGTTTCCACCCGAGAGCGTTCCTGGATGATCTCATCGCGTCCCCGGGCATCGAATACACCATACAGCATTTTTTATAGCAAGAAGACAACCCAACTTTCAAATATTTGCGCACGTTTGGTCTCCACCCACATTTCGTGCCATCCCTCCTCATACCATCCTCTTTCAGGGTCCTCGCCATCGCGATCCTGGACCCCGAATGCCCCCGGTGGACATCGCTTGCAGTGACTCATACATATGTCATATTTATACCCTTGTAATGGCTTTATCTTGTAACGCTTGCTTGGATATCACTTTCTTGCCCAAATGCGGTATGTGTTTCTCGTCCGCGGTCATTGTGGCTGCATTCACAGGGTTCAAAAACCCCTGGTTCGTGTCGATTGCATAACATTCCCATGGTCGGTTCTCCCTCGCAAACCACTGTTCCCACGATTGTGCACCCCGTATAGTCACTGCTTGCGAATGGAATCCAACCATGGGAAGCACAAACTGACCACGCAGATCGGGGAATAGGAGCCTGGCTTTCAGAATCTGAGACAATTTCGGCGATAGCTACACAGGTTCTTCCCTGCAAACCAAATCGGCGAATGCTACCATCTGCCACCCAGGAAAGCTATTAGTCTGATGGATTGTGGTACCATTCGCCGGTAGTGGTGGGATCGGGATCACATGAACCTGGGCCACTGGAATCACATGACTGGCACACGTCCAGGATCACATGACCGACACCAGGATCACATGACTGCACAGCACTACATAAGCGATCGTCACGTGACTGTATCAAGACTTACATGGCTGATACCTGTATTATATAATGATGGATCACATGACTGACACCCAGGATCACATGACTGGCGCATGCAGGATCACATGATCGACTTCTGGATCACATGATTGCACAGCATTACATAAGCGATCATCACGTGAGTGTATCATGACTCACATGATTGATATCTGTATTACATAACCATGGATCACGTGACTGAATCACATGATTATCACATGATTTGCCATCACGATCACATGAGTGCACAGCATTACATAAGCGATCGTGGCCATATATTTCAATTTCTGTCTTGCATAATACACTTGCTATATATGCATGTATATATATATAGATCGTACTGTTCTAACCTTCCGAGCAATGACGTTGTCAGACGAGCAACCTGCCGAGCACCTAATCGCGTTTAACCAGGTAATCATATGCTTATTTGTAGCACGGCTATCATACATAAGCCTAGTATGACTGGTATGACTGGTATGTACTGATGCGAACGAATAGAGCCTATTTGCTGATGGTCGCCATGGCAACAGTGGCTTACCACATCGAACGGTGGTGACCATCACCCGATCGGTGGCTGCGAGTGTCACGAACATCACGAACGTCACAAATATGATCCTGGCTATAGATAATGACAGGAACATGTTGAAATGGGCTTGCTGGTGCATGTAACCGTTCGTTTCCACCCGAGAGCGTTCCTGGATGATCTCATCGCGTCCCCGGGCATCGAATACACCATACAGCATTTTTTATAGCAAGAAGACAACCCAACTTTCAAATATTTGCGCACGTTTGGTCTCCACCCACATTTCGTGCCATCCCTCCTCATACCATCCTCTTTCAGGGTCCTCGCCATCGCGATCCTGGACCCCGAATGCCCCCGGTGGACATCGCTTGCAGTGACTCATACATATGTCATATTTATACCCTTGTAATGGCTTTATCTTGTAACGCTTGCTTGGATATCACTTTCTTGCCCAAATGCGGTATGTGTTTCTCGTCCGCGGTCATTGTGGCTGCATTCACAGGGTTCAAAAACCCCTGGTTCGTGTCGATTGCATAACATTCCCATGGTCGGTTCTCCCTCGCAAACCACTGTTCCCACGATTGTGCACCCCGTATAGTCACTGCTTGCGAATGGAATCCAACCATGGGAAGCACAAACTGACCACGCAGATCGGGGAATAGGAGCCTGGCTTTCAGAATCTGAGACAATTTCGGCGATAGCTACACAGGTTCTTCCCTGCAAACCAAATCGGCGAATGCTACCATCTGCCACCCAGGAAAGCTATTAGTCTGATGGATTGTGGTACCATTCGCCGGTAGTGGTGGGATCGGGATCACATGAACCTGGGCCACTGGAATCACATGACTGGCACACGTCCAGGATCACATGACCGACACCAGGATCACATGACTGCACAGCACTACATAAGCGATCGTCACGTGACTGTATCAAGACTTACATGGCTGATACCTGTATTATATAATGATGGATCACATGACTGACACCCAGGATCACATGACTGGCGCATGCAGGATCACATGATCGACTTCTGGATCACATGATTGCACAGCATTACATAAGCGATCATCACGTGAGTGTATCATGACTCACATGATTGATATCTGTATTACATAACCATGGATCACGTGACTGAATCACATGATTATCACATGATTTGCCATCACGATCACATGAGTGCACAGCATTACATAAGCGATCGTGGCCATATATTTCAATTTCTGTCTTGCATAATACACTTGCTATATATGCATGTATATATATATAGATCGTACTGTTCTAACCTTCCGAGCAATGACGTTGTCAGACGAGCAACCTGCCGAGCACCTAATCGCGTTTAACCAGGTAATCATATGCTTATTTGTAGCACGGCTATCATACATAAGCCTAGTATGACTGGTATGACTGGTATGTACTGATGCGAACGAATAGAGCCTATTTGCTGATGGTCGCCATGGCAACAGTGGCTTACCACATCGAACGGTGGTGACCATCACCCGATCGGTGGCTGCGAGTGTCACGAACATCACGAACGTCACAAATATGATCCTGGCTATAGATAATGACAGGAACATGTTGAAATGGGCTTGCTGGTGCATGTAACCGTTCGTTTCCACCCGAGAGCATTCCTGGATGATCTCATCGCGTCCCCGGGCATCGAATACACCATACAGCATTTTTTATAGCAAGAAGACAACCCAACTTTCAAATATTTGCGCACGTTTGGTCTCCACCCACATTTCGTGCCATCCCTCCTCATACCATCCTCTTTCAGGGTCCTCGCCATCGCGATCCTGGACCCCGAATGCCCCCGGTGGACATCGCTTGCAGTGACTCATACATATGTCATATTTATACCCTTGTAATGGCTTTATCTTGTAACGCTTGCTTGGATATCACTTTCTTGCCCAAATGCGGTATGTGTTTCTCGTCCGCGGTCATTGTGGCTGCATTCACAGGGTTCAAAAACCCCTGGTTCGTGTCGATTGCATAACATTCCCATGGTCGGTTCTCCCTCGCAAACCACTGTTCCCACGATTGTGCACCCCGTATAGTCACTGCTTGCGAATGGAATCCAACCATGGGAAGCACAAACTGACCACGCAGATCGGGGAATAGGAGCCTGGCTTTCAGAATCTGAGACAATTTCGGCGATAGCTACACAGGTTCTTCCCTGCAAACCAAATCGGCGAATGCTACCATCTGCCACCCAGGAAAGCTATTAGTCTGATGGATTGTGGTACCATTCGCCGGTAGTGGTGGGATCGGGATCACATGAACCTGGGCCACTGGAATCACATGACTGGCACACGTCCAGGATCACATGACCGACACCAGGATCACATGACTGCACAGCACTACATAAGCGATCGTCACGTGACTGTATCAAGACTTACATGGCTGATACCTGTATTATATAATGATGGATCACATGACTGACACCCAGGATCACATGACTGGCGCATGCAGGATCACATGATCGACTTCTGGATCACATGATTGCACAGCATTACATAAGCGATCATCACGTGAGTGTATCATGACTCACATGATTGATATCTGTATTACATAACCATGGATCACGTGACTGAATCACATGATTATCACATGATTTGCCATCACGATCACATGAGTGCACAGCATTACATAAGCGATCGTGGCCATATATTTCAATTTCTGTCTTGCATAATACACTTGCTATATATGCATGTATATATATATAGATCGTACTGTTCTAACCTTCCGAGCAATGACGTTGTCAGACGAGCAACCTGCCGAGCACCTAATCGCGTTTAACCAGGTAATCATATGCTTATTTGTAGCACGGCTATCATACATAAGCCTAGTATGACTGGTATGACTGGTATGTACTGATGCGAACGAATAGAGCCTATTTGCTGATGGTCGCCATGGCAACAGTGGCTTACCACATCGAACGGTGGTGACCATCACCCGATCGGTGGCTGCGAGTGTCACGAACATCACGAACGTCACAAATATGATCCTGGCTATAGATAATGACAGGAACATGTTGAAATGGGCTTGCTGGTGCATGTAACCGTTCGTTTCCACCCGAGAGCGTTCCTGGATGATCTCATCGCGTCCCCGGGCATCGAATACACCATACAGCATTTTTTATAGCAAGAAGACAACCCAACTTTCAAATATTTGCGCACGTTTGGTCTCCACCCACATTTCGTGCCATCCCTCCTCATACCATCCTCTTTCAGGGTCCTCGCCATCGCGATCCTGGACCCCGAATGCCCCCGGTGGACATCGCTTGCAGTGACTCATACATATGTCATATTTATACCCTTGTAATGGCTTTATCTTGTAACGCTTGCTTGGATATCACTTTCTTGCCCAAATGCGGTATGTGTTTCTCGTCCGCGGTCATTGTGGCTGCATTCACAGGGTTCAAAAACCCCTGGTTCGTGTCGATTGCATAACATTCCCATGGTCGGTTCTCCCTCGCAAACCACTGTTCCCACGATTGTGCACCCCGTATAGTCACTGCTTGCGAATGGAATCCAACCATGGGAAGCACAAACTGACCACGCAGATCGGGGAATAGGAGCCTGGCTTTCAGAATCTGAGACAATTTCGGCGATAGCTACACAGGTTCTTCCCTGCAAACCAAATCGGCGAATGCTACCATCTGCCACCCAGGAAAGCTATTAGTCTGATGGATTGTGGTACCATTCGCCGGTAGTGGTGGGATCGGGATCACATGAACCTGGGCCACTGGAATCACATGACTGGCACACGTCCAGGATCACATGACCGACACCAGGATCACATGACTGCACAGCACTACATAAGCGATCGTCACGTGACTGTATCAAGACTTACATGGCTGATACCTGTATTATATAATGATGGATCACATGACTGACACCCAGGATCACATGACTGGCGCATGCAGGATCACATGATCGACTTCTGGATCACATGATTGCACAGCATTACATAAGCGATCATCACGTGAGTGTATCATGACTCACATGATTGATATCTGTATTACATAACCATGGATCACGTGACTGAATCACATGATTATCACATGATTTGCCATCACGATCACATGAGTGCACAGCATTACATAAGCGATCGTGGCCATATATTTCAATTTCTGTCTTGCATAATACACTTGCTATATATGCATGTATATATATATAGATCGTACTGTTCTAACCTTCCGAGCAATGACGTTGTCAGACGAGCAACCTGCCGAGCACCTAATCGCGTTTAACCAGGTAATCATATGCTTATTTGTAGCACGGCTATCATACATAAGCCTAGTATGACTGGTATGACTGGTATGTACTGATGCGAACGAATAGAGCCTATTTGCTGATGGTCGCCATGGCAACAGTGGCTTACCACATCGAACGGTGGTGACCATCACCCGATCGGTGGCTGCGAGTGTCACGAACATCACGAACGTCACAAATATGATCCTGGCTATAGATAATGACAGGAACATGTTGAAATGGGCTTGCTGGTGCATGTAACCGTTCGTTTCCACCCGAGAGCGTTCCTGGATGATCTCATCGCGTCCCCGGGCATCGAATACACCATACAGCATTTTTTATAGCAAGAAGACAACCCAACTTTCAAATATTTGCGCACGTTTGGTCTCCACCCACATTTCGTGCCATCCCTCCTCATACCATCCTCTTTCAGGGTCCTCGCCATCGCGATCCTGGACCCCGAATGCCCCCGGTGGACATCGCTTGCAGTGACTCATACATATGTCATATTTATACCCTTGTAATGGCTTTATCTTGTAACGCTTGCTTGGATATCACTTTCTTGCCCAAATGCGGTATGTGTTTCTCGTCCGCGGTCATTGTGGCTGCATTCACAGGGTTCAAAAACCCCTGGTTCGTGTCGATTGCATAACATTCCCATGGTCGGTTCTCCCTCGCAAACCACTGTTCCCACGATTGTGCACCCCGTATAGTCACTGCTTGCGAATGGAATCCAACCATGGGAAGCACAAACTGACCACGCAGATCGGGGAATAGGAGCCTGGCTTTCAGAATCTGAGACAATTTCGGCGATAGCTACACAGGTTCTTCCCTGCAAACCAAATCGGCGAATGCTACCATCTGCCACCCAGGAAAGCTATTAGTCTGATGGATTGTGGTACCATTCGCCGGTAGTGGTGGGATCGGGATCACATGAACCTGGGCCACTGGAATCACATGACTGGCACACGTCCAGGATCACATGACCGACACCAGGATCACATGACTGCACAGCACTACATAAGCGATCGTCACGTGACTGTATCAAGACTTACATGGCTGATACCTGTATTATATAATGATGGATCACATGACTGACACCCAGGATCACATGACTGGCGCATGCAGGATCACATGATCGACTTCTGGATCACATGATTGCACAGCATTACATAAGCGATCATCACGTGAGTGTATCATGACTCACATGATTGATATCTGTATTACATAACCATGGATCACGTGACTGAATCACATGATTATCACATGATTTGCCATCACGATCACATGAGTGCACAGCATTACATAAGCGATCGTGGCCATATATTTCAATTTCTGTCTTGCATAATACACTTGCTATATATGCATGTATATATATATAGATCGTACTGTTCTAACCTTCCGAGCAATGACGTTGTCAGACGAGCAACCTGCCGAGCACCTAATCGCGTTTAACCAGGTAATCATATGCTTATTTGTAGCACGGCTATCATACATAAGCCTAGTATGACTGGTATGACTGGTATGTACTGATGCGAACGAATAGAGCCTATTTGCTGATGGTCGCCATGGCAACAGTGGCTTACCACATCGAACGGTGGTGACCATCACCCGATCGGTGGCTGCGAGTGTCACGAACATCACGAACGTCACAAATATGATCCTGGCTATAGATAATGACAGGAACATGTTGAAATGGGCTTGCTGGTGCATGTAACCGTTCGTTTCCACCCGAGAGCGTTCCTGGATGATCTCATCGCGTCCCCGGGCATCGAATACACCATACAGCATTTTTTATAGCAAGAAGACAACCCAACTTTCAAATATTTGCGCACGTTTGGTCTCCACCCACATTTCGTGCCATCCCTCCTCATACCATCCTCTTTCAGGGTCCTCGCCATCGCGATCCTGGACCCCGAATGCCCCCGGTGGACATCGCTTGCAGTGACTCATACATATGTCATATTTATACCCTTGTAATGGCTTTATCTTGTAACGCTTGCTTGGATATCACTTTCTTGCCCAAATGCGGTATGTGTTTCTCGTCCGCGGTCATTGTGGCTGCATTCACAGGGTTCAAAAACCCCTGGTTCGTGTCGATTGCATAACATTCCCATGGTCGGTTCTCCCTCGCAAACCACTGTTCCCACGATTGTGCACCCCGTATAGTCACTGCTTGCGAATGGAATCCAACCATGGGAAGCACAAACTGACCACGCAGATCGGGGAATAGGAGCCTGGCTTTCAGAATCTGAGACAATTTCGGCGATAGCTACACAGGTTCTTCCCTGCAAACCAAATCGGCGAATGCTACCATCTGCCACCCAGGAAAGCTATTAGTCTGATGGATTGTGGTACCATTCGCCGGTAGTGGTGGGATCGGGATCACATGAACCTGGGCCACTGGAATCACATGACTGGCACACGTCCAGGATCACATGACCGACACCAGGATCACATGACTGCACAGCACTACATAAGCGATCGTCACGTGACTGTATCAAGACTTACATGGCTGATACCTGTATTATATAATGATGGATCACATGACTGACACCCAGGATCACATGACTGGCGCATGCAGGATCACATGATCGACTTCTGGATCACATGATTGCACAGCATTACATAAGCGATCATCACGTGAGTGTATCATGACTCACATGATTGATATCTGTATTACATAACCATGGATCACGTGACTGAATCACATGATTATCACATGATTTGCCATCACGATCACATGAGTGCACAGCATTACATAAGCGATCGTGGCCATATATTTCAATTTCTGTCTTGCATAATACACTTGCTATATATGCATGTATATATATATAGATCGTACTGTTCTAACCTTCCGAGCAATGACGTTGTCAGACGAGCAACCTGCCGAGCACCTAATCGCGTTTAACCAGGTAATCATATGCTTATTTGTAGCACGGCTATCATACATAAGCCTAGTATGACTGGTATGACTGGTATGTACTGATGCGAACGAATAGAGCCTATTTGCTGATGGTCGCCATGGCAACAGTGGCTTACCACATCGAACGGTGGTGACCATCACCCGATCGGTGGCTGCGAGTGTCACGAACATCACGAACGTCACAAATATGATCCTGGCTATAGATAATGACAGGAACATGTTGAAATGGGCTTGCTGGTGCATGTAACCGTTCGTTTCCACCCGAGAGCGTTCCTGGATGATCTCATCGCGTCCCCGGGCATCGAATACACCATACAGCATTTTTTATAGCAAGAAGACAACCCAACTTTCAAATATTTGCGCACGTTTGGTCTCCACCCACATTTCGTGCCATCCCTCCTCATACCATCCTCTTTCAGGGTCCTCGCCATCGCGATCCTGGACCCCGAATGCCCCCGGTGGACATCGCTTGCAGTGACTCATACATATGTCATATTTATACCCTTGTAATGGCTTTATCTTGTAACGCTTGCTTGGATATCACTTTCTTGCCCAAATGCGGTATGTGTTTCTCGTCCGCGGTCATTGTGGCTGCATTCACAGGGTTCAAAAACCCCTGGTTCGTGTCGATTGCATAACATTCCCATGGTCGGTTCTCCCTCGCAAACCACTGTTCCCACGATTGTGCACCCCGTATAGTCACTGCTTGCGAATGGAATCCAACCATGGGAAGCACAAACTGACCACGCAGATCGGGGAATAGGAGCCTGGCTTTCAGAATCTGAGACAATTTCGGCGATAGCTACACAGGTTCTTCCCTGCAAACCAAATCGGCGAATGCTACCATCTGCCACCCAGGAAAGCTATTAGTCTGATGGATTGTGGTACCATTCGCCGGTAGTGGTGGGATCGGGATCACATGAACCTGGGCCACTGGAATCACATGACTGGCACACGTCCAGGATCACATGACCGACACCAGGATCACATGACTGCACAGCACTACATAAGCGATCGTCACGTGACTGTATCAAGACTTACATGGCTGATACCTGTATTATATAATGATGGATCACATGACTGACACCCAGGATCACATGACTGGCGCATGCAGGATCACATGATCGACTTCTGGATCACATGATTGCACAGCATTACATAAGCGATCATCACGTGAGTGTATCATGACTCACATGATTGATATCTGTATTACATAACCATGGATCACGTGACTGAATCACATGATTATCACATGATTTGCCATCACGATCACATGAGTGCACAGCATTACATAAGCGATCGTGGCCATATATTTCAATTTCTGTCTTGCATAATACACTTGCTATATATGCATGTATATATATATAGATCGTACTGTTCTAACCTTCCGAGCAATGACGTTGTCAGACGAGCAACCTGCCGAGCACCTAATCGCGTTTAACCAGGTAATCATATGCTTATTTGTAGCACGGCTATCATACATAAGCCTAGTATGACTGGTATGACTGGTATGTACTGATGCGAACGAATAGAGCCTATTTGCTGATGGTCGCCATGGCAACAGTGGCTTACCACATCGAACGGTGGTGACCATCACCCGATCGGTGGCTGCGAGTGTCACGAACATCACGAACGTCACAAATATGATCCTGGCTATAGATAATGACAGGAACATGTTGAAATGGGCTTGCTGGTGCATGTAACCGTTCGTTTCCACCCGAGAGCGTTCCTGGATGATCTCATCGCGTCCCCGGGCATCGAATACACCATACAGCATTTTTTATAGCAAGAAGACAACCCAACTTTCAAATATTTGCGCACGTTTGGTCTCCACCCACATTTCGTGCCATCCCTCCTCATACCATCCTCTTTCAGGGTCCTCGCCATCGCGATCCTGGACCCCGAATGCCCCCGGTGGACATCGCTTGCAGTGACTCATACATATGTCATATTTATACCCTTGTAATGGCTTTATCTTGTAACGCTTGCTTGGATATCACTTTCTTGCCCAAATGCGGTATGTGTTTCTCGTCCGCGGTCATTGTGGCTGCATTCACAGGGTTCAAAAACCCCTGGTTCGTGTCGATTGCATAACATTCCCATGGTCGGTTCTCCCTCGCAAACCACTGTTCCCACGATTGTGCACCCCGTATAGTCACTGCTTGCGAATGGAATCCAACCATGGGAAGCACAAACTGACCACGCAGATCGGGGAATAGGAGCCTGGCTTTCAGAATCTGAGACAATTTCGGCGATAGCTACACAGGTTCTTCCCTGCAAACCAAATCGGCGAATGCTACCATCTGCCACCCAGGAAAGCTATTAGTCTGATGGATTGTGGTACCATTCGCCGGTAGTGGTGGGATCGGGATCACATGAACCTGGGCCACTGGAATCACATGACTGGCACACGTCCAGGATCACATGACCGACACCAGGATCACATGACTGCACAGCACTACATAAGCGATCGTCACGTGACTGTATCAAGACTTACATGGCTGATACCTGTATTATATAATGATGGATCACATGACTGACACCCAGGATCACATGACTGGCGCATGCAGGATCACATGATCGACTTCTGGATCACATGATTGCACAGCATTACATAAGCGATCATCACGTGAGTGTATCATGACTCACATGATTGATATCTGTATTACATAACCATGGATCACGTGACTGAATCACATGATTATCACATGATTTGCCATCACGATCACATGAGTGCACAGCATTACATAAGCGATCGTGGCCATATATTTCAATTTCTGTCTTGCATAATACACTTGCTATATATGCATGTATATATATATAGATCGTACTGTTCTAACCTTCCGAGCAATGACGTTGTCAGACGAGCAACCTGCCGAGCACCTAATCGCGTTTAACCAGGTAATCATATGCTTATTTGTAGCACGGCTATCATACATAAGCCTAGTATGACTGGTATGACTGGTATGTACTGATGCGAACGAATAGAGCCTATTTGCTGATGGTCGCCATGGCAACAGTGGCTTACCACATCGAACGGTGGTGACCATCACCCGATCGGTGGCTGCGAGTGTCACGAACATCACGAACGTCACAAATATGATCCTGGCTATAGATAATGACAGGAACATGTTGAAATGGGCTTGCTGGTGCATGTAACCGTTCGTTTCCACCCGAGAGCGTTCCTGGATGATCTCATCGCGTCCCCGGGCATCGAATACACCATACAGCATTTTTTATAGCAAGAAGACAACCCAACTTTCAAATATTTGCGCACGTTTGGTCTCCACCCACATTTCGTGCCATCCCTCCTCATACCATCCTCTTTCAGGGTCCTCGCCATCGCGATCCTGGACCCCGAATGCCCCCGGTGGACATCGCTTGCAGTGACTCATACATATGTCATATTTATACCCTTGTAATGGCTTTATCTTGTAACGCTTGCTTGGATATCACTTTCTTGCCCAAATGCGGTATGTGTTTCTCGTCCGCGGTCATTGTGGCTGCATTCACAGGGTTCAAAAACCCCTGGTTCGTGTCGATTGCATAACATTCCCATGGTCGGTTCTCCCTCGCAAACCACTGTTCCCACGATTGTGCACCCCGTATAGTCACTGCTTGCGAATGGAATCCAACCATGGGAAGCACAAACTGACCACGCAGATCGGGGAATAGGAGCCTGGCTTTCAGAATCTGAGACAATTTCGGCGATAGCTACACAGGTTCTTCCCTGCAAACCAAATCGGCGAATGCTACCATCTGCCACCCAGGAAAGCTATTAGTCTGATGGATTGTGGTACCATTCGCCGGTAGTGGTGGGATCGGGATCACATGAACCTGGGCCACTGGAATCACATGACTGGCACACGTCCAGGATCACATGACCGACACCAGGATCACATGACTGCACAGCACTACATAAGCGATCGTCACGTGACTGTATCAAGACTTACATGGCTGATACCTGTATTATATAATGATGGATCACATGACTGACACCCAGGATCACATGACTGGCGCATGCAGGATCACATGATCGACTTCTGGATCACATGATTGCACAGCATTACATAAGCGATCATCACGTGAGTGTATCATGACTCACATGATTGATATCTGTATTACATAACCATGGATCACGTGACTGAATCACATGATTATCACATGATTTGCCATCACGATCACATGAGTGCACAGCATTACATAAGCGATCGTGGCCATATATTTCAATTTCTGTCTTGCATAATACACTTGCTATATATGCATGTATATATATATAGATCGTACTGTTCTAACCTTCCGAGCAATGACGTTGTCAGACGAGCAACCTGCCGAGCACCTAATCGCGTTTAACCAGGTAATCATATGCTTATTTGTAGCACGGCTATCATACATAAGCCTAGTATGACTGGTATGACTGGTATGTACTGATGCGAACGAATAGAGCCTATTTGCTGATGGTCGCCATGGCAACAGTGGCTTACCACATCGAACGGTGGTGACCATCACCCGATCGGTGGCTGCGAGTGTCACGAACATCACGAACGTCACAAATATGATCCTGGCTATAGATAATGACAGGAACATGTTGAAATGGGCTTGCTGGTGCATGTAACCGTTCGTTTCCACCCGAGAGCGTTCCTGGATGATCTCATCGCGTCCCCGGGCATCGAATACACCATACAGCATTTTTTATAGCAAGAAGACAACCCAACTTTCAAATATTTGCGCACGTTTGGTCTCCACCCACATTTCGTGCCATCCCTCCTCATACCATCCTCTTTCAGGGTCCTCGCCATCGCGATCCTGGACCCCGAATGCCCCCGGTGGACATCGCTTGCAGTGACTCATACATATGTCATATTTATACCCTTGTAATGGCTTTATCTTGTAACGCTTGCTTGGATATCACTTTCTTGCCCAAATGCGGTATGTGTTTCTCGTCCGCGGTCATTGTGGCTGCATTCACAGGGTTCAAAAACCCCTGGTTCGTGTCGATTGCATAACATTCCCATGGTCGGTTCTCCCTCGCAAACCACTGTTCCCACGATTGTGCACCCCGTATAGTCACTGCTTGCGAATGGAATCCAACCATGGGAAGCACAAACTGACCACGCAGATCGGGGAATAGGAGCCTGGCTTTCAGAATCTGAGACAATTTCGGCGATAGCTACACAGGTTCTTCCCTGCAAACCAAATCGGCGAATGCTACCATCTGCCACCCAGGAAAGCTATTAGTCTGATGGATTGTGGTACCATTCGCCGGTAGTGGTGGGATCGGGATCACATGAACCTGGGCCACTGGAATCACATGACTGGCACACGTCCAGGATCACATGACCGACACCAGGATCACATGACTGCACAGCACTACATAAGCGATCGTCACGTGACTGTATCAAGACTTACATGGCTGATACCTGTATTATATAATGATGGATCACATGACTGACACCCAGGATCACATGACTGGCGCATGCAGGATCACATGATCGACTTCTGGATCACATGATTGCACAGCATTACATAAGCGATCATCACGTGAGTGTATCATGACTCACATGATTGATATCTGTATTACATAACCATGGATCACGTGACTGAATCACATGATTATCACATGATTTGCCATCACGATCACATGAGTGCACAGCATTACATAAGCGATCGTGGCCATATATTTCAATTTCTGTCTTGCATAATACACTTGCTATATATGCATGTATATATATATAGATCGTACTGTTCTAACCTTCCGAGCAATGACGTTGTCAGACGAGCAACCTGCCGAGCACCTAATCGCGTTTAACCAGGTAATCATATGCTTATTTGTAGCACGGCTATCATACATAAGCCTAGTATGACTGGTATGACTGGTATGTACTGATGCGAACGAATAGAGCCTATTTGCTGATGGTCGCCATGGCAACAGTGGCTTACCACATCGAACGGTGGTGACCATCACCCGATCGGTGGCTGCGAGTGTCACGAACATCACGAACGTCACAAATATGATCCTGGCTATAGATAATGACAGGAACATGTTGAAATGGGCTTGCTGGTGCATGTAACCGTTCGTTTCCACCCGAGAGCGTTCCTGGATGATCTCATCGCGTCCCCGGGCATCGAATACACCATACAGCATTTTTTATAGCAAGAAGACAACCCAACTTTCAAATATTTGCGCACGTTTGGTCTCCACCCACATTTCGTGCCATCCCTCCTCATACCATCCTCTTTCAGGGTCCTCGCCATCGCGATCCTGGACCCCGAATGCCCCCGGTGGACATCGACTTGCAGTGACTCATACATATGTCATATTTATACCCTTGTAATGGCTTTATCTTGTAACGCTTGCTTGGATATCACTTTCTTGCCCAAATGCGGTATGTGTTTCTCGTCCGCGGTCATTGTGGCTGCATTCACAGGGTTCAAAAACCCCTGGTTCGTGTCGATTGCATAACATTCCCATGGTCGGTTCTCCCCTCGCAAACCACTGTTCCCACGATTGTGCACCCCGTATAGTCACTGCTTGCGATGGAATCCAACATGGGAAGCACAAACTGACCACGCAGATCGGGGGAATAGGAGCCTGGCTTTCAGAATCTGAGACAATTTCGGCGATAGCTACACAGGTTCTTCCCTGCAAACCAAATCGGCGAATGCTACCATCTGCCACCCAGGAAAGCCTATTAGTCTGATGGATTGTGGTACCATTCGCCGGTAGTGGTGGGATCGGATCACATGAACCTGGGCCACTGGAATCACATGACTGGCACACGTCCAGGATCACATGACCGACACCAGGATCACATGACTGCACAGCACTACATAAGCGATCGTCACGTGACTGTATCAAGACTTACATGGCTGATACCTGTATTATATAATGATGGATCACATGACTGACACCCAGGATCACATGACTGGCGCATGCAGGATCACATGATCGACTTCTGGATCACATGATTGCACAGCATTACATAAGCGATCATCACGTGAGTGTATCATGACTCACATGATTGATATCTGTATTACATAACCATGGATCACGTGACTGAATCACATGATTATCACATGATTTTGCCATCACGATCACATGAGTGCACAGCATTACATAAGCGATCGTGGCCATATATTTCAATTTCTGTCTTGCATAATACACTTGCTATATATGCATGTATATATATATAGATCGTACTGTTCTAACCTTCCGAGCAATGACGTTGTCAGACGAGCAACCTGCCGAGCACCTAATCGCGTTTAACCAGGTAATCATATGCTTATTTGTAGCACGGCTATCATCATAAGCCTAGTATGACTGGTATGACTGGTATGTACTGATGCGAACGAATAGAGCCTATTTGCTGATGGTCGCCATGGCAACAGTGGCTTACCACATCGAACGGTGGTGACCATCACCCGATCGGTGGCTGCGAGTGTCACGAACATCACGAACGTCACAAATATGATCCTGGCTATAGATAATGACAGGAACATGTTGAAATGGGCTTGCTGGTGCATGTAACCGTTCGTTTCCACCCGAGAGCGTTCCTGGATGATCTCATCGCGTCCCCGGGCATCGAATACACCATACAGCATTTTTTATAGCAAGAAGACAACCCAACTTTCAAATATTTGCGCACGTTTGGTCTCCACCCCACATTTCGTGCCATCCCTCCTCATACCATCCTCTTTCAGGGTCCTCGCCATCGCGATCCTGGACCCCGATGCCCCCGGTGGACATCGCTTGCAGTGACTCATACATATGTCATATTTATACCCTTGTAATGGCTTTATCTTGTAACGCTTGCTTGGATATCACTTTCTTGCCCAAATGCGGTATGTGTTTCTCGTCCGCGGTCATTGTGGCTGCATTTCACAGGGGTTCAAAAACCCCTGGTTCGTGTCGATTGCATAACATTCCCATGGTCGGTTCTCCCTCGCAAACCACTGTTCCCACGATTGTGCACCCCGTATAGTCACTGCTTGCGAATGGAATCCAACCATGGGAAGCACAAACTGACCACGCAGATCGGGGAATAGGAGCCTGGCCTTTCAGAATCTGAGACAATTTCGGCGATAGCTACACAGGTTCTTCCCTGCAAACCAAATCGGCGAATGCTACCATCTGCCACCCGGAAAGCTATTAGTCTGATGATTGTGGTACCATTCGCCGGTAGTGTGGGAATCGGGATCACATGAACCTGGGCCACTGGAATCACATGACTGGCACACGTCCAGGATCACATGACCGACACCAGGATCACATGACTGCACAGCACTACATAAGCGATCGTCACGTGACTGTATCAAGACTTACATGGCTGATACCTGTATTATATAATGATGGATCACATGACTGACACCCAGGGATCACATGCTGGCGCATGCAGGATCACATGATCGACTTCTGGATCACATGATTGCACAGCATTACATAGCGATCATCACGTGAGTGTATCATGACTCACATGATTGATATCTGTATTACATAACCATGGATCACGTGACTGAATCACATGATTATCACATGATTTGCCATCACGATCACATGAGTGCACAGCATTACATAAGCGATCGTGGCCATATATTTCAATTTCTGTCTTGCATAATACACTTGCTATATATGCATGTATATATATATAGATCGTACTGTTCTAACCTTCCGAGCAATGACGTTGTCAGACGAGCAACCTGCCGAGCACCTAATCGCGTTTAACCAGGTAATCATATGCTTATTTGTAGCACGGCTATCATACATAAGCCTAGTATGACTGGTATGACTGGTATGTACTGGATGCGAACGAATAGAGCCTATTTGCTGATGGTCGCCATGGCAACAGTGGCTTACCACATCGAACGGTGGTGACCATCACCCGATCGGTGGCTGCGAGTGTCACGAACATCACGAACGTCACAAATATGATCCAGGCTATAGATAATGACAGGAACATGTTGAAATGGGCTTGCTGGTGCATGTAACCGTTCGTTTCCACCCGAGAGCGTTCCTGGATGATCTCATCGCGTCCCCGGGCATCGAATACACCATACAGCATTTTTTATAGCAAGAAGACAACCCAACTTTCAAATATTTGCGCACGTTTGGTCTCCACCCACATTTCGTGCCATCCCTCCTCATACCATCCTCTTTCAGGGTCCTCGCCATCGCGGATCCTGGACCCCGAATGCCCCCGGTGACATCG
>OY744463.1:8213032-8237436 GCA_963556145.1 Hygrocybe punicea
ACCTAATCGCGTTTAACCAGGTAATCATATGCTTATTTGTAGCACGGCTATCATACATAAGCCCTAGTATGACTGGTATGACTGGTATGTACTTGATGCGAACGAATTGAGCCTATTTGCTGATGGTCGCCATGGCAACAGTGGCCTTACCACATCGAACGGTGGTGACCATCACCCGATCGGTGGCTGCGAGTGTCACGAACATCACGAACGTCACAAATATGATCCTGGCTATAGATAATGACAGGAACATGTTGAAATGGGCTTGCTGGTGCATGTAACCGTTCGTTTCCACCCGAGAGCGTTCCTGGATGATCTCATCGCGTCCCCGGGCATCGAATACACCATACAGCATTTTTTATAGCAAGAAGACAACCCAACTTTCAAATATTTGCGCACGTTTGGTTCCTCCACCCCACATTTCGTGCCATCCCTCCTCATACCATCCTCTTTCAGGGTCCTCGCCATCGCGATCCTGGACCCCGAATGCCCCCGGTGGACATCGCTTGCAGTGACTCATACATATGTCATATTTATACCCTTGTAATGGCTTTATCTTGTAACGCTTGCTTGGATATCACTTTCTTGCCCAAATGCGGTATGTGTTTCTCGTCCGCGGTCATTGTGGCTGCATTCACAGGGTTCAAAAACCCCTGGTTCGTGTCGATTGCATAACATTCCCATGGTCGGTTCTCCCTCGCAAACCACTGTTCCCACGATTGTGCACCCCGTATAGTCACTGCTTGCGAATGGAATCCAACCATGGGAAGCACAAACTGACCACGCAGATCGGGGAATAGGAGCCTGGCTTTCAGAATCTGAGACAATTTCGGCGATAGCTACACAGGTTCTTCCCTGCAAACCAAATCGGCGAATGCTACCATCTGCCACCCAGGAAAGCTATTAGTCTGATGGATTGTGGTACCATTCGCCGGTAGTGGTGGGATCGGGATCACATGAACCTGGGCCACTGGAATCACATGACTGGCACACGTCCAGGATCACATGACCGACACCAGGATCACATGACTGCACAGCACTACATAAGCGATCGTCACGTGACTGTATCAAGACTTACATGGCTGATACCTGTATTATATAATGATGGATCACATGACTGACACCCAGGATCACATGACTGGCGCATGCAGGATCACATGATCGACTTCTGGATCACATGATTGCACAGCATTACATAAGCGATCATCACGTGAGTGTATCATGACTCACATGATTGATATCTGTATTACATAACCATGGATCACGTGACTGAATCACATGATTATCACATGATTTGCCATCACGATCACATGAGTGCACAGCATTACATAAGCGATCGTGGCCATATATTTCAATTTCTGTCTTGCATAATACACTTGCTATATATGCATGTATATATATATAGATCGTACTGTTCTAACCTTCCGAGCAATGACGTTGTCAGACGAGCAACCTGCCGAGCACCTAATCGCGTTTAACCAGGTAATCATATGCTTATTTGTAGCACGGCTATCATACATAAGCCTAGTATGACTGGTATGACTGGTATGTACTGATGCGAACGAATAGAGCCTATTTGCTGATGGTCGCCATGGCAACAGTGGCTTACCACATCGAACGGTGGTGACCATCACCCGATCGGTGGCTGCGAGTGTCACGAACATCACGAACGTCACAAATATGATCCTGGCTATAGATAATGACAGGAACATGTTGAAATGGGCTTGCTGGTGCATGTAACCGTTCGTTTCCACCCGAGAGCGTTCCTGGATGATCTCATCGCGTCCCCGGGCATCGAATACACCATACAGCATTTTTTATAGCAAGAAGACAACCCAACTTTCAAATATTTGCGCACGTTTGGTCTCCACCCACATTTCGTGCCATCCCTCCTCATACCATCCTCTTTCAGGGTCCTCGCCATCGCGATCCTGGACCCCGAATGCCCCCGGTGGACATCGCTTGCAGTGACTCATACATATGTCATATTTATACCCTTGTAATGGCTTTATCTTGTAACGCTTGCTTGGATATCACTTTCTTGCCCAAATGCGGTATGTGTTTCTCGTCCGCGGTCATTGTGGCTGCATTCACAGGGTTCAAAAACCCCTGGTTCGTGTCGATTGCATAACATTCCCATGGTCGGTTCTCCCTCGCAAACCACTGTTCCCACGATTGTGCACCCCGTATAGTCACTGCTTGCGAATGGAATCCAACCATGGGAAGCACAAACTGACCACGCAGATCGGGGAATAGGAGCCTGGCTTTCAGAATCTGAGACAATTTCGGCGATAGCTACACAGGTTCTTCCCTGCAAACCAAATCGGCGAATGCTACCATCTGCCACCCAGGAAAGCTATTAGTCTGATGGATTGTGGTACCATTCGCCGGTAGTGGTGGGATCGGGATCACATGAACCTGGGCCACTGGAATCACATGACTGGCACACGTCCAGGATCACATGACCGACACCAGGATCACATGACTGCACAGCACTACATAAGCGATCGTCACGTGACTGTATCAAGACTTACATGGCTGATACCTGTATTATATAATGATGGATCACATGACTGACACCCAGGATCACATGACTGGCGCATGCAGGATCACATGATCGACTTCTGGATCACATGATTGCACAGCATTACATAAGCGATCATCACGTGAGTGTATCATGACTCACATGATTGATATCTGTATTACATAACCATGGATCACGTGACTGAATCACATGATTATCACATGATTTGCCATCACGATCACATGAGTGCACAGCATTACATAAGCGATCGTGGCCATATATTTCAATTTCTGTCTTGCATAATACACTTGCTATATATGCATGTATATATATATAGATCGTACTGTTCTAACCTTCCGAGCAATGACGTTGTCAGACGAGCAACCTGCCGAGCACCTAATCGCGTTTAACCAGGTAATCATATGCTTATTTGTAGCACGGCTATCATACATAAGCCTAGTATGACTGGTATGACTGGTATGTACTGATGCGAACGAATAGAGCCTATTTGCTGATGGTCGCCATGGCAACAGTGGCTTACCACATCGAACGGTGGTGACCATCACCCGATCGGTGGCTGCGAGTGTCACGAACATCACGAACGTCACAAATATGATCCTGGCTATAGATAATGACAGGAACATGTTGAAATGGGCTTGCTGGTGCATGTAACCGTTCGTTTCCACCCGAGAGCGTTCCTGGATGATCTCATCGCGTCCCCGGGCATCGAATACACCATACAGCATTTTTTATAGCAAGAAGACAACCCAACTTTCAAATATTTGCGCACGTTTGGTCTCCACCCACATTTCGTGCCATCCCTCCTCATACCATCCTCTTTCAGGGTCCTCGCCATCGCGATCCTGGACCCCGAATGCCCCCGGTGGACATCGCTTGCAGTGACTCATACATATGTCATATTTATACCCTTGTAATGGCTTTATCTTGTAACGCTTGCTTGGATATCACTTTCTTGCCCAAATGCGGTATGTGTTTCTCGTCCGCGGTCATTGTGGCTGCATTCACAGGGTTCAAAAACCCCTGGTTCGTGTCGATTGCATAACATTCCCATGGTCGGTTCTCCCTCGCAAACCACTGTTCCCACGATTGTGCACCCCGTATAGTCACTGCTTGCGAATGGAATCCAACCATGGGAAGCACAAACTGACCACGCAGATCGGGGAATAGGAGCCTGGCTTTCAGAATCTGAGACAATTTCGGCGATAGCTACACAGGTTCTTCCCTGCAAACCAAATCGGCGAATGCTACCATCTGCCACCCAGGAAAGCTATTAGTCTGATGGATTGTGGTACCATTCGCCGGTAGTGGTGGGATCGGGATCACATGAACCTGGGCCACTGGAATCACATGACTGGCACACGTCCAGGATCACATGACCGACACCAGGATCACATGACTGCACAGCACTACATAAGCGATCGTCACGTGACTGTATCAAGACTTACATGGCTGATACCTGTATTATATAATGATGGATCACATGACTGACACCCAGGATCACATGACTGGCGCATGCAGGATCACATGATCGACTTCTGGATCACATGATTGCACAGCATTACATAAGCGATCATCACGTGAGTGTATCATGACTCACATGATTGATATCTGTATTACATAACCATGGATCACGTGACTGAATCACATGATTATCACATGATTTGCCATCACGATCACATGAGTGCACAGCATTACATAAGCGATCGTGGCCATATATTTCAATTTCTGTCTTGCATAATACACTTGCTATATATGCATGTATATATATATAGATCGTACTGTTCTAACCTTCCGAGCAATGACGTTGTCAGACGAGCAACCTGCCGAGCACCTAATCGCGTTTAACCAGGTAATCATATGCTTATTTGTAGCACGGCTATCATACATAAGCCTAGTATGACTGGTATGACTGGTATGTACTGATGCGAACGAATAGAGCCTATTTGCTGATGGTCGCCATGGCAACAGTGGCTTACCACATCGAACGGTGGTGACCATCACCCGATCGGTGGCTGCGAGTGTCACGAACATCACGAACGTCACAAATATGATCCTGGCTATAGATAATGACAGGAACATGTTGAAATGGGCTTGCTGGTGCATGTAACCGTTCGTTTCCACCCGAGAGCGTTCCTGGATGATCTCATCGCGTCCCCGGGCATCGAATACACCATACAGCATTTTTTATAGCAAGAAGACAACCCAACTTTCAAATATTTGCGCACGTTTGGTCTCCACCCACATTTCGTGCCATCCCTCCTCATACCATCCTCTTTCAGGGTCCTCGCCATCGCGATCCTGGACCCCGAATGCCCCCGGTGGACATCGCTTGCAGTGACTCATACATATGTCATATTTATACCCTTGTAATGGCTTTATCTTGTAACGCTTGCTTGGATATCACTTTCTTGCCCAAATGCGGTATGTGTTTCTCGTCCGCGGTCATTGTGGCTGCATTCGCAGGGTTCAAAAACCCCTGGTTCGTGTCGATTGCATAACATTCCCATGGTCGGTTCTCCCTCGCAAACCACTGTTCCCACGATTGTGCACCCCGTATAGTCACTGCTTGCGAATGGAATCCAACCATGGGAAGCACAAACTGACCACGCAGATCGGGGAATAGGAGCCTGGCTTTCAGAATCTGAGACAATTTCGGCGATAGCTACACAGGTTCTTCCCTGCAAACCAAATCGGCGAATGCTACCATCTGCCACCCAGGAAAGCTATTAGTCTGATGGATTGTGGTACCATTCGCCGGTAGTGGTGGGATCGGGATCACATGAACCTGGGCCACTGGAATCACATGACTGGCACACGTCCAGGATCACATGACCGACACCAGGATCACATGACTGCACAGCACTACATAAGCGATCGTCACGTGACTGTATCAAGACTTACATGGCTGATACCTGTATTATATAATGATGGATCACATGACTGACACCCAGGATCACATGACTGGCGCATGCAGGATCACATGATCGACTTCTGGATCACATGATTGCACAGCATTACATAAGCGATCATCACGTGAGTGTATCATGACTCACATGATTGATATCTGTATTACATAACCATGGATCACGTGACTGAATCACATGATTATCACATGATTTGCCATCACGATCACATGAGTGCACAGCATTACATAAGCGATCGTGGCCATATATTTCAATTTCTGTCTTGCATAATACACTTGCTATATATGCATGTATATATATATAGATCGTACTGTTCTAACCTTCCGAGCAATGACGTTGTCAGACGAGCAACCTGCCGAGCACCTAATCGCGTTTAACCAGGTAATCATATGCTTATTTGTAGCACGGCTATCATACATAAGCCTAGTATGACTGGTATGACTGGTATGTACTGATGCGAACGAATAGAGCCTATTTGCTGATGGTCGCCATGGCAACAGTGGCTTACCACATCGAACGGTGGTGACCATCACCCGATCGGTGGCTGCGAGTGTCACGAACATCACGAACGTCACAAATATGATCCTGGCTATAGATAATGACAGGAACATGTTGAAATGGGCTTGCTGGTGCATGTAACCGTTCGTTTCCACCCGAGAGCGTTCCTGGATGATCTCATCGCGTCCCCGGGCATCGAATACACCATACAGCATTTTTTATAGCAAGAAGACAACCCAACTTTCAAATATTTGCGCACGTTTGGTCTCCACCCACATTTCGTGCCATCCCTCCTCATACCATCCTCTTTCAGGGTCCTCGCCATCGCGATCCTGGACCCCGAATGCCCCCGGTGGACATCGCTTGCAGTGACTCATACATATGTCATATTTATACCCTTGTAATGGCTTTATCTTGTAACGCTTGCTTGGATATCACTTTCTTGCCCAAATGCGGTATGTGTTTCTCGTCCGCGGTCATTGTGGCTGCATTCGCAGGGTTCAAAAACCCCTGGTTCGTGTCGATTGCATAACATTCCCATGGTCGGTTCTCCCTCGCAAACCACTGTTCCCACGATTGTGCACCCCGTATAGTCACTGCTTGCGAATGGAATCCAACCATGGGAAGCACAAACTGACCACGCAGATCGGGGAATAGGAGCCTGGCTTTCAGAATCTGAGACAATTTCGGCGATAGCTACACAGGTTCTTCCCTGCAAACCAAATCGGCGAATGCTACCATCTGCCACCCAGGAAAGCTATTAGTCTGATGGATTGTGGTACCATTCGCCGGTAGTGGTGGGATCGGGATCACATGAACCTGGGCCACTGGAATCACATGACTGGCACACGTCCAGGATCACATGACCGACACCAGGATCACATGACTGCACAGCACTACATAAGCGATCGTCACGTGACTGTATCAAGACTTACATGGCTGATACCTGTATTATATAATGATGGATCACATGACTGACACCCAGGATCACATGACTGGCGCATGCAGGATCACATGATCGACTTCTGGATCACATGATTGCACAGCATTACATAAGCGATCATCACGTGAGTGTATCATGACTCACATGATTGATATCTGTATTACATAACCATGGATCACGTGACTGAATCACATGATTATCACATGATTTGCCATCACGATCACATGAGTGCACAGCATTACATAAGCGATCGTGGCCATATATTTCAATTTCTGTCTTGCATAATACACTTGCTATATATGCATGTATATATATATAGATCGTACTGTTCTAACCTTCCGAGCAATGACGTTGTCAGACGAGCAACCTGCCGAGCACCTAATCGCGTTTAACCAGGTAATCATATGCTTATTTGTAGCACGGCTATCATACATAAGCCTAGTATGACTGGTATGACTGGTATGTACTGATGCGAACGAATAGAGCCTATTTGCTGATGGTCGCCATGGCAACAGTGGCTTACCACATCGAACGGTGGTGACCATCACCCGATCGGTGGCTGCGAGTGTCACGAACATCACGAACGTCACAAATATGATCCTGGCTATAGATAATGACAGGAACATGTTGAAATGGGCTTGCTGGTGCATGTAACCGTTCGTTTCCACCCGAGAGCGTTCCTGGATGATCTCATCGCGTCCCCGGGCATCGAATACACCATACAGCATTTTTTATAGCAAGAAGACAACCCAACTTTCAAATATTTGCGCACGTTTGGTCTCCACCCACATTTCGTGCCATCCCTCCTCATACCATCCTCTTTCAGGGTCCTCGCCATCGCGATCCTGGACCCCGAATGCCCCCGGTGGACATCGCTTGCAGTGACTCATACATATGTCATATTTATACCCTTGTAATGGCTTTATCTTGTAACGCTTGCTTGGATATCACTTTCTTGCCCAAATGCGGTATGTGTTTCTCGTCCGCGGTCATTGTGGCTGCATTCGCAGGGTTCAAAAACCCCTGGTTCGTGTCGATTGCATAACATTCCCATGGTCGGTTCTCCCTCGCAAACCACTGTTCCCACGATTGTGCACCCCGTATAGTCACTGCTTGCGAATGGAATCCAACCATGGGAAGCACAAACTGACCACGCAGATCGGGGAATAGGAGCCTGGCTTTCAGAATCTGAGACAATTTCGGCGATAGCTACACAGGTTCTTCCCTGCAAACCAAATCGGCGAATGCTACCATCTGCCACCCAGGAAAGCTATTAGTCTGATGGATTGTGGTACCATTCGCCGGTAGTGGTGGGATCGGGATCACATGAACCTGGGCCACTGGAATCACATGACTGGCACACGTCCAGGATCACATGACCGACACCAGGATCACATGACTGCACAGCACTACATAAGCGATCGTCACGTGACTGTATCAAGACTTACATGGCTGATACCTGTATTATATAATGATGGATCACATGACTGACACCCAGGATCACATGACTGGCGCATGCAGGATCACATGATCGACTTCTGGATCACATGATTGCACAGCATTACATAAGCGATCATCACGTGAGTGTATCATGACTCACATGATTGATATCTGTATTACATAACCATGGATCACGTGACTGAATCACATGATTATCACATGATTTGCCATCACGATCACATGAGTGCACAGCATTACATAAGCGATCGTGGCCATATATTTCAATTTCTGTCTTGCATAATACACTTGCTATATATGCATGTATATATATATAGATCGTACTGTTCTAACCTTCCGAGCAATGACGTTGTCAGACGAGCAACCTGCCGAGCACCTAATCGCGTTTAACCAGGTAATCATATGCTTATTTGTAGCACGGCTATCATACATAAGCCTAGTATGACTGGTATGACTGGTATGTACTGATGCGAACGAATAGAGCCTATTTGCTGATGGTCGCCATGGCAACAGTGGCTTACCACATCGAACGGTGGTGACCATCACCCGATCGGTGGCTGCGAGTGTCACGAACATCACGAACGTCACAAATATGATCCTGGCTATAGATAATGACAGGAACATGTTGAAATGGGCTTGCTGGTGCATGTAACCGTTCGTTTCCACCCGAGAGCGTTCCTGGATGATCTCATCGCGTCCCCGGGCATCGAATACACCATACAGCATTTTTTATAGCAAGAAGACAACCCAACTTTCAAATATTTGCGCACGTTTGGTCTCCACCCACATTTCGTGCCATCCCTCCTCATACCATCCTCTTTCAGGGTCCTCGCCATCGCGATCCTGGACCCCGAATGCCCCCGGTGGACATCGCTTGCAGTGACTCATACATATGTCATATTTATACCCTTGTAATGGCTTTATCTTGTAACGCTTGCTTGGATATCACTTTCTTGCCCAAATGCGGTATGTGTTTCTCGTCCGCGGTCATTGTGGCTGCATTCACAGGGTTCAAAAACCCCTGGTTCGTGTCGATTGCATAACATTCCCATGGTCGGTTCTCCCTCGCAAACCACTGTTCCCACGATTGTGCACCCCGTATAGTCACTGCTTGCGAATGGAATCCAACCATGGGAAGCACAAACTGACCACGCAGATCGGGGAATAGGAGCCTGGCTTTCAGAATCTGAGACAATTTCGGCGATAGCTACACAGGTTCTTCCCTGCAAACCAAATCGGCGAATGCTACCATCTGCCACCCAGGAAAGCTATTAGTCTGATGGATTGTGGTACCATTCGCCGGTAGTGGTGGGATCGGGATCACATGAACCTGGGCCACTGGAATCACATGACTGGCACACGTCCAGGATCACATGACCGACACCAGGATCACATGACTGCACAGCACTACATAAGCGATCGTCACGTGACTGTATCAAGACTTACATGGCTGATACCTGTATTATATAATGATGGATCACATGACTGACACCCAGGATCACATGACTGGCGCATGCAGGATCACATGATCGACTTCTGGATCACATGATTGCACAGCATTACATAAGCGATCATCACGTGAGTGTATCATGACTCACATGATTGATATCTGTATTACATAACCATGGATCACGTGACTGAATCACATGATTATCACATGATTTGCCATCACGATCACATGAGTGCACAGCATTACATAAGCGATCGTGGCCATATATTTCAATTTCTGTCTTGCATAATACACTTGCTATATATGCATGTATATATATATAGATCGTACTGTTCTAACCTTCCGAGCAATGACGTTGTCAGACGAGCAACCTGCCGAGCACCTAATCGCGTTTAACCAGGTAATCATATGCTTATTTGTAGCACGGCTATCATACATAAGCCTAGTATGACTGGTATGACTGGTATGTACTGATGCGAACGAATAGAGCCTATTTGCTGATGGTCGCCATGGCAACAGTGGCTTACCACATCGAACGGTGGTGACCATCACCCGATCGGTGGCTGCGAGTGTCACGAACATCACGAACGTCACAAATATGATCCTGGCTATAGATAATGACAGGAACATGTTGAAATGGGCTTGCTGGTGCATGTAACCGTTCGTTTCCACCCGAGAGCGTTCCTGGATGATCTCATCGCGTCCCCGGGCATCGAATACACCATACAGCATTTTTTATAGCAAGAAGACAACCCAACTTTCAAATATTTGCGCACGTTTGGTCTCCACCCACATTTCGTGCCATCCCTCCTCATACCATCCTCTTTCAGGGTCCTCGCCATCGCGATCCTGGACCCCGAATGCCCCCGGTGGACATCGCTTGCAGTGACTCATACATATGTCATATTTATACCCTTGTAATGGCTTTATCTTGTAACGCTTGCTTGGATATCACTTTCTTGCCCAAATGCGGTATGTGTTTCTCGTCCGCGGTCATTGTGGCTGCATTCACAGGGTTCAAAAACCCCTGGTTCGTGTCGATTGCATAACATTCCCATGGTCGGTTCTCCCTCGCAAACCACTGTTCCCACGATTGTGCACCCCGTATAGTCACTGCTTGCGAATGGAATCCAACCATGGGAAGCACAAACTGACCACGCAGATCGGGGAATAGGAGCCTGGCTTTCAGAATCTGAGACAATTTCGGCGATAGCTACACAGGTTCTTCCCTGCAAACCAAATCGGCGAATGCTACCATCTGCCACCCAGGAAAGCTATTAGTCTGATGGATTGTGGTACCATTCGCCGGTAGTGGTGGGATCGGGATCACATGAACCTGGGCCACTGGAATCACATGACTGGCACACGTCCAGGATCACATGACCGACACCAGGATCACATGACTGCACAGCACTACATAAGCGATCGTCACGTGACTGTATCAAGACTTACATGGCTGATACCTGTATTATATAATGATGGATCACATGACTGACACCCAGGATCACATGACTGGCGCATGCAGGATCACATGATCGACTTCTGGATCACATGATTGCACAGCATTACATAAGCGATCATCACGTGAGTGTATCATGACTCACATGATTGATATCTGTATTACATAACCATGGATCACGTGACTGAATCACATGATTATCACATGATTTGCCATCACGATCACATGAGTGCACAGCATTACATAAGCGATCGTGGCCATATATTTCAATTTCTGTCTTGCATAATACACTTGCTATATATGCATGTATATATATATAGATCGTACTGTTCTAACCTTCCGAGCAATGACGTTGTCAGACGAGCAACCTGCCGAGCACCTAATCGCGTTTAACCAGGTAATCATATGCTTATTTGTAGCACGGCTATCATACATAAGCCTAGTATGACTGGTATGACTGGTATGTACTGATGCGAACGAATAGAGCCTATTTGCTGATGGTCGCCATGGCAACAGTGGCTTACCACATCGAACGGTGGTGACCATCACCCGATCGGTGGCTGCGAGTGTCACGAACATCACGAACGTCACAAATATGATCCTGGCTATAGATAATGACAGGAACATGTTGAAATGGGCTTGCTGGTGCATGTAACCGTTCGTTTCCACCCGAGAGCGTTCCTGGATGATCTCATCGCGTCCCCGGGCATCGAATACACCATACAGCATTTTTTATAGCAAGAAGACAACCCAACTTTCAAATATTTGCGCACGTTTGGTCTCCACCCACATTTCGTGCCATCCCTCCTCATACCATCCTCTTTCAGGGTCCTCGCCATCGCGATCCTGGACCCCGAATGCCCCCGGTGGACATCGCTTGCAGTGACTCATACATATGTCATATTTATACCCTTGTAATGGCTTTATCTTGTAACGCTTGCTTGGATATCACTTTCTTGCCCAAATGCGGTATGTGTTTCTCGTCCGCGGTCATTGTGGCTGCATTCACAGGGTTCAAAAACCCCTGGTTCGTGTCGATTGCATAACATTCCCATGGTCGGTTCTCCCTCGCAAACCACTGTTCCCACGATTGTGCACCCCGTATAGTCACTGCTTGCGAATGGAATCCAACCATGGGAAGCACAAACTGACCACGCAGATCGGGGAATAGGAGCCTGGCTTTCAGAATCTGAGACAATTTCGGCGATAGCTACACAGGTTCTTCCCTGCAAACCAAATCGGCGAATGCTACCATCTGCCACCCAGGAAAGCTATTAGTCTGATGGATTGTGGTACCATTCGCCGGTAGTGGTGGGATCGGGATCACATGAACCTGGGCCACTGGAATCACATGACTGGCACACGTCCAGGATCACATGACCGACACCAGGATCACATGACTGCACAGCACTACATAAGCGATCGTCACGTGACTGTATCAAGACTTACATGGCTGATACCTGTATTATATAATGATGGATCACATGACTGACACCCAGGATCACATGACTGGCGCATGCAGGATCACATGATCGACTTCTGGATCACATGATTGCACAGCATTACATAAGCGATCATCACGTGAGTGTATCATGACTCACATGATTGATATCTGTATTACATAACCATGGATCACGTGACTGAATCACATGATTATCACATGATTTGCCATCACGATCACATGAGTGCACAGCATTACATAAGCGATCGTGGCCATATATTTCAATTTCTGTCTTGCATAATACACTTGCTATATATGCATGTATATATATATAGATCGTACTGTTCTAACCTTCCGAGCAATGACGTTGTCAGACGAGCAACCTGCCGAGCACCTAATCGCGTTTAACCAGGTAATCATATGCTTATTTGTAGCACGGCTATCATACATAAGCCTAGTATGACTGGTATGACTGGTATGTACTGATGCGAACGAATAGAGCCTATTTGCTGATGGTCGCCATGGCAACAGTGGCTTACCACATCGAACGGTGGTGACCATCACCCGATCGGTGGCTGCGAGTGTCACGAACATCACGAACGTCACAAATATGATCCTGGCTATAGATAATGACAGGAACATGTTGAAATGGGCTTGCTGGTGCATGTAACCGTTCGTTTCCACCCGAGAGCGTTCCTGGATGATCTCATCGCGTCCCCGGGCATCGAATACACCATACAGCATTTTTTATAGCAAGAAGACAACCCAACTTTCAAATATTTGCGCACGTTTGGTCTCCACCCACATTTCGTGCCATCCCTCCTCATACCATCCTCTTTCAGGGTCCTCGCCATCGCGATCCTGGACCCCGAATGCCCCCGGTGGACATCGCTTGCAGTGACTCATACATATGTCATATTTATACCCTTGTAATGGCTTTATCTTGTAACGCTTGCTTGGATATCACTTTCTTGCCCAAATGCGGTATGTGTTTCTCGTCCGCGGTCATTGTGGCTGCATTCACAGGGTTCAAAAACCCCTGGTTCGTGTCGATTGCATAACATTCCCATGGTCGGTTCTCCCTCGCAAACCACTGTTCCCACGATTGTGCACCCCGTATAGTCACTGCTTGCGAATGGAATCCAACCATGGGAAGCACAAACTGACCACGCAGATCGGGGAATAGGAGCCTGGCTTTCAGAATCTGAGACAATTTCGGCGATAGCTACACAGGTTCTTCCCTGCAAACCAAATCGGCGAATGCTACCATCTGCCACCCAGGAAAGCTATTAGTCTGATGGATTGTGGTACCATTCGCCGGTAGTGGTGGGATCGGGATCACATGAACCTGGGCCACTGGAATCACATGACTGGCACACGTCCAGGATCACATGACCGACACCAGGATCACATGACCGACACCAGGATCACATGACTGCACAGCACTACATAAGCGATCGTCACGTGACTGTATCAAGACTTACATGGCTGATACCTGTATTATATAATGATGGATCACATGACTGACACCCAGGATCACATGACTGGCGCATGCAGGATCACATGATCGACTTCTGGATCACATGATTGCACAGCATTACATAAGCGATCATCACGTGAGTGTATCATGACTCACATGATTGATATCTGTATTACATAACCATGGATCACGTGACTGAATCACATGATTATCACATGATTTGCCATCACGATCACATGAGTGCACAGCATTACATAAGCGATCGTGGCCATATATTTCAATTTCTGTCTTGCATAATACACTTGCTATATATGCATGTATATATATATAGATCGTACTGTTCTAACCTTCCGAGCAATGACGTTGTCAGACGAGCAACCTGCCGAGCACCTAATCGCGTTTAACCAGGTAATCATATGCTTATTTGTAGCACGGCTATCATACATAAGCCTAGTATGACTGGTATGACTGGTATGTACTGATGCGAACGAATAGAGCCTATTTGCTGATGGTCGCCATGGCAACAGTGGCTTACCACATCGAACGGTGGTGACCATCACCCGATCGGTGGCTGCGAGTGTCACGAACATCACGAACGTCACAAATATGATCCTGGCTATAGATAATGACAGGAACATGTTGAAATGGGCTTGCTGGTGCATGTAACCGTTCGTTTCCACCCGAGAGCGTTCCTGGATGATCTCATCGCGTCCCCGGGCATCGAATACACCATACAGCATTTTTTATAGCAAGAAGACAACCCAACTTTCAAATATTTGCGCACGTTTGGTCTCCACCCACATTTCGTGCCATCCCTCCTCATACCATCCTCTTTCAGGGTCCTCGCCATCGCGATCCTGGACCCCGAATGCCCCCGGTGGACATCGCTTGCAGTGACTCATACATATGTCATATTTATACCCTTGTAATGGCTTTATCTTGTAACGCTTGCTTGGATATCACTTTCTTGCCCAAATGCGGTATGTGTTTCTCGTCCGCGGTCATTGTGGCTGCATTCACAGGGTTCAAAAACCCCTGGTTCGTGTCGATTGCATAACATTCCCATGGTCGGTTCTCCCTCGCAAACCACTGTTCCCACGATTGTGCACCCCGTATAGTCACTGCTTGCGAATGGAATCCAACCATGGGAAGCACAAACTGACCACGCAGATCGGGGAATAGGAGCCTGGCTTTCAGAATCTGAGACAATTTCGGCGATAGCTACACAGGTTCTTCCCTGCAAACCAAATCGGCGAATGCTACCATCTGCCACCCAGGAAAGCTATTAGTCTGATGGATTGTGGTACCATTCGCCGGTAGTGGTGGGATCGGGATCACATGAACCTGGGCCACTGGAATCACATGACTGGCACACGTCCAGGATCACATGACCGACACCAGGATCACATGACCGACACCAGGATCACATGACTGCACAGCACTACATAAGCGATCGTCACGTGACTGTATCAAGACTTACATGGCTGATACCTGTATTATATAATGATGGATCACATGACTGACACCCAGGATCACATGACTGGCGCATGCAGGATCACATGATCGACTTCTGGATCACATGATTGCACAGCATTACATAAGCGATCATCACGTGAGTGTATCATGACTCACATGATTGATATCTGTATTACATAACCATGGATCACGTGACTGAATCACATGATTATCACATGATTTGCCATCACGATCACATGAGTGCACAGCATTACATAAGCGATCGTGGCCATATATTTCAATTTCTGTCTTGCATAATACACTTGCTATATATGCATGTATATATATATAGATCGTACTGTTCTAACCTTCCGAGCAATGACGTTGTCAGACGAGCAACCTGCCGAGCACCTAATCGCGTTTAACCAGGTAATCATATGCTTATTTGTAGCACGGCTATCATACATAAGCCTAGTATGACTGGTATGACTGGTATGTACTGATGCGAACGAATAGAGCCTATTTGCTGATGGTCGCCATGGCAACAGTGGCTTACCACATCGAACGGTGGTGACCATCACCCGATCGGTGGCTGCGAGTGTCACGAACATCACGAACGTCACAAATATGATCCTGGCTATAGATAATGACAGGAACATGTTGAAATGGGCTTGCTGGTGCATGTAACCGTTCGTTTCCACCCGAGAGCGTTCCTGGATGATCTCATCGCGTCCCCGGGCATCGAATACACCATACAGCATTTTTTATAGCAAGAAGACAACCCAACTTTCAAATATTTGCGCACGTTTGGTCTCCACCCACATTTCGTGCCATCCCTCCTCATACCATCCTCTTTCAGGGTCCTCGCCATCGCGATCCTGGACCCCGAATGCCCCCGGTGGACATCGCTTGCAGTGACTCATACATATGTCATATTTATACCCTTGTAATGGCTTTATCTTGTAACGCTTGCTTGGATATCACTTTCTTGCCCAAATGCGGTATGTGTTTCTCGTCCGCGGTCATTGTGGCTGCATTCACAGGGTTCAAAAACCCCTGGTTCGTGTCGATTGCATAACATTCCCATGGTCGGTTCTCCCTCGCAAACCACTGTTCCCACGATTGTGCACCCCGTATAGTCACTGCTTGCGAATGGAATCCAACCATGGGAAGCACAAACTGACCACGCAGATCGGGGAATAGGAGCCTGGCTTTCAGAATCTGAGACAATTTCGGCGATAGCTACACAGGTTCTTCCCTGCAAACCAAATCGGCGAATGCTACCATCTGCCACCCAGGAAAGCTATTAGTCTGATGGATTGTGGTACCATTCGCCGGTAGTGGTGGGATCGGGATCACATGAACCTGGGCCACTGGAATCACATGACTGGCACACGTCCAGGATCACATGACCGACACCAGGATCACATGACTGCACAGCACTACATAAGCGATCGTCACGTGACTGTATCAAGACTTACATGGCTGATACCTGTATTATATAATGATGGATCACATGACTGACACCCAGGATCACATGACTGGCGCATGCAGGATCACATGATCGACTTCTGGATCACATGATTGCACAGCATTACATAAGCGATCATCACGTGAGTGTATCATGACTCACATGATTGATATCTGTATTACATAACCATGGATCACGTGACTGAATCACATGATTATCACATGATTTGCCATCACGATCACATGAGTGCACAGCATTACATAAGCGATCGTGGCCATATATTTCAATTTCTGTCTTGCATAATACACTTGCTATATATGCATGTATATATATATAGATCGTACTGTTCTAACCTTCCGAGCAATGACGTTGTCAGACGAGCAACCTGCCGAGCACCTAATCGCGTTTAACCAGGTAATCATATGCTTATTTGTAGCACGGCTATCATACATAAGCCTAGTATGACTGGTATGACTGGTATGTACTGATGCGAACGAATAGAGCCTATTTGCTGATGGTCGCCATGGCAACAGTGGCTTACCACATCGAACGGTGGTGACCATCACCCGATCGGTGGCTGCGAGTGTCACGAACATCACGAACGTCACAAATATGATCCTGGCTATAGATAATGACAGGAACATGTTGAAATGGGCTTGCTGGTGCATGTAACCGTTCGTTTCCACCCGAGAGCGTTCCTGGATGATCTCATCGCGTCCCCGGGCATCGAATACACCATACAGCATTTTTTATAGCAAGAAGACAACCCAACTTTCAAATATTTGCGCACGTTTGGTCTCCACCCACATTTCGTGCCATCCCTCCTCATACCATCCTCTTTCAGGGTCCTCGCCATCGCGATCCTGGACCCCGAATGCCCCCGGTGGACATCGCTTGCAGTGACTCATACATATGTCATATTTATACCCTTGTAATGGCTTTATCTTGTAACGCTTGCTTGGATATCACTTTCTTGCCCAAATGCGGTATGTGTTTCTCGTCCGCGGTCATTGTGGCTGCATTCACAGGGTTCAAAAACCCCTGGTTCGTGTCGATTGCATAACATTCCCATGGTCGGTTCTCCCTCGCAAACCACTGTTCCCACGATTGTGCACCCCGTATAGTCACTGCTTGCGAATGGAATCCAACCATGGGAAGCACAAACTGACCACGCAGATCGGGGAATAGGAGCCTGGCTTTCAGAATCTGAGACAATTTCGGCGATAGCTACACAGGTTCTTCCCTGCAAACCAAATCGGCGAATGCTACCATCTGCCACCCAGGAAAGCTATTAGTCTGATGGATTGTGGTACCATTCGCCGGTAGTGGTGGGATCGGGATCACATGAACCTGGGCCACTGGAATCACATGACTGGCACACGTCCAGGATCACATGACCGACACCAGGATCACATGACTGCACAGCACTACATAAGCGATCGTCACGTGACTGTATCAAGACTTACATGGCTGATACCTGTATTATATAATGATGGATCACATGACTGACACCCAGGATCACATGACTGGCGCATGCAGGATCACATGATCGACTTCTGGATCACATGATTGCACAGCATTACATAAGCGATCATCACGTGAGTGTATCATGACTCACATGATTGATATCTGTATTACATAACCATGGATCACGTGACTGAATCACATGATTATCACATGATTTGCCATCACGATCACATGAGTGCACAGCATTACATAAGCGATCGTGGCCATATATTTCAATTTCTGTCTTGCATAATACACTTGCTATATATGCATGTATATATATATAGATCGTACTGTTCTAACCTTCCGAGCAATGACGTTGTCAGACGAGCAACCTGCCGAGCACCTAATCGCGTTTAACCAGGTAATCATATGCTTATTTGTAGCACGGCTATCATACATAAGCCTAGTATGACTGGTATGACTGGTATGTACTGATGCGAACGAATAGAGCCTATTTGCTGATGGTCGCCATGGCAACAGTGGCTTACCACATCGAACGGTGGTGACCATCACCCGATCGGTGGCTGCGAGTGTCACGAACATCACGAACGTCACAAATATGATCCTGGCTATAGATAATGACAGGAACATGTTGAAATGGGCTTGCTGGTGCATGTAACCGTTCGTTTCCACCCGAGAGCGTTCCTGGATGATCTCATCGCGTCCCCGGGCATCGAATACACCATACAGCATTTTTTATAGCAAGAAGACAACCCAACTTTCAAATATTTGCGCACGTTTGGTCTCCACCCACATTTCGTGCCATCCCTCCTCATACCATCCTCTTTCAGGGTCCTCGCCATCGCGATCCTGGACCCCGAATGCCCCCGGTGGACATCGCTTGCAGTGACTCATACATATGTCATATTTATACCCTTGTAATGGCTTTATCTTGTAACGCTTGCTTGGATATCACTTTCTTGCCCAAATGCGGTATGTGTTTCTCGTCCGCGGTCATTGTGGCTGCATTCACAGGGTTCAAAAACCCCTGGTTCGTGTCGATTGCATAACATTCCCATGGTCGGTTCTCCCTCGCAAACCACTGTTCCCACGATTGTGCACCCCGTATAGTCACTGCTTGCGAATGGAATCCAACCATGGGAAGCACAAACTGACCACGCAGATCGGGGAATAGGAGCCTGGCTTTCAGAATCTGAGACAATTTCGGCGATAGCTACACAGGTTCTTCCCTGCAAACCAAATCGGCGAATGCTACCATCTGCCACCCAGGAAAGCTATTAGTCTGATGGATTGTGGTACCATTCGCCGGTAGTGGTGGGATCGGGATCACATGAACCTGGGCCACTGGAATCACATGACTGGCACACGTCCAGGATCACATGACCGACACCAGGATCACATGACTGCACAGCACTACATAAGCGATCGTCACGTGACTGTATCAAGACTTACATGGCTGATACCTGTATTATATAATGATGGATCACATGACTGACACCCAGGATCACATGACTGGCGCATGCAGGATCACATGATCGACTTCTGGATCACATGATTGCACAGCATTACATAAGCGATCATCACGTGAGTGTATCATGACTCACATGATTGATATCTGTATTACATAACCATGGATCACGTGACTGAATCACATGATTATCACATGATTTGCCATCACGATCACATGAGTGCACAGCATTACATAAGCGATCGTGGCCATATATTTCAATTTCTGTCTTGCATAATACACTTGCTATATATGCATGTATATATATATAGATCGTACTGTTCTAACCTTCCGAGCAATGACGTTGTCAGACGAGCAACCTGCCGAGCACCTAATCGCGTTTAACCAGGTAATCATATGCTTATTTGTAGCACGGCTATCATACATAAGCCTAGTATGACTGGTATGACTGGTATGTACTGATGCGAACGAATAGAGCCTATTTGCTGATGGTCGCCATGGCAACAGTGGCTTACCACATCGAACGGTGGTGACCATCACCCGATCGGTGGCTGCGAGTGTCACGAACATCACGAACGTCACAAATATGATCCTGGCTATAGATAATGACAGGAACATGTTGAAATGGGCTTGCTGGTGCATGTAACCGTTCGTTTCCACCCGAGAGCGTTCCTGGATGATCTCATCGCGTCCCCGGGCATCGAATACACCATACAGCATTTTTTATAGCAAGAAGACAACCCAACTTTCAAATATTTGCGCACGTTTGGTCTCCACCCACATTTCGTGCCATCCCTCCTCATACCATCCTCTTTCAGGGTCCTCGCCATCGCGATCCTGGACCCCGAATGCCCCCGGTGGACATCGCTTGCAGTGACTCATACATATGTCATATTTATACCCTTGTAATGGCTTTATCTTGTAACGCTTGCTTGGATATCACTTTCTTGCCCAAATGCGGTATGTGTTTCTCGTCCGCGGTCATTGTGGCTGCATTCACAGGGTTCAAAAACCCCTGGTTCGTGTCGATTGCATAACATTCCCATGGTCGGTTCTCCCTCGCAAACCACTGTTCCCACGATTGTGCACCCCGTATAGTCACTGCTTGCGAATGGAATCCAACCATGGGAAGCACAAACTGACCACGCAGATCGGGGAATAGGAGCCTGGCTTTCAGAATCTGAGACAATTTCGGCGATAGCTACACAGGTTCTTCCCTGCAAACCAAATCGGCGAATGCTACCATCTGCCACCCAGGAAAGCTATTAGTCTGATGGATTGTGGTACCATTCGCCGGTAGTGGTGGGATCGGGATCACATGAACCTGGGCCACTGGAATCACATGACTGGCACACGTCCAGGATCACATGACCGACACCAGGATCACATGACTGCACAGCACTACATAAGCGATCGTCACGTGACTGTATCAAGACTTACATGGCTGATACCTGTATTATATAATGATGGATCACATGACTGACACCCAGGATCACATGACTGGCGCATGCAGGATCACATGATCGACTTCTGGATCACATGATTGCACAGCATTACATAAGCGATCATCACGTGAGTGTATCATGACTCACATGATTGATATCTGTATTACATAACCATGGATCACGTGACTGAATCACATGATTATCACATGATTTGCCATCACGATCACATGAGTGCACAGCATTACATAAGCGATCGTGGCCATATATTTCAATTTCTGTCTTGCATAATACACTTGCTATATATGCATGTATATATATATAGATCGTACTGTTCTAACCTTCCGAGCAATGACGTTGTCAGACGAGCAACCTGCCGAGCACCTAATCGCGTTTAACCAGGTAATCATATGCTTATTTGTAGCACGGCTATCATACATAAGCCTAGTATGACTGGTATGACTGGTATGTACTGATGCGAACGAATAGAGCCTATTTGCTGATGGTCGCCATGGCAACAGTGGCTTACCACATCGAACGGTGGTGACCATCACCCGATCGGTGGCTGCGAGTGTCACGAACATCACGAACGTCACAAATATGATCCTGGCTATAGATAATGACAGGAACATGTTGAAATGGGCTTGCTGGTGCATGTAACCGTTCGTTTCCACCCGAGAGCGTTCCTGGATGATCTCATCGCGTCCCCGGGCATCGAATACACCATACAGCATTTTTTATAGCAAGAAGACAACCCAACTTTCAAATATTTGCGCACGTTTGGTCTCCACCCACATTTCGTGCCATCCCTCCTCATACCATCCTCTTTCAGGGTCCTCGCCATCGCGATCCTGGACCCCGAATGCCCCCGGTGGACATCGCTTGCAGTGACTCATACATATGTCATATTTATACCCTTGTAATGGCTTTATCTTGTAACGCTTGCTTGGATATCACTTTCTTGCCCAAATGCGGTATGTGTTTCTCGTCCGCGGTCATTGTGGCTGCATTCACAGGGTTCAAAAACCCCTGGTTCGTGTCGATTGCATAACATTCCCATGGTCGGTTCTCCCTCGCAAACCACTGTTCCCACGATTGTGCACCCCGTATAGTCACTGCTTGCGAATGGAATCCAACCATGGGAAGCACAAACTGACCACGCAGATCGGGGAATAGGAGCCTGGCTTTCAGAATCTGAGACAATTTCGGCGATAGCTACACAGGTTCTTCCCTGCAAACCAAATCGGCGAATGCTACCATCTGCCACCCAGGAAAGCTATTAGTCTGATGGATTGTGGTACCATTCGCCGGTAGTGGTGGGATCGGGATCACATGAACCTGGGCCACTGGAATCACATGACTGGCACACGTCCAGGATCACATGACCGACACCAGGATCACATGACTGCACAGCACTACATAAGCGATCGTCACGTGACTGTATCAAGACTTACATGGCTGATACCTGTATTATATAATGATGGATCACATGACTGACACCCAGGATCACATGACTGGCGCATGCAGGATCACATGATCGACTTCTGGATCACATGATTGCACAGCATTACATAAGCGATCATCACGTGAGTGTATCATGACTCACATGATTGATATCTGTATTACATAACCATGGATCACGTGACTGAATCACATGATTATCACATGATTTGCCATCACGATCACATGAGTGCACAGCATTACATAAGCGATCGTGGCCATATATTTCAATTTCTGTCTTGCATAATACACTTGCTATATATGCATGTATATATATATAGATCGTACTGTTCTAACCTTCCGAGCAATGACGTTGTCAGACGAGCAACCTGCCGAGCACCTAATCGCGTTTAACCAGGTAATCATATGCTTATTTGTAGCACGGCTATCATACATAAGCCTAGTATGACTGGTATGACTGGTATGTACTGATGCGAACGAATAGAGCCTATTTGCTGATGGTCGCCATGGCAACAGTGGCTTACCACATCGAACGGTGGTGACCATCACCCGATCGGTGGCTGCGAGTGTCACGAACATCACGAACGTCACAAATATGATCCTGGCTATAGATAATGACAGGAACATGTTGAAATGGGCTTGCTGGTGCATGTAACCGTTCGTTTCCACCCGAGAGCGTTCCTGGATGATCTCATCGCGTCCCCGGGCATCGAATACACCATACAGCATTTTTTATAGCAAGAAGACAACCCAACTTTCAAATATTTGCGCACGTTTGGTCTCCACCCACATTTCGTGCCATCCCTCCTCATACCATCCTCTTTCAGGGTCCTCGCCATCGCGATCCTGGACCCCGAATGCCCCCGGTGGACATCGCTTGCAGTGACTCATACATATGTCATATTTATACCCTTGTAATGGCTTTATCTTGTAACGCTTGCTTGGATATCACTTTCTTGCCCAAATGCGGTATGTGTTTCTCGTCCGCGGTCATTGTGGCTGCATTCACAGGGTTCAAAAACCCCTGGTTCGTGTCGATTGCATAACATTCCCATGGTCGGTTCTCCCTCGCAAACCACTGTTCCCACGATTGTGCACCCCGTATAGTCACTGCTTGCGAATGGAATCCAACCATGGGAAGCACAAACTGACCACGCAGATCGGGGAATAGGAGCCTGGCTTTCAGAATCTGAGACAATTTCGGCGATAGCTACACAGGTTCTTCCCTGCAAACCAAATCGGCGAATGCTACCATCTGCCACCCAGGAAAGCTATTAGTCTGATGGATTGTGGTACCATTCGCCGGTAGTGGTAGGATCGGGATCACATGAACCTGGGCCACTGGAATCACATGACTGGCACACGTCCAGGATCACATGACCGACACCAGGATCACATGACTGCACAGCACTACATAAGCGATCGTCACGTGACTGTAT
>CAUVYJ010000001.1:0-28913 GCA_963556145.1 Hygrocybe punicea
CGCCGAAATTGTCTCAGATTCTGAAAGCCAGGCTCCTATTCCCCGATCTGCGTGGTCAGTTTGTGCTTCCCATGGTTGGATTCCATTCGCAAGCAGTGACTATACGGGGTGCACAATCGTGGGAACAGTGGTTTGCGAGGGAGAACCGACCATGGGAATGTTATGCAATCGACACGAACCAGGGGTTTTTGAACCCTGTGAATGCAGCCACAATGACCGCGGACGAGAAACACATACCGCATTTGGGCAAGAAAGTGATATCCAAGCAAGCGTTACAAGATAAAGCCATTACAAGGGTATAAATATGACATATGTATGAGTCACTGCAAGCGATGTCCACCGGGGGCATTCGGGGTCCAGGATCGCGATGGCGAGGACCCTGAAAGAGGATGGTATGAGGAGGGATGGCACGAAATGTGGGTGGAGACCAAACGTGCGCAAATATTTGAAAGTTGGGTTGTCTTCTTGCTATAAAAAATGCTGTATGGTGTATTCGATGCCCGGGGACGCGATGAGATCATCCAGGAACGCTCTCGGGTGGAAACGAACGGTTACATGCACCAGCAAGCCCATTTCAACATGTTCCTGTCATTATCTATAGCCAGGATCATATTTGTGACGTTCGTGATGTTCGTGACACTCGCAGCCACCGATCGGGTGATGGTCACCACCGTTCGATGTGGTAAGCCACTGTTGCCATGGCGACCATCAGCAAATAGGCTCTATTCGTTCGCATCAGTACATACCAGTCATACCAGTCATACTAGGCTTATGTATGATAGCCGTGCTACAAATAAGCATATGATTACCTGGTTAAACGCGATTAGGTGCTCGGCAGGTTGCTCGTCTGACAACGTCATTGCTCGGAAGGTTAGAACAGTACGATCTATATATATATACATGCATATATAGCAAGTGTATTATGCAAGACAGAAATTGAAATATATGGCCACGATCGCTTATGTAATGCTGTGCACTCATGTGATCGTGATGGCAAATCATGTGATAATCATGTGATTCAGTCACGTGATCCATGGTTATGTAATACAGATATCAATCATGTGAGTCATGATACACTCACGTGATGATCGCTTATGTAATGCTGTGCAATCATGTGATCCAGAAGTCGATCATGTGATCCTGCATGCGCCAGTCATGTGATCCTGGGTGTCAGTCATGTGATCCATCATTATATAATACAGGTATCAGCCATGTAAGTCTTGATACAGTCACGTGACGATCGCTTATGTAGTGCTGTGCAGTCATGTGATCCTGGTGTCGGTCATGTGATCCTGGACGTGTGCCAGTCATGTGATTCCAGTGGCCCAGGTTCATGTGATCCCGATCCCACCACTACCGGCGAATGGTACCACAATCCATCAGACTAATAGCTTTCCTGGGTGGCAGATGGTAGCATTCGCCGATTTGGTTTGCAGGGAAGAACCTGTGTAGCTATCGCCGAAATTGTCTCAGATTCTGAAAGCCAGGCTCCTATTCCCCGATCTGCGTGGTCAGTTTGTGCTTCCCATGGTTGGATTCCATTCGCAAGCAGTGACTATACGGGGTGCACAATCGTGGGAACAGTGGTTTGCGAGGGAGAACCGACCATGGGAATGTTATGCAATCGACACGAACCAGGGGTTTTTGAACCCTGTGAATGCAGCCACAATGACCGCGGACGAGAAACACATACCGCATTTGGGCAAGAAAGTGATATCCAAGCAAGCGTTACAAGATAAAGCCATTACAAGGGTATAAATATGACATATGTATGAGTCACTGCAAGCGATGTCCACCGGGGGCATTCGGGGTCCAGGATCGCGATGGCGAGGACCCTGAAAGAGGATGGTATGAGGAGGGATGGCACGAAATGTGGGTGGAGACCAAACGTGCGCAAATATTTGAAAGTTGGGTTGTCTTCTTGCTATAAAAAATGCTGTATGGTGTATTCGATGCCCGGGGACGCGATGAGATCATCCAGGAACGCTCTCGGGTGGAAACGAACGGTTACATGCACCAGCAAGCCCATTTCAACATGTTCCTGTCATTATCTATAGCCAGGATCATATTTGTGACGTTCGTGATGTTCGTGACACTCGCAGCCACCGATCGGGTGATGGTCACCACCGTTCGATGTGGTAAGCCACTGTTGCCATGGCGACCATCAGCAAATAGGCTCTATTCGTTCGCATCAGTACATACCAGTCATACCAGTCATACTAGGCTTATGTATGATAGCCGTGCTACAAATAAGCATATGATTACCTGGTTAAACGCGATTAGGTGCTCGGCAGGTTGCTCGTCTGACAACGTCATTGCTCGGAAGGTTAGAACAGTACGATCTATATATATATACATGCATATATAGCAAGTGTATTATGCAAGACAGAAATTGAAATATATGGCCACGATCGCTTATGTAATGCTGTGCACTCATGTGATCGTGATGGCAAATCATGTGATAATCATGTGATTCAGTCACGTGATCCATGGTTATGTAATACAGATATCAATCATGTGAGTCATGATACACTCACGTGATGATCGCTTATGTAATGCTGTGCAATCATGTGATCCAGAAGTCGATCATGTGATCCTGCATGCGCCAGTCATGTGATCCTGGGTGTCAGTCATGTGATCCATCATTATATAATACAGGTATCAGCCATGTAAGTCTTGATACAGTCACGTGACGATCGCTTATGTAGTGCTGTGCAGTCATGTGATCCTGGTGTCGGTCATGTGATCCTGGACGTGTGCCAGTCATGTGATTCCAGTGGCCCAGGTTCATGTGATCCCGATCCCACCACTACCGGCGAATGGTACCACAATCCATCAGACTAATAGCTTTCCTGGGTGGCAGATGGTAGCATTCGCCGATTTGGTTTGCAGGGAAGAACCTGTGTAGCTATCGCCGAAATTGTCTCAGATTCTGAAAGCCAGGCTCCTATTCCCCGATCTGCGTGGTCAGTTTGTGCTTCCCATGGTTGGATTCCATTCGCAAGCAGTGACTATACGGGGTGCACAATCGTGGGAACAGTGGTTTGCGAGGGAGAACCGACCATGGGAATGTTATGCAATCGACACGAACCAGGGGTTTTTGAACCCTGTGAATGCAGCCACAATGACCGCGGACGAGAAACACATACCGCATTTGGGCAAGAAAGTGATATCCAAGCAAGCGTTACAAGATAAAGCCATTACAAGGGTATAAATATGACATATGTATGAGTCACTGCAAGCGATGTCCACCGGGGGCATTCGGGGTCCAGGATCGCGATGGCGAGGACCCTGAAAGAGGATGGTATGAGGAGGGATGGCACGAAATGTGGGTGGAGACCAAACGTGCGCAAATATTTGAAAGTTGGGTTGTCTTCTTGCTATAAAAAATGCTGTATGGTGTATTCGATGCCCGGGGACGCGATGAGATCATCCAGGAACGCTCTCGGGTGGAAACGAACGGTTACATGCACCAGCAAGCCCATTTCAACATGTTCCTGTCATTATCTATAGCCAGGATCATATTTGTGACGTTCGTGATGTTCGTGACACTCGCAGCCACCGATCGGGTGATGGTCACCACCGTTCGATGTGGTAAGCCACTGTTGCCATGGCGACCATCAGCAAATAGGCTCTATTCGTTCGCATCAGTACATACCAGTCATACCAGTCATACTAGGCTTATGTATGATAGCCGTGCTACAAATAAGCATATGATTACCTGGTTAAACGCGATTAGGTGCTCGGCAGGTTGCTCGTCTGACAACGTCATTGCTCGGAAGGTTAGAACAGTACGATCTATATATATATACATGCATATATAGCAAGTGTATTATGCAAGACAGAAATTGAAATATATGGCCACGATCGCTTATGTAATGCTGTGCACTCATGTGATCGTGATGGCAAATCATGTGATAATCATGTGATTCAGTCACGTGATCCATGGTTATGTAATACAGATATCAATCATGTGAGTCATGATACACTCACGTGATGATCGCTTATGTAATGCTGTGCAATCATGTGATCCAGAAGTCGATCATGTGATCCTGCATGCGCCAGTCATGTGATCCTGGGTGTCAGTCATGTGATCCATCATTATATAATACAGGTATCAGCCATGTAAGTCTTGATACAGTCACGTGACGATCGCTTATGTAGTGCTGTGCAGTCATGTGATCCTGGTGTCGGTCATGTGATCCTGGACGTGTGCCAGTCATGTGATTCCAGTGGCCCAGGTTCATGTGATCCCGATCCCACCACTACCGGCGAATGGTACCACAATCCATCAGACTAATAGCTTTCCTGGGTGGCAGATGGTAGCATTCGCCGATTTGGTTTGCAGGGAAGAACCTGTGTAGCTATCGCCGAAATTGTCTCAGATTCTGAAAGCCAGGCTCCTATTCCCCGATCTGCGTGGTCAGTTTGTGCTTCCCATGGTTGGATTCCATTCGCAAGCAGTGACTATACGGGGTGCACAATCGTGGGAACAGTGGTTTGCGAGGGAGAACCGACCATGGGAATGTTATGCAATCGACACGAACCAGGGGTTTTTGAACCCTGTGAATGCAGCCACAATGACCGCGGACGAGAAACACATACCGCATTTGGGCAAGAAAGTGATATCCAAGCAAGCGTTACAAGATAAAGCCATTACAAGGGTATAAATATGACATATGTATGAGTCACTGCAAGCGATGTCCACCGGGGGCATTCGGGGTCCAGGATCGCGATGGCGAGGACCCTGAAAGAGGATGGTATGAGGAGGGATGGCACGAAATGTGGGTGGAGACCAAACGTGCGCAAATATTTGAAAGTTGGGTTGTCTTCTTGCTATAAAAAATGCTGTATGGTGTATTCGATGCCCGGGGACGCGATGAGATCATCCAGGAACGCTCTCGGGTGGAAACGAACGGTTACATGCACCAGCAAGCCCATTTCAACATGTTCCTGTCATTATCTATAGCCAGGATCATATTTGTGACGTTCGTGATGTTCGTGACACTCGCAGCCACCGATCGGGTGATGGTCACCACCGTTCGATGTGGTAAGCCACTGTTGCCATGGCGACCATCAGCAAATAGGCTCTATTCGTTCGCATCAGTACATACCAGTCATACCAGTCATACTAGGCTTATGTATGATAGCCGTGCTACAAATAAGCATATGATTACCTGGTTAAACGCGATTAGGTGCTCGGCAGGTTGCTCGTCTGACAACGTCATTGCTCGGAAGGTTAGAACAGTACGATCTATATATATATACATGCATATATAGCAAGTGTATTATGCAAGACAGAAATTGAAATATATGGCCACGATCGCTTATGTAATGCTGTGCACTCATGTGATCGTGATGGCAAATCATGTGATAATCATGTGATTCAGTCACGTGATCCATGGTTATGTAATACAGATATCAATCATGTGAGTCATGATACACTCACGTGATGATCGCTTATGTAATGCTGTGCAATCATGTGATCCAGAAGTCGATCATGTGATCCTGCATGCGCCAGTCATGTGATCCTGGGTGTCAGTCATGTGATCCATCATTATATAATACAGGTATCAGCCATGTAAGTCTTGATACAGTCACGTGACGATCGCTTATGTAGTGCTGTGCAGTCATGTGATCCTGGTGTCGGTCATGTGATCCTGGACGTGTGCCAGTCATGTGATTCCAGTGGCCCAGGTTCATGTGATCCCGATCCCACCACTACCGGCGAATGGTACCACAATCCATCAGACTAATAGCTTTCCTGGGTGGCAGATGGTAGCATTCGCCGATTTGGTTTGCAGGGAAGAACCTGTGTAGCTATCGCCGAAATTGTCTCAGATTCTGAAAGCCAGGCTCCTATTCCCCGATCTGCGTGGTCAGTTTGTGCTTCCCATGGTTGGATTCCATTCGCAAGCAGTGACTATACGGGGTGCACAATCGTGGGAACAGTGGTTTGCGAGGGAGAACCGACCATGGGAATGTTATGCAATCGACACGAACCAGGGGTTTTTGAACCCTGTGAATGCAGCCACAATGACCGCGGACGAGAAACACATACCGCATTTGGGCAAGAAAGTGATATCCAAGCAAGCGTTACAAGATAAAGCCATTACAAGGGTATAAATATGACATATGTATGAGTCACTGCAAGCGATGTCCACCGGGGGCATTCGGGGTCCAGGATCGCGATGGCGAGGACCCTGAAAGAGGATGGTATGAGGAGGGATGGCACGAAATGTGGGTGGAGACCAAACGTGCGCAAATATTTGAAAGTTGGGTTGTCTTCTTGCTATAAAAAATGCTGTATGGTGTATTCGATGCCCGGGGACGCGATGAGATCATCCAGGAACGCTCTCGGGTGGAAACGAACGGTTACATGCACCAGCAAGCCCATTTCAACATGTTCCTGTCATTATCTATAGCCAGGATCATATTTGTGACGTTCGTGATGTTCGTGACACTCGCAGCCACCGATCGGGTGATGGTCACCACCGTTCGATGTGGTAAGCCACTGTTGCCATGGCGACCATCAGCAAATAGGCTCTATTCGTTCGCATCAGTACATACCAGTCATACCAGTCATACTAGGCTTATGTATGATAGCCGTGCTACAAATAAGCATATGATTACCTGGTTAAACGCGATTAGGTGCTCGGCAGGTTGCTCGTCTGACAACGTCATTGCTCGGAAGGTTAGAACAGTACGATCTATATATATATACATGCATATATAGCAAGTGTATTATGCAAGACAGAAATTGAAATATATGGCCACGATCGCTTATGTAATGCTGTGCACTCATGTGATCGTGATGGCAAATCATGTGATAATCATGTGATTCAGTCACGTGATCCATGGTTATGTAATACAGATATCAATCATGTGAGTCATGATACACTCACGTGATGATCGCTTATGTAATGCTGTGCAATCATGTGATCCAGAAGTCGATCATGTGATCCTGCATGCGCCAGTCATGTGATCCTGGGTGTCAGTCATGTGATCCATCATTATATAATACAGGTATCAGCCATGTAAGTCTTGATACAGTCACGTGACGATCGCTTATGTAGTGCTGTGCAGTCATGTGATCCTGGTGTCGGTCATGTGATCCTGGACGTGTGCCAGTCATGTGATTCCAGTGGCCCAGGTTCATGTGATCCCGATCCCACCACTACCGGCGAATGGTACCACAATCCATCAGACTAATAGCTTTCCTGGGTGGCAGATGGTAGCATTCGCCGATTTGGTTTGCAGGGAAGAACCTGTGTAGCTATCGCCGAAATTGTCTCAGATTCTGAAAGCCAGGCTCCTATTCCCCGATCTGCGTGGTCAGTTTGTGCTTCCCATGGTTGGATTCCATTCGCAAGCAGTGACTATACGGGGTGCACAATCGTGGGAACAGTGGTTTGCGAGGGAGAACCGACCATGGGAATGTTATGCAATCGACACGAACCAGGGGTTTTTGAACCCTGTGAATGCAGCCACAATGACCGCGGACGAGAAACACATACCGCATTTGGGCAAGAAAGTGATATCCAAGCAAGCGTTACAAGATAAAGCCATTACAAGGGTATAAATATGACATATGTATGAGTCACTGCAAGCGATGTCCACCGGGGGCATTCGGGGTCCAGGATCGCGATGGCGAGGACCCTGAAAGAGGATGGTATGAGGAGGGATGGCACGAAATGTGGGTGGAGACCAAACGTGCGCAAATATTTGAAAGTTGGGTTGTCTTCTTGCTATAAAAAATGCTGTATGGTGTATTCGATGCCCGGGGACGCGATGAGATCATCCAGGAACGCTCTCGGGTGGAAACGAACGGTTACATGCACCAGCAAGCCCATTTCAACATGTTCCTGTCATTATCTATAGCCAGGATCATATTTGTGACGTTCGTGATGTTCGTGACACTCGCAGCCACCGATCGGGTGATGGTCACCACCGTTCGATGTGGTAAGCCACTGTTGCCATGGCGACCATCAGCAAATAGGCTCTATTCGTTCGCATCAGTACATACCAGTCATACCAGTCATACTAGGCTTATGTATGATAGCCGTGCTACAAATAAGCATATGATTACCTGGTTAAACGCGATTAGGTGCTCGGCAGGTTGCTCGTCTGACAACGTCATTGCTCGGAAGGTTAGAACAGTACGATCTATATATATATACATGCATATATAGCAAGTGTATTATGCAAGACAGAAATTGAAATATATGGCCACGATCGCTTATGTAATGCTGTGCACTCATGTGATCGTGATGGCAAATCATGTGATAATCATGTGATTCAGTCACGTGATCCATGGTTATGTAATACAGATATCAATCATGTGAGTCATGATACACTCACGTGATGATCGCTTATGTAATGCTGTGCAATCATGTGATCCAGAAGTCGATCATGTGATCCTGCATGCGCCAGTCATGTGATCCTGGGTGTCAGTCATGTGATCCATCATTATATAATACAGGTATCAGCCATGTAAGTCTTGATACAGTCACGTGACGATCGCTTATGTAGTGCTGTGCAGTCATGTGATCCTGGTGTCGGTCATGTGATCCTGGACGTGTGCCAGTCATGTGATTCCAGTGGCCCAGGTTCATGTGATCCCGATCCCACCACTACCGGCGAATGGTACCACAATCCATCAGACTAATAGCTTTCCTGGGTGGCAGATGGTAGCATTCGCCGATTTGGTTTGCAGGGAAGAACCTGTGTAGCTATCGCCGAAATTGTCTCAGATTCTGAAAGCCAGGCTCCTATTCCCCGATCTGCGTGGTCAGTTTGTGCTTCCCATGGTTGGATTCCATTCGCAAGCAGTGACTATACGGGGTGCACAATCGTGGGAACAGTGGTTTGCGAGGGAGAACCGACCATGGGAATGTTATGCAATCGACACGAACCAGGGGTTTTTGAACCCTGTGAATGCAGCCACAATGACCGCGGACGAGAAACACATACCGCATTTGGGCAAGAAAGTGATATCCAAGCAAGCGTTACAAGATAAAGCCATTACAAGGGTATAAATATGACATATGTATGAGTCACTGCAAGCGATGTCCACCGGGGGCATTCGGGGTCCAGGATCGCGATGGCGAGGACCCTGAAAGAGGATGGTATGAGGAGGGATGGCACGAAATGTGGGTGGAGACCAAACGTGCGCAAATATTTGAAAGTTGGGTTGTCTTCTAATAATCTACTCCTCGGATCCCGGGGCGGGATCCGGGACAAGGACAAGGACAAGGACAAGGATTGGTAAGCAATTTTGGACAAGGAATTTCCTTTTTGAGAACCTTAGAGGATTTTGGACAAGGAATTTGGACAAGGAGTTGCCTGTTTGGGAACCTATGGACAAGGACAAGGACAAGGACAAGGACAAGGACAAGGAATTAGAGTTTGGACAAGGATTTTGGACAAGGATTTTGGACAAGGACAAGGACAAGGACAAGGATTTAGAGTTTGGACAAGGAATTTGGACAAGGACAAGGACAAGGACAAGGACAAGGATTCTGGACAAGGAATTTGGACAAGGAATTTGGACAAGGACAAGGATTCTGGACAAGGATTTTGGACAAGGACAAGGACTTTGGACAAGGACAAGGACAAGGACAAGGAATCTGGACAAGGAATCTGGACAAGGAATCTGGACAAGGAATCTGGACAAGGACAAGGACAAGAACCAGGCTAAGGGGGGGGGATCTTGGGCAAGTATTTCAGTCATGTGGGGGGGATCTTTGGGGAGTATTATGAGCAAGTATTTGGGTCATGTGGGGGGATCTGTGGGGGGCATTGTGGGCAAGCATTTGGGACATGTTGGGGGATCTTTGGGGGGCATTTTGGGCAAGCATTTCAGTCATGTGGGGGGATCTTTGAGAGGCATTTGAGTGATGTGGGGGGATCTTTCAGGGGCATTTTGGACAAGTATTTGGGACATCAAGGGGGATCTTTGGGGGGCATTTTAGGCAAGCATTTCAGTCATGTGGGGGGATCTTTGGGAGGCATTTGAGTGATGTAGGGAGATCTTTCAGGGGCATTTTGGGCCAGCATTTGGGTCATGTGGGGGGATCTTTGGGGAGCATTGTGGGCAAGTATTTGGGACATCAAGGGGGATCTTTGGGGGTTATTTGAGTGATGTGGGGGGGATCTTTCAGGGGCATTTTGGACAAATATTTGGGACATCAAGGGGGATCTTTGGAGGGCATTTTGGGCAAGCATTTCAGTCATGTGGGGGGATCTTTGGGAGGCATTTGAGTGATGTAGGGGGATCTTTCAGGGGCATTTTGGGTCAGCATTTAGAACATGTGGGGGGATCTTTGGGGAGCATTGTGGGCAAGTATTTGGGACATCAAGGGGGATCTTTGGGGGTTATTTGAGTGATGTGGGGGGGATCTTTCAGGGGCATTTTGGACAAATATTTGGGACATCAAGGGGGATCTTTGGAGGGCATTTTGGGCAAGCATTTCAGTCATGTGGGGGGATCTTTGGGAGGCATTTGAGTGATGTAGGGGGATCTTTCAGGGGCATTTTGGGTCAGCATTTAGAACATGTGGGGGGATCTTTGGGGAGCATTGTGGGCAAGCCTTTGAGACATCAAGGGGGATCTTTGGGGGGCATTTTGGGCAAGTATCTAAGTCATGTGGGGGGCATTGTGGGCAAGTTTTTGGATTATGTGGGGGGCTCTTTCAGGGGCATTTTGGGCATGTATTTGGGATATGTGGGGGGATCTTTCAGGGGCATTTTGGACAAGTATTTTGGACATGTTGGGGGATCTTTGGAGGGCATTTTGGGCAAGTATCTGAGTCATGTGGGGGGCATTGGAGGCAAGTATTTGGGACATGTGGGGGATCCTTCAGGGACATTTTGGTCAAACATTTGGGACATGAAAGGGGATCTTTTGAGGCATTTTGGGTAAGTATCTGAGTCATGTGGGGGGATCTTTGGAGGACATTTTGGGCAAGTAGTTGGGAGATGTGGGGGCATTGGGGGCAAGTATTTAGGACATGTGAGGGGTTCTTTCAGGGGAATTTTGGGCAAGTATCTGAATCATGTGGGGGGCATTGAGGGCAAGCACTTGGGACATGTGGGGGGATCTTTAAGGGGCATTTTAGTCATGTGGAAGTTCTTGGGCAAGTCCTTTAGAGAAGCACTATAGAATAACATGTGATTCCTCCCCATACATTCTGGATAACAATTCAAAAAAAAAAAAAAAAAAAATTCCAAAATATAAATAACATACAGCTCCAACAACACTTTATTACCAAGGAACTTAATCAATGTCAATAGCTCCTGCATTTGAACTTGGTCAATTCACATGATTGCTGTCTTTTATAAAATTCTCTTATTTAATATCTGACAAATAGCACATATTTATACTTAAAACTATATAGCAGATGAACATATAATTCATAATAATACCAAACATCTTTCAAATGTACACAAAGCAATTATATTTTATAGTTTAATGCAGTTTGAAGACTTGACATTACAGTTATTATATTATTATAACACTGATACAAGTAAAGCAGTGAAAAGGTTGTCAAATTCACAACTCAAATAATAGATGACTGGTGACAGTCATGATGATATTACCAACTCAAATCACATTACTCAAGTCACATGTCACAGTCACACACTTGGTAAAATCACCAAGTCAAGTCACATGACCAGTTGGTTAAATCACCAAGTCAAGTCACATGACTAGTTGGTAAAATCACCAAGTCAGGTCACCTGACCACTTGGTGATTTCACCAAGTCAAGTCACATGTCCAAGTCACATGATTGGCTAAATCAGGTAACATGACTTGATCTCTCTTAATCTCTTACCACCATCATCTCATATTCCAACTTTGCTTTATTATCATGCCTTCCTGTACCAATTGTAATTTGGAGTTTCCTACTATGGGACAAAGAGATCATCACTATAGACAATGCAAGGGAGAAGTTCAAATAACTTACATTAATGGGGTTTTTACATTGCAGGCAGGAGTTGATGGGAGATTTATATGTCAATGTAGTCATCCTAAATGTCCCAAGCCTTTTACCACCATTGGAGGTCTTCAAAAGCATGTTAAAAAGGTTCAGCTGCCATGGATGCCTAGAGTTGGGGTAGACAATCCAGTCAATGATCAGGCTGAAGTCCAGGCTGAAGTGCCAGTTATCATCTCACAGAACAGAACAGTCTAACACCAATGAGAACTTGAGTCTATTGCTAATATGAATCAAAAGAAAGTTGATTTTTTCTATACTAGTCAAGACTATAAAGTAGCTATATTTGTTATGAGCAGAACCGGAGAAGCTGGTGTTATCATCCTGTGAAGTAACATGTCACTGTCATACACTTAGCGATGTGACGAATGGTATAAATTGGAACGATGAGTCATGATCACTCTTGGTCTTGAACCACCATGATCTCACAGCTACACCGGTGAGATTGGAACGTTGCGGTCGATATAGCCCACAGAGTGATTTTTTGATTTTTTTAACCGTTCCATTCATCCACACTGGCCATGTCATTCACCATGATGGTCAATACGATCTAGATGACAGACTACTCGGATCCTATGACCGTTTCCATCGCGTTTCTTTCCCATGATATATTCGCGTTCGCATTGCCTCGCAGTCGTTCCCAGCCCAGCAGAGAACACTCGTTAGCACCTTTAGGCATCTCGCCTCGTTGTCTCGCAGGGGAACGTCAATTTACTGCCAGCAGCACACAGCAAGAAATACTGGTTAGCATCGGATGAAACACCGCACCGCAGAAGCAAGATAACCATGGTATACTGCACCCAACTCATCCTCCGAACAAGCAGCAGACTGGCATAACAACACCAACGACCAGTTGGTAAAATTCACCGACTCGAGTGACAAGTCACGTATCACTGTCACACAGTTGGTGAAATGACCAAGTCAAGTCACATGATGAGTTGGTGAGATCACCAAGTCAAGTGACAAGTCACGGTCACGATCGATCATGATTTGTGAATTGAGCTACACAGAGTAGAAGAGACGCATGCTACGATCCTGCCAAGATTCAAAGTCAGTAATAACCAATAACGAGGGTGATACCGGTCACAGAGTCGGTGAAATGACCGAGTCAGGTCACGTGGCCATGTCACGAATGGTATAAATTGGAACGATGAGTCATGATCACTCTTGGTCTTGAACCACCATGATCTCACAGCTACACCGGTGAGATTGGAACGTTGCGGTCGATATAGCCCACAGAGTGATTTTTTGATTTTTTTAACCGTTCCATTCATCCACACTGGCCATGTCATTCACCATGATGGTCAATACGATCTAGATGACAGACTACTCGGATCCTATGACCGTTTCCATCGCGTTTCTTTCCCATGATATATTCGCGTTCGCATTGCCTCGCAGTCGTTCCCAGCCCAGCAGAGAACACTCGTTAGCACCTTTAGGCATCTCGCCTCGTTGTCTCGCAGGGGAACGTCAATTTACTGCCAGCAGCACACAGCAAGAAATACTGGTTAGCATCGGATGAAACACCGCACCGCAGAAGCAAGATAACCATGGTATACTGCACCCAACTCATCCTCCGAACAAGCAGCAGACTGGCATAACAACACCAACGACCAGTTGGTAAAATTCACCGACTCGAGTGACAAGTCACGTATCACTGTCACACAGTTGGTGAAATGACCAAGTCAAGTCACATGATGAGTTGGTGAGATCACCAAGTCAAGTGACAAGTCACGGTCACGATCGATCATGATTTGTGAATTGAGCTACACAGAGTAGAAGAGACGCATGCTACGATCCTGCCAAGATTCAAAGTCAGTAATAACCAATAACGAGGGTGATACCGGTCACAGAGTCGGTGAAATGACCGAGTCAGGTCACGTGGCCATGTCACGAATGGTATAAATTGGAACGATGAGTCATGATCACTCTTGGTCTTGAACCACCATGATCTCACAGCTACACCGGTGAGATTGGAACGTTGCGGTCGATATAGCCCACAGAGTGATTTTTTGATTTTTTTAACCGTTCCATTCATCCACACTGGCCATGTCATTCACCATGATGGTCAATACGATCTAGATGACAGACTACTCGGATCCTATGACCGTTTCCATCGCGTTTCTTTCCCATGATATATTCGCGTTCGCATTGCCTCGCAGTCGTTCCCAGCCCAGCAGAGAACACTCGTTAGCACCTTTAGGCATCTCGCCTCGTTGTCTCGCAGGGGAACGTCAATTTACTGCCAGCAGCACACAGCAAGAAATACTGGTTAGCATCGGATGAAACACCGCACCGCAGAAGCAAGATAACCATGGTATACTGCACCCAACTCATCCTCCGAACAAGCAGCAGACTGGCATAACAACACCAACGACCAGTTGGTAAAATTCACCGACTCGAGTGACAAGTCACGTATCACTGTCACACAGTTGGTGAAATGACCAAGTCAAGTCACATGATGAGTTGGTGAGATCACCAAGTCAAGTGACAAGTCACGGTCACGATCGATCATGATTTGTGAATTGAGCTACACAGAGTAGAAGAGACGCATGCTACGATCCTGCCAAGATTCAAAGTCAGTAATAACCAATAACGAGGGTGATACCGGTCACAGAGTCGGTGAAATGACCGAGTCAGGTCACGTGGCCATGTCACGAATGGTATAAATTGGAACGATGAGTCATGATCACTCTTGGTCTTGAACCACCATGATCTCACAGCTACACCGGTGAGATTGGAACGTTGCGGTCGATATAGCCCACAGAGTGATTTTTTGATTTTTTTAACCGTTCCATTCATCCACACTGGCCATGTCATTCACCATGATGGTCAATACGATCTAGATGACAGACTACTCGGATCCTATGACCGTTTCCATCGCGTTTCTTTCCCATGATATATTCGCGTTCGCATTGCCTCGCAGTCGTTCCCAGCCCAGCAGAGAACACTCGTTAGCACCTTTAGGCATCTCGCCTCGTTGTCTCGCAGGGGAACGTCAATTTACTGCCAGCAGCACACAGCAAGAAATACTGGTTAGCATCGGATGAAACACCGCACCGCAGAAGCAAGATAACCATGGTATACTGCACCCAACTCATCCTCCGAACAAGCAGCAGACTGGCATAACAACACCAACGACCAGTTGGTAAAATTCACCGACTCGAGTGACAAGTCACGTATCACTGTCACACAGTTGGTGAAATGACCAAGTCAAGTCACATGATGAGTTGGTGAGATCACCAAGTCAAGTGACAAGTCACGGTCACGATCGATCATGATTTGTGAATTGAGCTACACAGAGTAGAAGAGACGCATGCTACGATCCTGCCAAGATTCAAAGTCAGTAATAACCAATAACGAGGGTGATACCGGTCACAGAGTCGGTGAAATGACCGAGTCAGGTCACGTGGCCATGTCACGAATGGTATAAATTGGAACGATGAGTCATGATCACTCTTGGTCTTGAACCACCATGATCTCACAGCTACACCGGTGAGATTGGAACGTTGCGGTCGATATAGCCCACAGAGTGATTTTTTGATTTTTTTAACCGTTCCATTCATCCACACTGGCCATGTCATTCACCATGATGGTCAATACGATCTAGATGACAGACTACTCGGATCCTATGACCGTTTCCATCGCGTTTCTTTCCCATGATATATTCGCGTTCGCATTGCCTCGCAGTCGTTCCCAGCCCAGCAGAGAACACTCGTTAGCACCTTTAGGCATCTCGCCTCGTTGTCTCGCAGGGGAACGTCAATTTACTGCCAGCAGCACACAGCAAGAAATACTGGTTAGCATCGGATGAAACACCGCACCGCAGAAGCAAGATAACCATGGTATACTGCACCCAACTCATCCTCCGAACAAGCAGCAGACTGGCATAACAACACCAACGACCAGTTGGTAAAATTCACCGACTCGAGTGACAAGTCACGTATCACTGTCACACAGTTGGTGAAATGACCAAGTCAAGTCACATGATGAGTTGGTGAGATCACCAAGTCAAGTGACAAGTCACGGTCACGATCGATCATGATTTGTGAATTGAGCTACACAGAGTAGAAGAGACGCATGCTACGATCCTGCCAAGATTCAAAGTCAGTAATAACCAATAACGAGGGTGATACCGGTCACAGAGTCGGTGAAATGACCGAGTCAGGTCACGTGGCCATGTCACGAATGGTATAAATTGGAACGATGAGTCATGATCACTCTTGGTCTTGAACCACCATGATCTCACAGCTACACCGGTGAGATTGGAACGTTGCGGTCGATATAGCCCACAGAGTGATTTTTTGATTTTTTTAACCGTTCCATTCATCCACACTGGCCATGTCATTCACCATGATGGTCAATACGATCTAGATGACAGACTACTCGGATCCTATGACCGTTTCCATCGCGTTTCTTTCCCATGATATATTCGCGTTCGCATTGCCTCGCAGTCGTTCCCAGCCCAGCAGAGAACACTCGTTAGCACCTTTAGGCATCTCGCCTCGTTGTCTCGCAGGGGAACGTCAATTTACTGCCAGCAGCACACAGCAAGAAATACTGGTTAGCATCGGATGAAACACCGCACCGCAGAAGCAAGATAACCATGGTATACTGCACCCAACTCATCCTCCGAACAAGCAGCAGACTGGCATAACAACACCAACGACCAGTTGGTAAAATTCACCGACTCGAGTGACAAGTCACGTATCACTGTCACACAGTTGGTGAAATGACCAAGTCAAGTCACATGATGAGTTGGTGAGATCACCAAGTCAAGTGACAAGTCACGGTCACGATCGATCATGATTTGTGAATTGAGCTACACAGAGTAGAAGAGACGCATGCTACGATCCTGCCAAGATTCAAAGTCAGTAATAACCAATAACGAGGGTGATACCGGTCACAGAGTCGGTGAAATGACCGAGTCAGGTCACGTGGCCATGTCACGAATGGTATAAATTGGAACGATGAGTCATGATCACTCTTGGTCTTGAACCACCATGATCTCACAGCTACACCGGTGAGATTGGAACGTTGCGGTCGATATAGCCCACAGAGTGATTTTTTGATTTTTTTAACCGTTCCATTCATCCACACTGGCCATGTCATTCACCATGATGGTCAATACGATCTAGATGACAGACTACTCGGATCCTATGACCGTTTCCATCGCGTTTCTTTCCCATGATATATTCGCGTTCGCATTGCCTCGCAGTCGTTCCCAGCCCAGCAGAGAACACTCGTTAGCACCTTTAGGCATCTCGCCTCGTTGTCTCGCAGGGGAACGTCAATTTACTGCCAGCAGCACACAGCAAGAAATACTGGTTAGCATCGGATGAAACACCGCACCGCAGAAGCAAGATAACCATGGTATACTGCACCCAACTCATCCTCCGAACAAGCAGCAGACTGGCATAACAACACCAACGACCAGTTGGTAAAATTCACCGACTCGAGTGACAAGTCACGTATCACTGTCACACAGTTGGTGAAATGACCAAGTCAAGTCACATGATGAGTTGGTGAGATCACCAAGTCAAGTGACAAGTCACGGTCACGATCGATCATGATTTGTGAATTGAGCTACACAGAGTAGAAGAGACGCATGCTACGATCCTGCCAAGATTCAAAGTCAGTAATAACCAATAACGAGGGTGATACCGGTCACAGAGTCGGTGAAATGACCGAGTCAGGTCACGTGGCCATGTCACGAATGGTATAAATTGGAACGATGAGTCATGATCACTCTTGGTCTTGAACCACCATGATCTCACAGCTACACCGGTGAGATTGGAACGTTGCGGTCGATATAGCCCACAGAGTGATTTTTTGATTTTTTTAACCGTTCCATTCATCCACACTGGCCATGTCATTCACCATGATGGTCAATACGATCTAGATGACAGACTACTCGGATCCTATGACCGTTTCCATCGCGTTTCTTTCCCATGATATATTCGCGTTCGCATTGCCTCGCAGTCGTTCCCAGCCCAGCAGAGAACACTCGTTAGCACCTTTAGGCATCTCGCCTCGTTGTCTCGCAGGGGAACGTCAATTTACTGCCAGCAGCACACAGCAAGAAATACTGGTTAGCATCGGATGAAACACCGCACCGCAGAAGCAAGATAACCATGGTATACTGCACCCAACTCATCCTCCGAACAAGCAGCAGACTGGCATAACAACACCAACGACCAGTTGGTAAAATTCACCGACTCGAGTGACAAGTCACGTATCACTGTCACACAGTTGGTGAAATGACCAAGTCAAGTCACATGATGAGTTGGTGAGATCACCAAGTCAAGTGACAAGTCACGGTCACGATCGATCATGATTTGTGAATTGAGCTACACAGAGTAGAAGAGACGCATGCTACGATCCTGCCAAGATTCAAAGTCAGTAATAACCAATAACGAGGGTGATACCGGTCACAGAGTCGGTGAAATGACCGAGTCAGGTCACGTGGCCATGTCACGAATGGTATAAATTGGAACGATGAGTCATGATCACTCTTGGTCTTGAACCACCATGATCTCACAGCTACACCGGTGAGATTGGAACGTTGCGGTCGATATAGCCCACAGAGTGATTTTTTGATTTTTTTAACCGTTCCATTCATCCACACTGGCCATGTCATTCACCATGATGGTCAATACGATCTAGATGACAGACTACTCGGATCCTATGACCGTTTCCATCGCGTTTCTTTCCCATGATATATTCGCGTTCGCATTGCCTCGCAGTCGTTCCCAGCCCAGCAGAGAACACTCGTTAGCACCTTTAGGCATCTCGCCTCGTTGTCTCGCAGGGGAACGTCAATTTACTGCCAGCAGCACACAGCAAGAAATACTGGTTAGCATCGGATGAAACACCGCACCGCAGAAGCAAGATAACCATGGTATACTGCACCCAACTCATCCTCCGAACAAGCAGCAGACTGGCATAACAACACCAACGACCAGTTGGTAAAATTCACCGACTCGAGTGACAAGTCACGTATCACTGTCACACAGTTGGTGAAATGACCAAGTCAAGTCACATGATGAGTTGGTGAGATCACCAAGTCAAGTGACAAGTCACGGTCACGATCGATCATGATTTGTGAATTGAGCTACACAGAGTAGAAGAGACGCATGCTACGATCCTGCCAAGATTCAAAGTCAGTAATAACCAATAACGAGGGTGATACCGGTCACAGAGTCGGTGAAATGACCGAGTCAGGTCACGTGGCCATGTCACGAATGGTATAAATTGGAACGATGAGTCATGATCACTCTTGGTCTTGAACCACCATGATCTCACAGCTACACCGGTGAGATTGGAACGTTGCGGTCGATATAGCCCACAGAGTGATTTTTTGATTTTTTTAACCGTTCCATTCATCCACACTGGCCATGTCATTCACCATGATGGTCAATACGATCTAGATGACAGACTACTCGGATCCTATGACCGTTTCCATCGCGTTTCTTTCCCATGATATATTCGCGTTCGCATTGCCTCGCAGTCGTTCCCAGCCCAGCAGAGAACACTCGTTAGCACCTTTAGGCATCTCGCCTCGTTGTCTCGCAGGGGAACGTCAATTTACTGCCAGCAGCACACAGCAAGAAATACTGGTTAGCATCGGATGAAACACCGCACCGCAGAAGCAAGATAACCATGGTATACTGCACCCAACTCATCCTCCGAACAAGCAGCAGACTGGCATAACAACACCAACGACCAGTTGGTAAAATTCACCGACTCGAGTGACAAGTCACGTATCACTGTCACACAGTTGGTGAAATGACCAAGTCAAGTCACATGATGAGTTGGTGAGATCACCAAGTCAAGTGACAAGTCACGGTCACGATCGATCATGATTTGTGAATTGAGCTACACAGAGTAGAAGAGACGCATGCTACGATCCTGCCAAGATTCAAAGTCAGTAATAACCAATAACGAGGGTGATACCGGTCACAGAGTCGGTGAAATGACCGAGTCAGGTCACGTGGCCATGTCACGAATGGTATAAATTGGAACGATGAGTCATGATCACTCTTGGTCTTGAACCACCATGATCTCACAGCTACACCGGTGAGATTGGAACGTTGCGGTCGATATAGCCCACAGAGTGATTTTTTGATTTTTTTAACCGTTCCATTCATCCACACTGGCCATGTCATTCACCATGATGGTCAATACGATCTAGATGACAGACTACTCGGATCCTATGACCGTTTCCATCGCGTTTCTTTCCCATGATATATTCGCGTTCGCATTGCCTCGCAGTCGTTCCCAGCCCAGCAGAGAACACTCGTTAGCACCTTTAGGCATCTCGCCTCGTTGTCTCGCAGGGGAACGTCAATTTACTGCCAGCAGCACACAGCAAGAAATACTGGTTAGCATCGGATGAAACACCGCACCGCAGAAGCAAGATAACCATGGTATACTGCACCCAACTCATCCTCCGAACAAGCAGCAGACTGGCATAACAACACCAACGACCAGTTGGTAAAATTCACCGACTCGAGTGACAAGTCACGTATCACTGTCACACAGTTGGTGAAATGACCAAGTCAAGTCACATGATGAGTTGGTGAGATCACCAAGTCAAGTGACAAGTCACGGTCACGATCGATCATGATTTGTGAATTGAGCTACACAGAGTAGAAGAGACGCATGCTACGATCCTGCCAAGATTCAAAGTCAGTAATAACCAATAACGAGGGTGATACCGGTCACAGAGTCGGTGAAATGACCGAGTCAGGTCACGTGGCCATGTCACGAATGGTATAAATTGGAACGATGAGTCATGATCACTCTTGGTCTTGAACCACCATGATCTCACAGCTACACCGGTGAGATTGGAACGTTGCGGTCGATATAGCCCACAGAGTGATTTTTTGATTTTTTTAACCGTTCCATTCATCCACACTGGCCATGTCATTCACCATGATGGTCAATACGATCTAGATGACAGACTACTCGGATCCTATGACCGTTTCCATCGCGTTTCTTTCCCATGATATATTCGCGTTCGCATTGCCTCGCAGTCGTTCCCAGCCCAGCAGAGAACACTCGTTAGCACCTTTAGGCATCTCGCCTCGTTGTCTCGCAGGGGAACGTCAATTTACTGCCAGCAGCACACAGCAAGAAATACTGGTTAGCATCGGATGAAACACCGCACCGCAGAAGCAAGATAACCATGGTATACTGCACCCAACTCATCCTCCGAACAAGCAGCAGACTGGCATAACAACACCAACGACCAGTTGGTAAAATTCACCGACTCGAGTGACAAGTCACGTATCACTGTCACACAGTTGGTGAAATGACCAAGTCAAGTCACATGATGAGTTGGTGAGATCACCAAGTCAAGTGACAAGTCACGGTCACGATCGATCATGATTTGTGAATTGAGCTACACAGAGTAGAAGAGACGCATGCTACGATCCTGCCAAGATTCAAAGTCAGTAATAACCAATAACGAGGGTGATACCGGTCACAGAGTCGGTGAAATGACCGAGTCAGGTCACGTGGCCATGTCACGAATGGTATAAATTGGAACGATGAGTCATGATCACTCTTGGTCTTGAACCACCATGATCTCACAGCTACACCGGTGAGATTGGAACGTTGCGGTCGATATAGCCCACAGAGTGATTTTTTGATTTTTTTAACCGTTCCATTCATCCACACTGGCCATGTCATTCACCATGATGGTCAATACGATCTAGATGACAGACTACTCGGATCCTATGACCGTTTCCATCGCGTTTCTTTCCCATGATATATTCGCGTTCGCATTGCCTCGCAGTCGTTCCCAGCCCAGCAGAGAACACTCGTTAGCACCTTTAGGCATCTCGCCTAATAATCTACTCCTCGGATCCCGGGGCGGGATCCGGGACAAGGACAAGGACAAGGACAAGGATTGGTAAGCAATTTTGGACAAGGAATTTCCTTTTTGAGAACCTTAGAGGATTTTGGACAAGGAATTTGGACAAGGAGTTGCCTGTTTGGGAACCTATGGACAAGGACAAGGACAAGGACAAGGACAAGGACAAGGAATTAGAGTTTGGACAAGGATTTTGGACAAGGATTTTGGACAAGGACAAGGACAAGGACAAGGATTTAGAGTTTGGACAAGGAATTTGGACAAGGACAAGGACAAGGACAAGGACAAGGATTCTGGACAAGGAATTTGGACAAGGAATTTGGACAAGGACAAGGATTCTGGACAAGGATTTTGGACAAGGACAAGGACTTTGGACAAGGACAAGGACAAGGACAAGGAATCTGGACAAGGAATCTGGACAAGGAATCTGGACAAGGAATCTGGACAAGGACAAGGACAAGAACCAGGCTAAGGGGGGGGGATCTTGGGCAAGTATTTCAGTCATGTGGGGGGGATCTTTGGGGAGTATTATGAGCAAGTATTTGGGTCATGTGGGGGGATCTGTGGGGGGCATTGTGGGCAAGCATTTGGGACATGTTGGGGGATCTTTGGGGGGCATTTTGGGCAAGCATTTCAGTCATGTGGGGGGATCTTTGAGAGGCATTTGAGTGATGTGGGGGGATCTTTCAGGGGCATTTTGGACAAGTATTTGGGACATCAAGGGGGATCTTTGGGGGGCATTTTAGGCAAGCATTTCAGTCATGTGGGGGGATCTTTGGGAGGCATTTGAGTGATGTAGGGAGATCTTTCAGGGGCATTTTGGGCCAGCATTTGGGTCATGTGGGGGGATCTTTGGGGAGCATTGTGGGCAAGTATTTGGGACATCAAGGGGGATCTTTGGGGGTTATTTGAGTGATGTGGGGGGGATCTTTCAGGGGCATTTTGGACAAATATTTGGGACATCAAGGGGGATCTTTGGAGGGCATTTTGGGCAAGCATTTCAGTCATGTGGGGGGATCTTTGGGAGGCATTTGAGTGATGTAGGGGGATCTTTCAGGGGCATTTTGGGTCAGCATTTAGAACATGTGGGGGGATCTTTGGGGAGCATTGTGGGCAAGTATTTGGGACATCAAGGGGGATCTTTGGGGGTTATTTGAGTGATGTGGGGGGGATCTTTCAGGGGCATTTTGGACAAATATTTGGGACATCAAGGGGGATCTTTGGAGGGCATTTTGGGCAAGCATTTCAGTCATGTGGGGGGATCTTTGGGAGGCATTTGAGTGATGTAGGGGGATCTTTCAGGGGCATTTTGGGTCAGCATTTAGAACATGTGGGGGGATCTTTGGGGAGCATTGTGGGCAAGCCTTTGAGACATCAAGGGGGATCTTTGGGGGGCATTTTGGGCAAGTATCTAAGTCATGTGGGGGGCATTGTGGGCAAGTTTTTGGATTATGTGGGGGGCTCTTTCAGGGGCATTTTGGGCATGTATTTGGGATATGTGGGGGGATCTTTCAGGGGCATTTTGGACAAGTATTTTGGACATGTTGGGGGATCTTTGGAGGGCATTTTGGGCAAGTATCTGAGTCATGTGGGGGGCATTGGAGGCAAGTATTTGGGACATGTGGGGGATCCTTCAGGGACATTTTGGTCAAACATTTGGGACATGAAAGGGGATCTTTTGAGGCATTTTGGGTAAGTATCTGAGTCATGTGGGGGGATCTTTGGAGGACATTTTGGGCAAGTAGTTGGGAGATGTGGGGGCATTGGGGGCAAGTATTTAGGACATGTGAGGGGTTCTTTCAGGGGAATTTTGGGCAAGTATCTGAATCATGTGGGGGGCATTGAGGGCAAGCACTTGGGACATGTGGGGGGATCTTTAAGGGGCATTTTAGTCATGTGGAAGTTCTTGGGCAAGTCCTTTAGAGAAGCACTATAGAATAACATGTGATTCCTCCCCATACATTCTGGATAACAATTCAAAAAAAAAAAAAAAAAAAATTCCAAAATATAAATAACATACAGCTCCAACAACACTTTATTACCAAGGAACTTAATCAATGTCAATAGCTCCTGCATTTGAACTTGGTCAATTCACATGATTGCTGTCTTTTATAAAATTCTCTTATTTAATATCTGACAAATAGCACATATTTATACTTAAAACTATATAGCAGATGAACATATAATTCATAATAATACCAAACATCTTTCAAATGTACACAAAGCAATTATATTTTATAGTTTAATGCAGTTTGAAGACTTGACATTACAGTTATTATATTATTATAACACTGATACAAGTAAAGCAGTGAAAAGGTTGTCAAATTCACAACTCAAATAATAGATGACTGGTGACAGTCATGATGATATTACCAACTCAAATCACATTACTCAAGTCACATGTCACAGTCACACACTTGGTAAAATCACCAAGTCAAGTCACATGACCAGTTGGTTAAATCACCAAGTCAAGTCACATGACTAGTTGGTAAAATCACCAAGTCAGGTCACCTGACCACTTGGTGATTTCACCAAGTCAAGTCACATGTCCAAGTCACATGATTGGCTAAATCAGGTAACATGACTTGATCTCTCTTAATCTCTTACCACCATCATCTCATATTCCAACTTTGCTTTATTATCATGCCTTCCTGTACCAATTGTAATTTGGAGTTTCCTACTATGGGACAAAGAGATCATCACTATAGACAATGCAAGGGAGAAGTTCAAATAACTTACATTAATGGGGTTTTTACATTGCAGGCAGGAGTTGATGGGAGATTTATATGTCAATGTAGTCATCCTAAATGTCCCAAGCCTTTTACCACCATTGGAGGTCTTCAAAAGCATGTTAAAAAGGTTCAGCTGCCATGGATGCCTAGAGTTGGGGTAGACAATCCAGTCAATGATCAGGCTGAAGTCCAGGCTGAAGTGCCAGTTATCATCTCACAGAACAGAACAGTCTAACACCAATGAGAACTTGAGTCTATTGCTAATATGAATCAAAAGAAAGTTGATTTTTTCTATACTAGTCAAGACTATAAAGTAGCTATATTTGTTATGAGCAGAACCGGAGAAGCTGGTGTTATCATCCTGTGAAGTAACATGTCACTGTCATACACTTAGCGATGTGACGAATGGTATAAATTGGAACGATGAGTCATGATCACTCTTGGTCTTGAACCACCATGATCTCACAGCTACACCGGTGAGATTGGAACGTTGCGGTCGATATAGCCCACAGAGTGATTTTTTGATTTTTTTAACCGTTCCATTCATCCACACTGGCCATGTCATTCACCATGATGGTCAATACGATCTAGATGACAGACTACTCGGATCCTATGACCGTTTCCATCGCGTTTCTTTCCCATGATATATTCGCGTTCGCATTGCCTCGCAGTCGTTCCCAGCCCAGCAGAGAACACTCGTTAGCACCTTTAGGCATCTCGCCTCGTTGTCTCGCAGGGGAACGTCAATTTACTGCCAGCAGCACACAGCAAGAAATACTGGTTAGCATCGGATGAAACACCGCACCGCAGAAGCAAGATAACCATGGTATACTGCACCCAACTCATCCTCCGAACAAGCAGCAGACTGGCATAACAACACCAACGACCAGTTGGTAAAATTCACCGACTCGAGTGACAAGTCACGTATCACTGTCACACAGTTGGTGAAATGACCAAGTCAAGTCACATGATGAGTTGGTGAGATCACCAAGTCAAGTGACAAGTCACGGTCACGATCGATCATGATTTGTGAATTGAGCTACACAGAGTAGAAGAGACGCATGCTACGATCCTGCCAAGATTCAAAGTCAGTAATAACCAATAACGAGGGTGATACCGGTCACAGAGTCGGTGAAATGACCGAGTCAGGTCACGTGGCCATGTCACGAATGGTATAAATTGGAACGATGAGTCATGATCACTCTTGGTCTTGAACCACCATGATCTCACAGCTACACCGGTGAGATTGGAACGTTGCGGTCGATATAGCCCACAGAGTGATTTTTTGATTTTTTTAACCGTTCCATTCATCCACACTGGCCATGTCATTCACCATGATGGTCAATACGATCTAGATGACAGACTACTCGGATCCTATGACCGTTTCCATCGCGTTTCTTTCCCATGATATATTCGCGTTCGCATTGCCTCGCAGTCGTTCCCAGCCCAGCAGAGAACACTCGTTAGCACCTTTAGGCATCTCGCCTCGTTGTCTCGCAGGGGAACGTCAATTTACTGCCAGCAGCACACAGCAAGAAATACTGGTTAGCATCGGATGAAACACCGCACCGCAGAAGCAAGATAACCATGGTATACTGCACCCAACTCATCCTCCGAACAAGCAGCAGACTGGCATAACAACACCAACGACCAGTTGGTAAAATTCACCGACTCGAGTGACAAGTCACGTATCACTGTCACACAGTTGGTGAAATGACCAAGTCAAGTCACATGATGAGTTGGTGAGATCACCAAGTCAAGTGACAAGTCACGGTCACGATCGATCATGATTTGTGAATTGAGCTACACAGAGTAGAAGAGACGCATGCTACGATCCTGCCAAGATTCAAAGTCAGTAATAACCAATAACGAGGGTGATACCGGTCACAGAGTCGGTGAAATGACCGAGTCAGGTCACGTGGCCATGTCACGAATGGTATAAATTGGAACGATGAGTCATGATCACTCTTGGTCTTGAACCACCATGATCTCACAGCTACACCGGTGAGATTGGAACGTTGCGGTCGATATAGCCCACAGAGTGATTTTTTGATTTTTTTAACCGTTCCATTCATCCACACTGGCCATGTCATTCACCATGATGGTCAATACGATCTAGATGACAGACTACTCGGATCCTATGACCGTTTCCATCGCGTTTCTTTCCCATGATATATTCGCGTTCGCATTGCCTCGCAGTCGTTCCCAGCCCAGCAGAGAACACTCGTTAGCACCTTTAGGCATCTCGCCTCGTTGTCTCGCAGGGGAACGTCAATTTACTGCCAGCAGCACACAGCAAGAAATACTGGTTAGCATCGGATGAAACACCGCACCGCAGAAGCAAGATAACCATGGTATACTGCACCCAACTCATCCTCCGAACAAGCAGCAGACTGGCATAACAACACCAACGACCAGTTGGTAAAATTCACCGACTCGAGTGACAAGTCACGTATCACTGTCACACAGTTGGTGAAATGACCAAGTCAAGTCACATGATGAGTTGGTGAGATCACCAAGTCAAGTGACAAGTCACGGTCACGATCGATCATGATTTGTGAATTGAGCTACACAGAGTAGAAGAGACGCATGCTACGATCCTGCCAAGATTCAAAGTCAGTAATAACCAATAACGAGGGTGATACCGGTCACAGAGTCGGTGAAATGACCGAGTCAGGTCACGTGGCCATGTCACGAATGGTATAAATTGGAACGATGAGTCATGATCACTCTTGGTCTTGAACCACCATGATCTCACAGCTACACCGGTGAGATTGGAACGTTGCGGTCGATATAGCCCACAGAGTGATTTTTTGATTTTTTTAACCGTTCCATTCATCCACACTGGCCATGTCATTCACCATGATGGTCAATACGATCTAGATGACAGACTACTCGGATCCTATGACCGTTTCCATCGCGTTTCTTTCCCATGATATATTCGCGTTCGCATTGCCTCGCAGTCGTTCCCAGCCCAGCAGAGAACACTCGTTAGCACCTTTAGGCATCTCGCCTCGTTGTCTCGCAGGGGAACGTCAATTTACTGCCAGCAGCACACAGCAAGAAATACTGGTTAGCATCGGATGAAACACCGCACCGCAGAAGCAAGATAACCATGGTATACTGCACCCAACTCATCCTCCGAACAAGCAGCAGACTGGCATAACAACACCAACGACCAGTTGGTAAAATTCACCGACTCGAGTGACAAGTCACGTATCACTGTCACACAGTTGGTGAAATGACCAAGTCAAGTCACATGATGAGTTGGTGAGATCACCAAGTCAAGTGACAAGTCACGGTCACGATCGATCATGATTTGTGAATTGAGCTACACAGAGTAGAAGAGACGCATGCTACGATCCTGCCAAGATTCAAAGTCAGTAATAACCAATAACGAGGGTGATACCGGTCACAGAGTCGGTGAAATGACCGAGTCAGGTCACGTGGCCATGTCACGAATGGTATAAATTGGAACGATGAGTCATGATCACTCTTGGTCTTGAACCACCATGATCTCACAGCTACACCGGTGAGATTGGAACGTTGCGGTCGATATAGCCCACAGAGTGATTTTTTGATTTTTTTAACCGTTCCATTCATCCACACTGGCCATGTCATTCACCATGATGGTCAATACGATCTAGATGACAGACTACTCGGATCCTATGACCGTTTCCATCGCGTTTCTTTCCCATGATATATTCGCGTTCGCATTGCCTCGCAATCGTTCCCAGCCCAGCAGAGAACACTCGTTAGCACCTTTAGGCATCTCGCCTCGTTGTCTCGCAGGGGAACGTCAATTTACTGCCAGCAGCACACAGCAAGAAATACTGGTTAGCATCGGATGAAACACCGCACCGCAGAAGCAAGATAACCATGGTATACTGCACCCAACTCATCCTCCGAACAAGCAGCAGACTGGCATAACAACACCAACGACCAGTTGGTAAAATTCACCGACTCGAGTGACAAGTCACGTATCACTGTCACACAGTTGGTGAAATGACCAAGTCAAGTCACATGATGAGTTGGTGAGATCACCAAGTCAAGTGACAAGTCACGGTCACGATCGATCATGATTTGTGAATTGAGCTACACAGAGTAGAAGAGACGCATGCTACGATCCTGCCAAGATTCAAAGTCAGTAATAACCAATAACGAGGGTGATACCGGTCACAGAGTCGGTGAAATGACCGAGTCAGGTCACGTGGCCATGTCACGAATGGTATAAATTGGAACGATGAGTCATGATCACTCTTGGTCTTGAACCACCATGATCTCACAGCTACACCGGTGAGATT
>CAUVYJ010000002.1:0-22813 GCA_963556145.1 Hygrocybe punicea
GTTATCATCTCACAGAACAGAACAGTCTAACACCAATGAGAACTTGAGTCTATTGCTAATATGAATCAAAAGAAAGTTGATTTTTCTATACTAGTCAAGACTATAAAGTAGCTATATTTGTTATGAGCAGAACCGGAGAAGCTGGTGTTATCATCCTGTGAAGTAACATGTCACTGTCATACACTTAGCGATGTGACGAATGGTATAAATTGGAACGATGAGTCATGATCACTCTTGGTCTTGAACCACCATGATCTCACAGCTACACCGGTGAGATTGGAACGTTGCGGTCGATATAGCCCACAGAGTGATTTTTTGATTTTTTTAACCGTTCCATTCATCCACACTGGCCATGTCATTCACCATGATGGTCAATACGATCTAGATGACAGACTACTCGGATCCTATGACCGTTTCCATCGCGTTTCTTTCCCATGATATATTCGCGTTCGCATTGCCTCGCAGTCGTTCCCAGCCCAGCAGAGAACACTCGTTAGCACCTTTAGGCATCTCGCCTCGTTGTCTCGCAGGGGAACGTCAATTTACTGCCAGCAGCACACAGCAAGAAATACTGGTTAGCATCGGATGAAACACCGCACCGCAGAAGCAAGATAACCATGGTATACTGCACCCAACTCATCCTCCGAACAAGCAGCAGACTGGCATAACAACACCAACGACCAGTTGGTAAAATTCACCGACTCGAGTGACAAGTCACGTATCACTGTCACACAGTTGGTGAAATGACCAAGTCAAGTCACATGATGAGTTGGTGAGATCACCAAGTCAAGTGACAAGTCACGGTCACGATCGATCATGATTTGTGAATTGAGCTACACAGAGTAGAAGAGACGCATGCTACGATCCTGCCAAGATTCAAAGTCAGTAATAACCAATAACGAGGGTGATACCGGTCACAGAGTCGGTGAAATGACCGAGTCAGGTCACGTGGCCATGTCACGAATGGTATAAATTGGAACGATGAGTCATGATCACTCTTGGTCTTGAACCACCATGATCTCACAGCTACACCGGTGAGATTGGAACGTTGCGGTCGATATAGCCCACAGAGTGATTTTTTGATTTTTTTAACCGTTCCATTCATCCACACTGGCCATGTCATTCACCATGATGGTCAATACGATCTAGATGACAGACTACTCGGATCCTATGACCGTTTCCATCGCGTTTCTTTCCCATGATATATTCGCGTTCGCATTGCCTCGCAGTCGTTCCCAGCCCAGCAGAGAACACTCGTTAGCACCTTTAGGCATCTCGCCTCGTTGTCTCGCAGGGGAACGTCAATTTACTGCCAGCAGCACACAGCAAGAAATACTGGTTAGCATCGGATGAAACACCGCACCGCAGAAGCAAGATAACCATGGTATACTGCACCCAACTCATCCTCCGAACAAGCAGCAGACTGGCATAACAACACCAACGACCAGTTGGTAAAATTCACCGACTCGAGTGACAAGTCACGTATCACTGTCACACAGTTGGTGAAATGACCAAGTCAAGTCACATGATGAGTTGGTGAGATCACCAAGTCAAGTGACAAGTCACGGTCACGATCGATCATGATTTGTGAATTGAGCTACACAGAGTAGAAGAGACGCATGCTACGATCCTGCCAAGATTCAAAGTCAGTAATAACCAATAACGAGGGTGATACCGGTCACAGAGTCGGTGAAATGACCGAGTCAGGTCACGTGGCCATGTCACGAATGGTATAAATTGGAACGATGAGTCATGATCACTCTTGGTCTTGAACCACCATGATCTCACAGCTACACCGGTGAGATTGGAACGTTGCGGTCGATATAGCCCACAGAGTGATTTTTTGATTTTTTTAACCGTTCCATTCATCCACACTGGCCATGTCATTCACCATGATGGTCAATACGATCTAGATGACAGACTACTCGGATCCTATGACCGTTTCCATCGCGTTTCTTTCCCATGATATATTCGCGTTCGCATTGCCTCGCAGTCGTTCCCAGCCCAGCAGAGAACACTCGTTAGCACCTTTAGGCATCTCGCCTCGTTGTCTCGCAGGGGAACGTCAATTTACTGCCAGCAGCACACAGCAAGAAATACTGGTTAGCATCGGATGAAACACCGCACCGCAGAAGCAAGATAACCATGGTATACTGCACCCAACTCATCCTCCGAACAAGCAGCAGACTGGCATAACAACACCAACGACCAGTTGGTAAAATTCACCGACTCGAGTGACAAGTCACGTATCACTGTCACACAGTTGGTGAAATGACCAAGTCAAGTCACATGATGAGTTGGTGAGATCACCAAGTCAAGTGACAAGTCACGGTCACGATCGATCATGATTTGTGAATTGAGCTACACAGAGTAGAAGAGACGCATGCTACGATCCTGCCAAGATTCAAAGTCAGTAATAACCAATAACGAGGGTGATACCGGTCACAGAGTCGGTGAAATGACCGAGTCAGGTCACGTGGCCATGTCACGAATGGTATAAATTGGAACGATGAGTCATGATCACTCTTGGTCTTGAACCACCATGATCTCACAGCTACACCGGTGAGATTGGAACGTTGCGGTCGATATAGCCCACAGAGTGATTTTTTGATTTTTTTAACCGTTCCATTCATCCACACTGGCCATGTCATTCACCATGATGGTCAATACGATCTAGATGACAGACTACTCGGATCCTATGACCGTTTCCATCGCGTTTCTTTCCCATGATATATTCGCGTTCGCATTGCCTCGCAGTCGTTCCCAGCCCAGCAGAGAACACTCGTTAGCACCTTTAGGCATCTCGCCTCGTTGTCTCGCAGGGGAACGTCAATTTACTGCCAGCAGCACACAGCAAGAAATACTGGTTAGCATCGGATGAAACACCGCACCGCAGAAGCAAGATAACCATGGTATACTGCACCCAACTCATCCTCCGAACAAGCAGCAGACTGGCATAACAACACCAACGACCAGTTGGTAAAATTCACCGACTCGAGTGACAAGTCACGTATCACTGTCACACAGTTGGTGAAATGACCAAGTCAAGTCACATGATGAGTTGGTGAGATCACCAAGTCAAGTGACAAGTCACGGTCACGATCGATCATGATTTGTGAATTGAGCTACACAGAGTAGAAGAGACGCATGCTACGATCCTGCCAAGATTCAAAGTCAGTAATAACCAATAACGAGGGTGATACCGGTCACAGAGTCGGTGAAATGACCGAGTCAGGTCACGTGGCCATGTCACGAATGGTATAAATTGGAACGATGAGTCATGATCACTCTTGGTCTTGAACCACCATGATCTCACAGCTACACCGGTGAGATTGGAACGTTGCGGTCGATATAGCCCACAGAGTGATTTTTTGATTTTTTTAACCGTTCCATTCATCCACACTGGCCATGTCATTCACCATGATGGTCAATACGATCTAGATGACAGACTACTCGGATCCTATGACCGTTTCCATCGCGTTTCTTTCCCATGATATATTCGCGTTCGCATTGCCTCGCAGTCGTTCCCAGCCCAGCAGAGAACACTCGTTAGCACCTTTAGGCATCTCGCCTCGTTGTCTCGCAGGGGAACGTCAATTTACTGCCAGCAGCACACAGCAAGAAATACTGGTTAGCATCGGATGAAACACCGCACCGCAGAAGCAAGATAACCATGGTATACTGCACCCAACTCATCCTCCGAACAAGCAGCAGACTGGCATAACAACACCAACGACCAGTTGGTAAAATTCACCGACTCGAGTGACAAGTCACGTATCACTGTCACACAGTTGGTGAAATGACCAAGTCAAGTCACATGATGAGTTGGTGAGATCACCAAGTCAAGTGACAAGTCACGGTCACGATCGATCATGATTTGTGAATTGAGCTACACAGAGTAGAAGAGACGCATGCTACGATCCTGCCAAGATTCAAAGTCAGTAATAACCAATAACGAGGGTGATACCGGTCACAGAGTCGGTGAAATGACCGAGTCAGGTCACGTGGCCATGTCACGAATGGTATAAATTGGAACGATGAGTCATGATCACTCTTGGTCTTGAACCACCATGATCTCACAGCTACACCGGTGAGATTGGAACGTTGCGGTCGATATAGCCCACAGAGTGATTTTTTGATTTTTTTAACCGTTCCATTCATCCACACTGGCCATGTCATTCACCATGATGGTCAATACGATCTAGATGACAGACTACTCGGATCCTATGACCGTTTCCATCGCGTTTCTTTCCCATGATATATTCGCGTTCGCATTGCCTCGCAGTCGTTCCCAGCCCAGCAGAGAACACTCGTTAGCACCTTTAGGCATCTCGCCTCGTTGTCTCGCAGGGGAACGTCAATTTACTGCCAGCAGCACACAGCAAGAAATACTGGTTAGCATCGGATGAAACACCGCACCGCAGAAGCAAGATAACCATGGTATACTGCACCCAACTCATCCTCCGAACAAGCAGCAGACTGGCATAACAACACCAACGACCAGTTGGTAAAATTCACCGACTCGAGTGACAAGTCACGTATCACTGTCACACAGTTGGTGAAATGACCAAGTCAAGTCACATGATGAGTTGGTGAGATCACCAAGTCAAGTGACAAGTCACGGTCACGATCGATCATGATTTGTGAATTGAGCTACACAGAGTAGAAGAGACGCATGCTACGATCCTGCCAAGATTCAAAGTCAGTAATAACCAATAACGAGGGTGATACCGGTCACAGAGTCGGTGAAATGACCGAGTCAGGTCACGTGGCCATGTCACGAATGGTATAAATTGGAACGATGAGTCATGATCACTCTTGGTCTTGAACCACCATGATCTCACAGCTACACCGGTGAGATTGGAACGTTGCGGTCGATATAGCCCACAGAGTGATTTTTTGATTTTTTTAACCGTTCCATTCATCCACACTGGCCATGTCATTCACCATGATGGTCAATACGATCTAGATGACAGACTACTCGGATCCTATGACCGTTTCCATCGCGTTTCTTTCCCATGATATATTCGCGTTCGCATTGCCTCGCAGTCGTTCCCAGCCCAGCAGAGAACACTCGTTAGCACCTTTAGGCATCTCGCCTAATAATCTACTCCTCGGATCCCGGGGCGGGATCCGGGACAAGGACAAGGACAAGGACAAGGATTGGTAAGCAATTTTGGACAAGGAATTTCCTTTTTGAGAACCTTAGAGGATTTTGGACAAGGAATTTGGACAAGGAGTTGCCTGTTTGGGAACCTATGGACAAGGACAAGGACAAGGACAAGGACAAGGACAAGGAATTAGAGTTTGGACAAGGATTTTGGACAAGGATTTTGGACAAGGACAAGGACAAGGACAAGGATTTAGAGTTTGGACAAGGAATTTGGACAAGGACAAGGACAAGGACAAGGACAAGGATTCTGGACAAGGAATTTGGACAAGGAATTTGGACAAGGACAAGGATTCTGGACAAGGATTTTGGACAAGGACAAGGACTTTGGACAAGGACAAGGACAAGGACAAGGAATCTGGACAAGGAATCTGGACAAGGAATCTGGACAAGGAATCTGGACAAGGACAAGGACAAGAACCAGGCTAAGGGGGGGGGATCTTGGGCAAGTATTTCAGTCATGTGGGGGGGATCTTTGGGGAGTATTATGAGCAAGTATTTGGGTCATGTGGGGGGATCTGTGGGGGGCATTGTGGGCAAGCATTTGGGACATGTTGGGGGATCTTTGGGGGGCATTTTGGGCAAGCATTTCAGTCATGTGGGGGGATCTTTGAGAGGCATTTGAGTGATGTGGGGGGATCTTTCAGGGGCATTTTGGACAAGTATTTGGGACATCAAGGGGGATCTTTGGGGGGCATTTTAGGCAAGCATTTCAGTCATGTGGGGGGATCTTTGGGAGGCATTTGAGTGATGTAGGGAGATCTTTCAGGGGCATTTTGGGCCAGCATTTGGGTCATGTGGGGGGATCTTTGGGGAGCATTGTGGGCAAGTATTTGGGACATCAAGGGGGATCTTTGGGGGTTATTTGAGTGATGTGGGGGGGATCTTTCAGGGGCATTTTGGACAAATATTTGGGACATCAAGGGGGATCTTTGGAGGGCATTTTGGGCAAGCATTTCAGTCATGTGGGGGGATCTTTGGGAGGCATTTGAGTGATGTAGGGGGATCTTTCAGGGGCATTTTGGGTCAGCATTTAGAACATGTGGGGGGATCTTTGGGGAGCATTGTGGGCAAGTATTTGGGACATCAAGGGGGATCTTTGGGGGTTATTTGAGTGATGTGGGGGGGATCTTTCAGGGGCATTTTGGACAAATATTTGGGACATCAAGGGGGATCTTTGGAGGGCATTTTGGGCAAGCATTTCAGTCATGTGGGGGGATCTTTGGGAGGCATTTGAGTGATGTAGGGGGATCTTTCAGGGGCATTTTGGGTCAGCATTTAGAACATGTGGGGGGATCTTTGGGGAGCATTGTGGGCAAGCCTTTGAGACATCAAGGGGGATCTTTGGGGGGCATTTTGGGCAAGTATCTAAGTCATGTGGGGGGCATTGTGGGCAAGTTTTTGGATTATGTGGGGGGCTCTTTCAGGGGCATTTTGGGCATGTATTTGGGATATGTGGGGGGATCTTTCAGGGGCATTTTGGACAAGTATTTTGGACATGTTGGGGGATCTTTGGAGGGCATTTTGGGCAAGTATCTGAGTCATGTGGGGGGCATTGGAGGCAAGTATTTGGGACATGTGGGGGATCCTTCAGGGACATTTTGGTCAAACATTTGGGACATGAAAGGGGATCTTTTGAGGCATTTTGGGTAAGTATCTGAGTCATGTGGGGGGATCTTTGGAGGACATTTTGGGCAAGTAGTTGGGAGATGTGGGGGCATTGGGGGCAAGTATTTAGGACATGTGAGGGGTTCTTTCAGGGGAATTTTGGGCAAGTATCTGAATCATGTGGGGGGCATTGAGGGCAAGCACTTGGGACATGTGGGGGGATCTTTAAGGGGCATTTTAGTCATGTGGAAGTTCTTGGGCAAGTCCTTTAGAGAAGCACTATAGAATAACATGTGATTCCTCCCCATACATTCTGGATAACAATTCAAAAAAAAAAAAAAAAAAAATTCCAAAATATAAATAACATACAGCTCCAACAACACTTTATTACCAAGGAACTTAATCAATGTCAATAGCTCCTGCATTTGAACTTGGTCAATTCACATGATTGCTGTCTTTTATAAAATTCTCTTATTTAATATCTGACAAATAGCACATATTTATACTTAAAACTATATAGCAGATGAACATATAATTCATAATAATACCAAACATCTTTCAAATGTACACAAAGCAATTATATTTTATAGTTTAATGCAGTTTGAAGACTTGACATTACAGTTATTATATTATTATAACACTGATACAAGTAAAGCAGTGAAAAGGTTGTCAAATTCACAACTCAAATAATAGATGACTGGTGACAGTCATGATGATATTACCAACTCAAATCACATTACTCAAGTCACATGTCACAGTCACACACTTGGTAAAATCACCAAGTCAAGTCACATGACCAGTTGGTTAAATCACCAAGTCAAGTCACATGACTAGTTGGTAAAATCACCAAGTCAGGTCACCTGACCACTTGGTGATTTCACCAAGTCAAGTCACATGTCCAAGTCACATGATTGGCTAAATCAGGTAACATGACTTGATCTCTCTTAATCTCTTACCACCATCATCTCATATTCCAACTTTGCTTTATTATCATGCCTTCCTGTACCAATTGTAATTTGGAGTTTCCTACTATGGGACAAAGAGATCATCACTATAGACAATGCAAGGGAGAAGTTCAAATAACTTACATTAATGGGGTTTTTACATTGCAGGCAGGAGTTGATGGGAGATTTATATGTCAATGTAGTCATCCTAAATGTCCCAAGCCTTTTACCACCATTGGAGGTCTTCAAAAGCATGTTAAAAAGGTTCAGCTGCCATGGATGCCTAGAGTTGGGGTAGACAATCCAGTCAATGATCAGGCTGAAGTCCAGGCTGAAGTGCCAGTTATCATCTCACAGAACAGAACAGTCTAACACCAATGAGAACTTGAGTCTATTGCTAATATGAATCAAAAGAAAGTTGATTTTTTCTATACTAGTCAAGACTATAAAGTAGCTATATTTGTTATGAGCAGAACCGGAGAAGCTGGTGTTATCATCCTGTGAAGTAACATGTCACTGTCATACACTTAGCGATGTGACGAATGGTATAAATTGGAACGATGAGTCATGATCACTCTTGGTCTTGAACCACCATGATCTCACAGCTACACCGGTGAGATTGGAACGTTGCGGTCGATATAGCCCACAGAGTGATTTTTTGATTTTTTTAACCGTTCCATTCATCCACACTGGCCATGTCATTCACCATGATGGTCAATACGATCTAGATGACAGACTACTCGGATCCTATGACCGTTTCCATCGCGTTTCTTTCCCATGATATATTCGCGTTCGCATTGCCTCGCAGTCGTTCCCAGCCCAGCAGAGAACACTCGTTAGCACCTTTAGGCATCTCGCCTCGTTGTCTCGCAGGGGAACGTCAATTTACTGCCAGCAGCACACAGCAAGAAATACTGGTTAGCATCGGATGAAACACCGCACCGCAGAAGCAAGATAACCATGGTATACTGCACCCAACTCATCCTCCGAACAAGCAGCAGACTGGCATAACAACACCAACGACCAGTTGGTAAAATTCACCGACTCGAGTGACAAGTCACGTATCACTGTCACACAGTTGGTGAAATGACCAAGTCAAGTCACATGATGAGTTGGTGAGATCACCAAGTCAAGTGACAAGTCACGGTCACGATCGATCATGATTTGTGAATTGAGCTACACAGAGTAGAAGAGACGCATGCTACGATCCTGCCAAGATTCAAAGTCAGTAATAACCAATAACGAGGGTGATACCGGTCACAGAGTCGGTGAAATGACCGAGTCAGGTCACGTGGCCATGTCACGAATGGTATAAATTGGAACGATGAGTCATGATCACTCTTGGTCTTGAACCACCATGATCTCACAGCTACACCGGTGAGATTGGAACGTTGCGGTCGATATAGCCCACAGAGTGATTTTTTGATTTTTTTAACCGTTCCATTCATCCACACTGGCCATGTCATTCACCATGATGGTCAATACGATCTAGATGACAGACTACTCGGATCCTATGACCGTTTCCATCGCGTTTCTTTCCCATGATATATTCGCGTTCGCATTGCCTCGCAGTCGTTCCCAGCCCAGCAGAGAACACTCGTTAGCACCTTTAGGCATCTCGCCTCGTTGTCTCGCAGGGGAACGTCAATTTACTGCCAGCAGCACACAGCAAGAAATACTGGTTAGCATCGGATGAAACACCGCACCGCAGAAGCAAGATAACCATGGTATACTGCACCCAACTCATCCTCCGAACAAGCAGCAGACTGGCATAACAACACCAACGACCAGTTGGTAAAATTCACCGACTCGAGTGACAAGTCACGTATCACTGTCACACAGTTGGTGAAATGACCAAGTCAAGTCACATGATGAGTTGGTGAGATCACCAAGTCAAGTGACAAGTCACGGTCACGATCGATCATGATTTGTGAATTGAGCTACACAGAGTAGAAGAGACGCATGCTACGATCCTGCCAAGATTCAAAGTCAGTAATAACCAATAACGAGGGTGATACCGGTCACAGAGTCGGTGAAATGACCGAGTCAGGTCACGTGGCCATGTCACGAATGGTATAAATTGGAACGATGAGTCATGATCACTCTTGGTCTTGAACCACCATGATCTCACAGCTACACCGGTGAGATTGGAACGTTGCGGTCGATATAGCCCACAGAGTGATTTTTTGATTTTTTTAACCGTTCCATTCATCCACACTGGCCATGTCATTCACCATGATGGTCAATACGATCTAGATGACAGACTACTCGGATCCTATGACCGTTTCCATCGCGTTTCTTTCCCATGATATATTCGCGTTCGCATTGCCTCGCAGTCGTTCCCAGCCCAGCAGAGAACACTCGTTAGCACCTTTAGGCATCTCGCCTCGTTGTCTCGCAGGGGAACGTCAATTTACTGCCAGCAGCACACAGCAAGAAATACTGGTTAGCATCGGATGAAACACCGCACCGCAGAAGCAAGATAACCATGGTATACTGCACCCAACTCATCCTCCGAACAAGCAGCAGACTGGCATAACAACACCAACGACCAGTTGGTAAAATTCACCGACTCGAGTGACAAGTCACGTATCACTGTCACACAGTTGGTGAAATGACCAAGTCAAGTCACATGATGAGTTGGTGAGATCACCAAGTCAAGTGACAAGTCACGGTCACGATCGATCATGATTTGTGAATTGAGCTACACAGAGTAGAAGAGACGCATGCTACGATCCTGCCAAGATTCAAAGTCAGTAATAACCAATAACGAGGGTGATACCGGTCACAGAGTCGGTGAAATGACCGAGTCAGGTCACGTGGCCATGTCACGAATGGTATAAATTGGAACGATGAGTCATGATCACTCTTGGTCTTGAACCACCATGATCTCACAGCTACACCGGTGAGATTGGAACGTTGCGGTCGATATAGCCCACAGAGTGATTTTTTGATTTTTTTAACCGTTCCATTCATCCACACTGGCCATGTCATTCACCATGATGGTCAATACGATCTAGATGACAGACTACTCGGATCCTATGACCGTTTCCATCGCGTTTCTTTCCCATGATATATTCGCGTTCGCATTGCCTCGCAGTCGTTCCCAGCCCAGCAGAGAACACTCGTTAGCACCTTTAGGCATCTCGCCTCGTTGTCTCGCAGGGGAACGTCAATTTACTGCCAGCAGCACACAGCAAGAAATACTGGTTAGCATCGGATGAAACACCGCACCGCAGAAGCAAGATAACCATGGTATACTGCACCCAACTCATCCTCCGAACAAGCAGCAGACTGGCATAACAACACCAACGACCAGTTGGTAAAATTCACCGACTCGAGTGACAAGTCACGTATCACTGTCACACAGTTGGTGAAATGACCAAGTCAAGTCACATGATGAGTTGGTGAGATCACCAAGTCAAGTGACAAGTCACGGTCACGATCGATCATGATTTGTGAATTGAGCTACACAGAGTAGAAGAGACGCATGCTACGATCCTGCCAAGATTCAAAGTCAGTAATAACCAATAACGAGGGTGATACCGGTCACAGAGTCGGTGAAATGACCGAGTCAGGTCACGTGGCCATGTCACGAATGGTATAAATTGGAACGATGAGTCATGATCACTCTTGGTCTTGAACCACCATGATCTCACAGCTACACCGGTGAGATTGGAACGTTGCGGTCGATATAGCCCACAGAGTGATTTTTTGATTTTTTTAACCGTTCCATTCATCCACACTGGCCATGTCATTCACCATGATGGTCAATACGATCTAGATGACAGACTACTCGGATCCTATGACCGTTTCCATCGCGTTTCTTTCCCATGATATATTCGCGTTCGCATTGCCTCGCAGTCGTTCCCAGCCCAGCAGAGAACACTCGTTAGCACCTTTAGGCATCTCGCCTCGTTGTCTCGCAGGGGAACGTCAATTTACTGCCAGCAGCACACAGCAAGAAATACTGGTTAGCATCGGATGAAACACCGCACCGCAGAAGCAAGATAACCATGGTATACTGCACCCAACTCATCCTCCGAACAAGCAGCAGACTGGCATAACAACACCAACGACCAGTTGGTAAAATTCACCGACTCGAGTGACAAGTCACGTATCACTGTCACACAGTTGGTGAAATGACCAAGTCAAGTCACATGATGAGTTGGTGAGATCACCAAGTCAAGTGACAAGTCACGGTCACGATCGATCATGATTTGTGAATTGAGCTACACAGAGTAGAAGAGACGCATGCTACGATCCTGCCAAGATTCAAAGTCAGTAATAACCAATAACGAGGGTGATACCGGTCACAGAGTCGGTGAAATGACCGAGTCAGGTCACGTGGCCATGTCACGAATGGTATAAATTGGAACGATGAGTCATGATCACTCTTGGTCTTGAACCACCATGATCTCACAGCTACACCGGTGAGATTGGAACGTTGCGGTCGATATAGCCCACAGAGTGATTTTTTGATTTTTTTAACCGTTCCATTCATCCACACTGGCCATGTCATTCACCATGATGGTCAATACGATCTAGATGACAGACTACTCGGATCCTATGACCGTTTCCATCGCGTTTCTTTCCCATGATATATTCGCGTTCGCATTGCCTCGCAGTCGTTCCCAGCCCAGCAGAGAACACTCGTTAGCACCTTTAGGCATCTCGCCTCGTTGTCTCGCAGGGGAACGTCAATTTACTGCCAGCAGCACACAGCAAGAAATACTGGTTAGCATCGGATGAAACACCGCACCGCAGAAGCAAGATAACCATGGTATACTGCACCCAACTCATCCTCCGAACAAGCAGCAGACTGGCATAACAACACCAACGACCAGTTGGTAAAATTCACCGACTCGAGTGACAAGTCACGTATCACTGTCACACAGTTGGTGAAATGACCAAGTCAAGTCACATGATGAGTTGGTGAGATCACCAAGTCAAGTGACAAGTCACGGTCACGATCGATCATGATTTGTGAATTGAGCTACACAGAGTAGAAGAGACGCATGCTACGATCCTGCCAAGATTCAAAGTCAGTAATAACCAATAACGAGGGTGATACCGGTCACAGAGTCGGTGAAATGACCGAGTCAGGTCACGTGGCCATGTCACGAATGGTATAAATTGGAACGATGAGTCATGATCACTCTTGGTCTTGAACCACCATGATCTCACAGCTACACCGGTGAGATTGGAACGTTGCGGTCGATATAGCCCACAGAGTGATTTTTTGATTTTTTTAACCGTTCCATTCATCCACACTGGCCATGTCATTCACCATGATGGTCAATACGATCTAGATGACAGACTACTCGGATCCTATGACCGTTTCCATCGCGTTTCTTTCCCATGATATATTCGCGTTCGCATTGCCTCGCAGTCGTTCCCAGCCCAGCAGAGAACACTCGTTAGCACCTTTAGGCATCTCGCCTCGTTGTCTCGCAGGGGAACGTCAATTTACTGCCAGCAGCACACAGCAAGAAATACTGGTTAGCATCGGATGAAACACCGCACCGCAGAAGCAAGATAACCATGGTATACTGCACCCAACTCATCCTCCGAACAAGCAGCAGACTGGCATAACAACACCAACGACCAGTTGGTAAAATTCACCGACTCGAGTGACAAGTCACGTATCACTGTCACACAGTTGGTGAAATGACCAAGTCAAGTCACATGATGAGTTGGTGAGATCACCAAGTCAAGTGACAAGTCACGGTCACGATCGATCATGATTTGTGAATTGAGCTACACAGAGTAGAAGAGACGCATGCTACGATCCTGCCAAGATTCAAAGTCAGTAATAACCAATAACGAGGGTGATACCGGTCACAGAGTCGGTGAAATGACCGAGTCAGGTCACGTGGCCATGTCACGAATGGTATAAATTGGAACGATGAGTCATGATCACTCTTGGTCTTGAACCACCATGATCTCACAGCTACACCGGTGAGATTGGAACGTTGCGGTCGATATAGCCCACAGAGTGATTTTTTGATTTTTTTAACCGTTCCATTCATCCACACTGGCCATGTCATTCACCATGATGGTCAATACGATCTAGATGACAGACTACTCGGATCCTATGACCGTTTCCATCGCGTTTCTTTCCCATGATATATTCGCGTTCGCATTGCCTCGCAGTCGTTCCCAGCCCAGCAGAGAACACTCGTTAGCACCTTTAGGCATCTCGCCTCGTTGTCTCGCAGGGGAACGTCAATTTACTGCCAGCAGCACACAGCAAGAAATACTGGTTAGCATCGGATGAAACACCGCACCGCAGAAGCAAGATAACCATGGTATACTGCACCCAACTCATCCTCCGAACAAGCAGCAGACTGGCATAACAACACCAACGACCAGTTGGTAAAATTCACCGACTCGAGTGACAAGTCACGTATCACTGTCACACAGTTGGTGAAATGACCAAGTCAAGTCACATGATGAGTTGGTGAGATCACCAAGTCAAGTGACAAGTCACGGTCACGATCGATCATGATTTGTGAATTGAGCTACACAGAGTAGAAGAGACGCATGCTACGATCCTGCCAAGATTCAAAGTCAGTAATAACCAATAACGAGGGTGATACCGGTCACAGAGTCGGTGAAATGACCGAGTCAGGTCACGTGGCCATGTCACGAATGGTATAAATTGGAACGATGAGTCATGATCACTCTTGGTCTTGAACCACCATGATCTCACAGCTACACCGGTGAGATTGGAACGTTGCGGTCGATATAGCCCACAGAGTGATTTTTTGATTTTTTTAACCGTTCCATTCATCCACACTGGCCATGTCATTCACCATGATGGTCAATACGATCTAGATGACAGACTACTCGGATCCTATGACCGTTTCCATCGCGTTTCTTTCCCATGATATATTCGCGTTCGCATTGCCTCGCAGTCGTTCCCAGCCCAGCAGAGAACACTCGTTAGCACCTTTAGGCATCTCGCCTCGTTGTCTCGCAGGGGAACGTCAATTTACTGCCAGCAGCACACAGCAAGAAATACTGGTTAGCATCGGATGAAACACCGCACCGCAGAAGCAAGATAACCATGGTATACTGCACCCAACTCATCCTCCGAACAAGCAGCAGACTGGCATAACAACACCAACGACCAGTTGGTAAAATTCACCGACTCGAGTGACAAGTCACGTATCACTGTCACACAGTTGGTGAAATGACCAAGTCAAGTCACATGATGAGTTGGTGAGATCACCAAGTCAAGTGACAAGTCACGGTCACGATCGATCATGATTTGTGAATTGAGCTACACAGAGTAGAAGAGACGCATGCTACGATCCTGCCAAGATTCAAAGTCAGTAATAACCAATAACGAGGGTGATACCGGTCACAGAGTCGGTGAAATGACCGAGTCAGGTCACGTGGCCATGTCACGAATGGTATAAATTGGAACGATGAGTCATGATCACTCTTGGTCTTGAACCACCATGATCTCACAGCTACACCGGTGAGATTGGAACGTTGCGGTCGATATAGCCCACAGAGTGATTTTTTGATTTTTTTAACCGTTCCATTCATCCACACTGGCCATGTCATTCACCATGATGGTCAATACGATCTAGATGACAGACTACTCGGATCCTATGACCGTTTCCATCGCGTTTCTTTCCCATGATATATTCGCGTTCGCATTGCCTCGCAGTCGTTCCCAGCCCAGCAGAGAACACTCGTTAGCACCTTTAGGCATCTCGCCTAATAATCTACTCCTCGGATCCCGGGGCGGGATCCGGGACAAGGACAAGGACAAGGACAAGGATTGGTAAGCAATTTTGGACAAGGAATTTCCTTTTTGAGAACCTTAGAGGATTTTGGACAAGGAATTTGGACAAGGAGTTGCCTGTTTGGGAACCTATGGACAAGGACAAGGACAAGGACAAGGACAAGGACAAGGAATTAGAGTTTGGACAAGGATTTTGGACAAGGATTTTGGACAAGGACAAGGACAAGGACAAGGATTTAGAGTTTGGACAAGGAATTTGGACAAGGACAAGGACAAGGACAAGGACAAGGATTCTGGACAAGGAATTTGGACAAGGAATTTGGACAAGGACAAGGATTCTGGACAAGGATTTTGGACAAGGACAAGGACTTTGGACAAGGACAAGGACAAGGACAAGGAATCTGGACAAGGAATCTGGACAAGGAATCTGGACAAGGAATCTGGACAAGGACAAGGACAAGAACCAGGCTAAGGGGGGGGGATCTTGGGCAAGTATTTCAGTCATGTGGGGGGGATCTTTGGGGAGTATTATGAGCAAGTATTTGGGTCATGTGGGGGGATCTGTGGGGGGCATTGTGGGCAAGCATTTGGGACATGTTGGGGGATCTTTGGGGGGCATTTTGGGCAAGCATTTCAGTCATGTGGGGGGATCTTTGAGAGGCATTTGAGTGATGTGGGGGGATCTTTCAGGGGCATTTTGGACAAGTATTTGGGACATCAAGGGGGATCTTTGGGGGGCATTTTAGGCAAGCATTTCAGTCATGTGGGGGGATCTTTGGGAGGCATTTGAGTGATGTAGGGAGATCTTTCAGGGGCATTTTGGGCCAGCATTTGGGTCATGTGGGGGGATCTTTGGGGAGCATTGTGGGCAAGTATTTGGGACATCAAGGGGGATCTTTGGGGGTTATTTGAGTGATGTGGGGGGGATCTTTCAGGGGCATTTTGGACAAATATTTGGGACATCAAGGGGGATCTTTGGAGGGCATTTTGGGCAAGCATTTCAGTCATGTGGGGGGATCTTTGGGAGGCATTTGAGTGATGTAGGGGGATCTTTCAGGGGCATTTTGGGTCAGCATTTAGAACATGTGGGGGGATCTTTGGGGAGCATTGTGGGCAAGTATTTGGGACATCAAGGGGGATCTTTGGGGGTTATTTGAGTGATGTGGGGGGGATCTTTCAGGGGCATTTTGGACAAATATTTGGGACATCAAGGGGGATCTTTGGAGGGCATTTTGGGCAAGCATTTCAGTCATGTGGGGGGATCTTTGGGAGGCATTTGAGTGATGTAGGGGGATCTTTCAGGGGCATTTTGGGTCAGCATTTAGAACATGTGGGGGGATCTTTGGGGAGCATTGTGGGCAAGCCTTTGAGACATCAAGGGGGATCTTTGGGGGGCATTTTGGGCAAGTATCTAAGTCATGTGGGGGGCATTGTGGGCAAGTTTTTGGATTATGTGGGGGGCTCTTTCAGGGGCATTTTGGGCATGTATTTGGGATATGTGGGGGGATCTTTCAGGGGCATTTTGGACAAGTATTTTGGACATGTTGGGGGATCTTTGGAGGGCATTTTGGGCAAGTATCTGAGTCATGTGGGGGGCATTGGAGGCAAGTATTTGGGACATGTGGGGGATCCTTCAGGGACATTTTGGTCAAACATTTGGGACATGAAAGGGGATCTTTTGAGGCATTTTGGGTAAGTATCTGAGTCATGTGGGGGGATCTTTGGAGGACATTTTGGGCAAGTAGTTGGGAGATGTGGGGGCATTGGGGGCAAGTATTTAGGACATGTGAGGGGTTCTTTCAGGGGAATTTTGGGCAAGTATCTGAATCATGTGGGGGGCATTGAGGGCAAGCACTTGGGACATGTGGGGGGATCTTTAAGGGGCATTTTAGTCATGTGGAAGTTCTTGGGCAAGTCCTTTAGAGAAGCACTATAGAATAACATGTGATTCCTCCCCATACATTCTGGATAACAATTCAAAAAAAAAAAAAAAAAAATTCCAAAATATAAATAACATACAGCTCCAACAACACTTTATTACCAAGGAACTTAATCAATGTCAATAGCTCCTGCATTTGAACTTGGTCAATTCACATGATTGCTGTCTTTTATAAAATTCTCTTATTTAATATCTGACAAATAGCACATATTTATACTTAAAACTATATAGCAGATGAACATATAATTCATAATAATACCAAACATCTTTCAAATGTACACAAAGCAATTATATTTTATAGTTTAATGCAGTTTGAAGACTTGACATTACAGTTATTATATTATTATAACACTGATACAAGTAAAGCAGTGAAAAGGTTGTCAAATTCACAACTCAAATAATAGATGACTGGTGACAGTCATGATGATATTACCAACTCAAATCACATTACTCAAGTCACATGTCACAGTCACACACTTGGTAAAATCACCAAGTCAAGTCACATGACCAGTTGGTTAAATCACCAAGTCAAGTCACATGACTAGTTGGTAAAATCACCAAGTCAGGTCACCTGACCACTTGGTGATTTCACCAAGTCAAGTCACATGTCCAAGTCACATGATTGGCTAAATCAGGTAACATGACTTGATCTCTCTTAATCTCTTACCACCATCATCTCATATTCCAACTTTGCTTTATTATCATGCCTTCCTGTACCAATTGTAATTTGGAGTTTCCTACTATGGGACAAAGAGATCATCACTATAGACAATGCAAGGGAGAAGTTCAAATAACTTACATTAATGGGGTTTTTACATTGCAGGCAGGAGTTGATGGGAGATTTATATGTCAATGTAGTCATCCTAAATGTCCCAAGCCTTTTACCACCATTGGAGGTCTTCAAAAGCATGTTAAAAAGGTTCAGCTGCCATGGATGCCTAGAGTTGGGGTAGACAATCCAGTCAATGATCAGGCTGAAGTCCAGGCTGAAGTGCCAGTTATCATCTCACAGAACAGAACAGTCTAACACCAATGAGAACTTGAGTCTATTGCTAATATGAATCAAAAGAAAGTTGATTTTTTCTATACTAGTCAAGACTATAAAGTAGCTATATTTGTTATGAGCAGAACCGGAGAAGCTGGTGTTATCATCCTGTGAAGTAACATGTCACTGTCATACACTTAGCGATGTGACGAATGGTATAAATTGGAACGATGAGTCATGATCACTCTTGGTCTTGAACCACCATGATCTCACAGCTACACCGGTGAGATTGGAACGTTGCGGTCGATATAGCCCACAGAGTGATTTTTTGATTTTTTTAACCGTTCCATTCATCCACACTGGCCATGTCATTCACCATGATGGTCAATACGATCTAGATGACAGACTACTCGGATCCTATGACCGTTTCCATCGCGTTTCTTTCCCATGATATATTCGCGTTCGCATTGCCTCGCAGTCGTTCCCAGCCCAGCAGAGAACACTCGTTAGCACCTTTAGGCATCTCGCCTCGTTGTCTCGCAGGGGAACGTCAATTTACTGCCAGCAGCACACAGCAAGAAATACTGGTTAGCATCGGATGAAACACCGCACCGCAGAAGCAAGATAACCATGGTATACTGCACCCAACTCATCCTCCGAACAAGCAGCAGACTGGCATAACAACACCAACGACCAGTTGGTAAAATTCACCGACTCGAGTGACAAGTCACGTATCACTGTCACACAGTTGGTGAAATGACCAAGTCAAGTCACATGATGAGTTGGTGAGATCACCAAGTCAAGTGACAAGTCACGGTCACGATCGATCATGATTTGTGAATTGAGCTACACAGAGTAGAAGAGACGCATGCTACGATCCTGCCAAGATTCAAAGTCAGTAATAACCAATAACGAGGGTGATACCGGTCACAGAGTCGGTGAAATGACCGAGTCAGGTCACGTGGCCATGTCACGAATGGTATAAATTGGAACGATGAGTCATGATCACTCTTGGTCTTGAACCACCATGATCTCACAGCTACACCGGTGAGATTGGAACGTTGCGGTCGATATAGCCCACAGAGTGATTTTTTGATTTTTTTAACCGTTCCATTCATCCACACTGGCCATGTCATTCACCATGATGGTCAATACGATCTAGATGACAGACTACTCGGATCCTATGACCGTTTCCATCGCGTTTCTTTCCCATGATATATTCGCGTTCGCATTGCCTCGCAGTCGTTCCCAGCCCAGCAGAGAACACTCGTTAGCACCTTTAGGCATCTCGCCTCGTTGTCTCGCAGGGGAACGTCAATTTACTGCCAGCAGCACACAGCAAGAAATACTGGTTAGCATCGGATGAAACACCGCACCGCAGAAGCAAGATAACCATGGTATACTGCACCCAACTCATCCTCCGAACAAGCAGCAGACTGGCATAACAACACCAACGACCAGTTGGTAAAATTCACCGACTCGAGTGACAAGTCACGTATCACTGTCACACAGTTGGTGAAATGACCAAGTCAAGTCACATGATGAGTTGGTGAGATCACCAAGTCAAGTGACAAGTCACGGTCACGATCGATCATGATTTGTGAATTGAGCTACACAGAGTAGAAGAGACGCATGCTACGATCCTGCCAAGATTCAAAGTCAGTAATAACCAATAACGAGGGTGATACCGGTCACAGAGTCGGTGAAATGACCGAGTCAGGTCACGTGGCCATGTCACGAATGGTATAAATTGGAACGATGAGTCATGATCACTCTTGGTCTTGAACCACCATGATCTCACAGCTACACCGGTGAGATTGGAACGTTGCGGTCGATATAGCCCACAGAGTGATTTTTTGATTTTTTTAACCGTTCCATTCATCCACACTGGCCATGTCATTCACCATGATGGTCAATACGATCTAGATGACAGACTACTCGGATCCTATGACCGTTTCCATCGCGTTTCTTTCCCATGATATATTCGCGTTCGCATTGCCTCGCAGTCGTTCCCAGCCCAGCAGAGAACACTCGTTAGCACCTTTAGGCATCTCGCCTCGTTGTCTCGCAGGGGAACGTCAATTTACTGCCAGCAGCACACAGCAAGAAATACTGGTTAGCATCGGATGAAACACCGCACCGCAGAAGCAAGATAACCATGGTATACTGCACCCAACTCATCCTCCGAACAAGCAGCAGACTGGCATAACAACACCAACGACCAGTTGGTAAAATTCACCGACTCGAGTGACAAGTCACGTATCACTGTCACACAGTTGGTGAAATGACCAAGTCAAGTCACATGATGAGTTGGTGAGATCACCAAGTCAAGTGACAAGTCACGGTCACGATCGATCATGATTTGTGAATTGAGCTACACAGAGTAGAAGAGACGCATGCTACGATCCTGCCAAGATTCAAAGTCAGTAATAACCAATAACGAGGGTGATACCGGTCACAGAGTCGGTGAAATGACCGAGTCAGGTCACGTGGCCATGTCACGAATGGTATAAATTGGAACGATGAGTCATGATCACTCTTGGTCTTGAACCACCATGATCTCACAGCTACACCGGTGAGATTGGAACGTTGCGGTCGATATAGCCCACAGAGTGATTTTTTGATTTTTTTAACCGTTCCATTCATCCACACTGGCCATGTCATTCACCATGATGGTCAATACGATCTAGATGACAGACTACTCGGATCCTATGACCGTTTCCATCGCGTTTCTTTCCCATGATATATTCGCGTTCGCATTGCCTCGCAGTCGTTCCCAGCCCAGCAGAGAACACTCGTTAGCACCTTTAGGCATCTCGCCTCGTTGTCTCGCAGGGGAACGTCAATTTACTGCCAGCAGCACACAGCAAGAAATACTGGTTAGCATCGGATGAAACACCGCACCGCAGAAGCAAGATAACCATGGTATACTGCACCCAACTCATCCTCCGAACAAGCAGCAGACTGGCATAACAACACCAACGACCAGTTGGTAAAATTCACCGACTCGAGTGACAAGTCACGTATCACTGTCACACAGTTGGTGAAATGACCAAGTCAAGTCACATGATGAGTTGGTGAGATCACCAAGTCAAGTGACAAGTCACGGTCACGATCGATCATGATTTGTGAATTGAGCTACACAGAGTAGAAGAGACGCATGCTACGATCCTGCCAAGATTCAAAGTCAGTAATAACCAATAACGAGGGTGATACCGGTCACAGAGTCGGTGAAATGACCGAGTCAGGTCACGTGGCCATGTCACGAATGGTATAAATTGGAACGATGAGTCATGATCACTCTTGGTCTTGAACCACCATGATCTCACAGCTACACCGGTGAGATTGGAACGTTGCGGTCGATATAGCCCACAGAGTGATTTTTTGATTTTTTTAACCGTTCCATTCATCCACACTGGCCATGTCATTCACCATGATGGTCAATACGATCTAGATGACAGACTACTCGGATCCTATGACCGTTTCCATCGCGTTTCTTTCCCATGATATATTCGCGTTCGCATTGCCTCGCAGTCGTTCCCAGCCCAGCAGAGAACACTCGTTAGCACCTTTAGGCATCTCGCCTCGTTGTCTCGCAGGGGAACGTCAATTTACTGCCAGCAGCACACAGCAAGAAATACTGGTTAGCATCGGATGAAACACCGCACCGCAGAAGCAAGATAACCATGGTATACTGCACCCAACTCATCCTCCGAACAAGCAGCAGACTGGCATAACAACACCAACGACCAGTTGGTAAAATTCACCGACTCGAGTGACAAGTCACGTATCACTGTCACACAGTTGGTGAAATGACCAAGTCAAGTCACATGATGAGTTGGTGAGATCACCAAGTCAAGTGACAAGTCACGGTCACGATCGATCATGATTTGTGAATTGAGCTACACAGAGTAGAAGAGACGCATGCTACGATCCTGCCAAGATTCAAAGTCAGTAATAACCAATAACGAGGGTGATACCGGTCACAGAGTCGGTGAAATGACCGAGTCAGGTCACGTGGCCATGTCACGAATGGTATAAATTGGAACGATGAGTCATGATCACTCTTGGTCTTGAACCACCATGATCTCACAGCTACACCGGTGAGATTGGAACGTTGCGGTCGATATAGCCCACAGAGTGATTTTTTGATTTTTTTAACCGTTCCATTCATCCACACTGGCCATGTCATTCACCATGATGGTCAATACGATCTAGATGACAGACTACTCGGATCCTATGACCGTTTCCATCGCGTTTCTTTCCCATGATATATTCGCGTTCGCATTGCCTCGCAGTCGTTCCCAGCCCAGCAGAGAACACTCGTTAGCACCTTTAGGCATCTCGCCTCGTTGTCTCGCAGGGGAACGTCAATTTACTGCCAGCAGCACACAGCAAGAAATAC
>OY744464.1:600000-781435 GCA_963556145.1 Hygrocybe punicea
TAAATGAAAGAAGACTCAGTGATGAAGTCACTTGAGGCCTGTATCTTGTGATCAGGAACTTTCAAAATTTGGATTACCGATATCATCAAGGAACTGAGCAAACACAGAATGATAGAACATCATAGGCAAAGTTAATGTATCCCGAAGATGGCCACCAGCGTAGCGCCCATCGTAAATAGGGTCCAGACCCTCTTGCATTTTGGTGTCGGTGCTAGATTTTTTAGCATAAGAGCACAGTTTGGTACAGCGATAGCAACAGGTAACGGTCTGATGAGCTAGGCATACTCACCAGTAGATGGTCCTTCCACGATAATGTAGAGACATTTTTCAGCGGGTGGAGCCAGAAAGGCTTCAAACTATTTATCTGTGGGCATAAGTTCGACAGATCCTTCGACCTTCTTCAGACATTGAATCTACATTCGCGTCGAAATCTACAGCTGGAATGGATACCTTTTGGATATGTCAATATGCAGTATCAACGCGGGCTGCTAAGCTTACTTACCTGCCAGAGAACGAGAGCATCAGCAGGAAAGCCATCGAATGTAGGTTTCTTCTTCCTCTGGACCATCTCTTTCAATGTGCTGACAGACTTTGTGTTTGGAATCGTGACTTCAAAAACATTCTGGGATTCATTGCCGAGGAGCCAACAGTTGAGCTCGCAATCTGTCATGCTGGGAGTTCGTCGTTGTAAATGTAATAATTGTATCGATTACCCCCAATGTTGGACAAATTGCATTAGGAAGGTCAGTACCAGGGTCATTTCTCAACGTCGAGAAATGGATTCGTGCCTGAAGCCCAGTGAAAAGTCCGTCTTGCATAATCAAGTTGGATACTCTAAATCCTTTTATATCTATATTCAACCAGTAAAATTGTTCCAAGTGAAAAGATGATGATTAAAAATCTCACAAAGGCATACTATGCTCCTGTTCTGGTAGTGACAAAATATTTTGCAAACAGAACAAAAAATGTGAGTCGGTGGATGACATCATCTTTGTTCTTTGATTAGCAAGACAAGGAAGACTAGTAGTTAGAGGAGCAAGTAGGAGTGAGATTGCATATGTGCAAGAAGAGAAGGAACAAGAAAGTAAGCAGGAAGAGAATGGGAGAAAGCAAGAGCTTTCTGGTCCCAACAAAAAACAGCCTGACATAAGGGGGGAACCGAGGTGAGCAGCGAATCCCGATGTAGAATAGGAGGCAATGACGCATCGAGTGAAGCTCGGGGCCCAAACGTTAGGAGTTGGCTTAGAAAGGAGACTTACAAGAGGGTCAACGGACAGGGGGCATGGTGAAGTGGATGAAGTTATCCTGGATGGTGGGTGAAGCTTGCATGAAGGGAGCCATGATTTGCGCATGCTTCCTCAAGTACAGGAGGAAGGAGTTGCTGGACCAGCGGCCTTTAGCTTTTATGACATCAAAGGGGATCCCACGAAGGAGGTATTCGAGGGTGGAGCCAATTCGGATGCCATGGCCCTGAAGAGGGCTAGGAGGAGGGCATGAGCAGCTTTTGCCATGACTGCAATCATTTTGGATTTTGTGAGGGCATGGGAGCATTCCCATAGCGATAAGCGAAGAGGGGGCCATCAGTTGGGGGGGCATTGACAAGGAGGTGGTTGGCTAGGGCTGCCTTTGGATCAGTGAGCCTGTGTTGCTCAGCCCAGGAGAGGTCTTCTTCAGCAGCAGAGGATTTGGTGCGGGGAATATGGAAGCAGGTCATCTCCAGGTTGTTCCGATCATGGGTGATGATGACGTGGGCTAGAGTGACGTGGGTGGAGCTGCTGAAGGATGAGGGCTTCAGGGTGGGGACTGTGAACTCCCTGAGGTGAGCTGTGGTGTAGAAGGTGGTGGTGAGGCAGGCGAAGACAGCAGCGTCGAGGGGGGTGGTGAGCTTGAGTTGGGAGTGGATGGCCAGCATGTAGTCAATGATGAAGGGATGGCGTGGTTTTCGTTTCAAGGTTACAGGGTGGACCACATCTGCAGCCTTGATAATCACTTCGGTTTCTGTCCTGTTCGGATGCCAGGGGGAACCATGGATGATGTGCCAGGCGTGGACACCATAGAAGTAGTTGGTGATGGTTTTTGAGGCGTAGGAGCCTGCCAGGGTGGCAATGAAGGATGAGAGGAGGAGGGCAGAGGCTGGGGCACATTGGTCGTCAGGGATGTTCTTCAAGTCGCAGAAAACATGGAAGAGAAGGAGCCCAGTGCCATATACCTCCCTTGTGGAAGGGGCAAAGGCGAGCTTGAGGATGTCGGCAATCCGGAAAGGTCTGCAGGGGACAGGTTTATTGGTAGGCCCAAGGGGTCCAGGGTGTTGTGAGCAGAGGGGGGTCTCCAGACATGCAGCTGGTCCTTAGCGAGGCAATGGGGGCGGAGGGGGGAGGGGAGTAGGGATAATCCTGGGCAGTAGGGAAGGGAGGCAGGGGGCCGGGAAACTGTGGGGAGAGGGGCATTCCAGCATTGGGCAGGGGGGTTAGTCCCCATGCCATTGGGCTGCCTGGAGCTCAAGGGCGAAGGGTTGGCTGTAGGAGGGGAATGCACTGTGGGTGGGGAGGGGCCCTGTTGGAGGATCAATGCTAGCAGGGAAAGGGGAGGCGGGGGCGAGGAGGGAGTCGAAGTCACAAATGAAGGGAGAGAGGGAAGAGGGGAGGGCAAGGGGGGGGAGAAGAAGGTCCAGGGGGGGGTAGATGCCCCTGGAAGGACCGTCGGCGGGGTTGAGGCCACTGGGGATGTACCTTGTATGGACTGTGCAGAGGGAGGAGGTACAGAGGGCATGAACACGTCTGAAAACCCTGTTGACCTTGTGGTTGCGGCTCCAGCCTGACCACCAGCCCTCAACGACACCAGTGTTGTCGCCAAAGATGCAGACATGAGTGCCCGGATCACTTTTGGAGGTGACAAGCTGGACGAGAAGCTCGCAGCTGACTGCTTCGGCCCAGCCAATGTTGCGGTTATCCCATTGCCAGCCTGGGAGGAGGTGCCAGGCCCGCCAAAGGGGACCCAGGGTGATGGCAATGCCGAAGGTGGAGGTGTCTGAGTAGGCCTCGAGGTTGAGGAGAGGGCAGGGTGAGGGAATGGGGCAAGAAATTGAGGGCTGGGATAGGAGGGAGAACCACCAGTGGAGGTCGTCCTCTGTTCCCCGAGGGGGGGTGCATGGTTTGTAAGGACTCTTATGGAAGATCCCAAGCATGGATTCCAAGTTGGTGAGGAAAGCGCAGCCCATTGGGACAATAAGGCAGGTGTGGAGAAGTTTGCCAGAGAGTTTTTGCACCTCCTCAAGGGTGTGCGAAGAGTGCGAGTTCCACAGAGAGATTGCCTCGAGATATTTGGTCTTCTTCTTGTCTGGAAGAGCAACTGAGTAGGAGACGAGGTTCCATGAAAACCTAATGAAGGGGAACTCCGAGGAGAAGGGGATGTCCTTGCAGGACTCACAAGGGATGCCAAGGGTCTGCGAAAGGGAGTCAATATCAGATAGGCAGTAGGAGTACCTGGCATCATCAGGGGAGCGGGGGGAGGACTCAGAGAGGTCAATGATGGGGAAGGAAGAATCCTTGTCGAATTCCTCAGGGGAGCCATCAGGCGTGGTGGCACTGCAGTGTCAGAAATGGCCTCCGGAGTGGAGGCGGCCGCCGTTTCATGCAATCTCAGGGCACCAACCCTCCTGGAGGGAGTTATAATGGGGGACATGTTCGCGGAGGATGCAGATGAAGACGTGGTCGTCGCTCCACTTTGAGATGGGGCCCATCCCCGAGCAGCGGAAGAGTTCACAGCCTGCATCACCCACCTTTCCATGGTTGCCAGAGGCTGAGGAGAGTCCAAAGCAGTTACACGTGTCGATGTTGAAGGAGTCCTCACCTGGAAGGCGGACCACCAGTCCTGGCCATTGGGAGGGGGTAATGGGGATGGTTCTGTGGGCCTGTCCAATGTCTCAGATGGCACCTTGAGAGCCTGGAGGAAGGTGGGCAAGGAGAAGGGAGAAGATTGAGAACGTACCCCAGGCGCAGGGAAAGGAGTCTGAGTTGATGTGGGAGTTGATTGAGCGGGTGTTGCCTCGAGGGGTGTGGGAGAAGGAGAGGTTCTGGACCATCCTAAAGAGGGTTTTGCCTGGCTTTGGAGTGAGGGAAAGGGGGGAGCTTTGGAACGGGCCAATGAGGTCTTCAACCTTGGCCCGGGTGAAGGGGCCAAAGTGCCGGCCTTTGGTGTATTCTTTTTGGATGATTGCATTGAATTCTGTGGGATGGGCAGCAATTGTGGCGCTGTTGGGGGGAGCAAATGTTTGTAGGATGGGGGGGATGCCAGCGTCGAAGCCATGGAGCATGTAGTTGGGGAGGTCATGGTACCTGTCAAGGAGATTGGCTTGAAGGAGGAGGTGGTGCCAGTTGTTAGTGTGGTATGGGGTCGCCGGGTTGGACCTTCTGGCCATGAGTGCAGCTTTGGGCACCATGGGACTTGCTGCCACAACCGGAGCATTTGTGGTGGGAGAGGTGGCCGGAGCTGAGACAGCCTTGAGGAAGCTGCCAGTTGGAGCAGAGGACGAGGCCATCTGGGTTGACCAGGCAACCGGACTCGTTGCGGCGACAGCGAGCAGTGGTGCCATCCCAGAGGAGTTAGTTGCAGTGGAAGGTGTCATGGCGGAAGCGGCCCAAACAGACGGTGCAGGTGGAGAGGGCCACTGGGCCTGCACCCGACTGAAAAGAATTGGAGGGTTTGTTATGGGAGGCATTGGGGGAGCGGGCGTGGCCCTTGTTTGGGCCCTTCCCACCCGTTGGGGGGGGGAGTGGGAGCGGGAGTGCCGGGGGCAAGGGGGAGGACGGGAGTCCCCTTGGTGATTCTTTGAGGGTGCAGGGGGTTTGGGGGAGATGGCTCGTGGAGCGGCACGCATCCATGGGTGCAGGTGCAGGCACAGGAGCAGGGAGCAGACGCAGGGAGCAGGCGCAGGGAGTGAGAGCAGGGGGCAGGCATAGGGAGCGGGAGCAGGAGGCAAGCAAAAGAGGGTTAAGGGGCGTTGGGTTGAAACGGAAGAGGTAGGGGGAGGGGAGAGCGCAATAGTTAGTAAAACATGACAGGGAGGGAAAGAGAGCGGACTGACGTCTTGCAGGGTGGCCTGGCAGTCAGCCTCGAAGGTCTCCTGGGTGATCTTTGAAAGGAGGGCATCATCAATTAGGGTGATGTTGAAGCCTGGGTCCTTTCTGTCGAGAGCAGTGTGCCACTCCCGACGAACGTGGGCCTAGTAGTCTTTAAGGATGCGTTGCCCATTGGGGCGGCTGCGCATTTCATGGTTTTGGAGCTTGTACCAGAAAAGGGAAAGGGATTCGAAGGCAGGGGTGGGCCAATGGTATAGGGCGATGTGGCGAAGGAAAAGGGTGGCACCAATGGACATTTGGTCCCAGGTGAGATCCTCATCTCTCACCGCTTTCCGGGAGGCACGGACAGAGGCCACAGGCTTGAGGATCAAGAGGTCCAAGTCGGATTTGGAGATGCCGAAGGTGTCTTCGGAGGCAGTGCATTGGGAGAGAGAGGCATCGAGGCACCCCTCCAGGGAGAAGTACCAGAGTTCGACATATTCGAACTTCTTCAGATGTTCGATGGCATAAGGGGAGGGGTGAGTGATTATGTCAGCGCCAATGGATTTTGTCATATTGAAGGTGTGCATTTCGGCTTCTTCTTTTCTAGCTCTTTCAGGGTGTCAGCGGCCTCTCTATCAGCTTGGGCCTGGAGGGTGAGAGCAGCCTCTTGGTCTGCAAGTTCTTGGACTTCGCGGAGGGCAGCGTCCTCTTCCTCCTGGATCATCCAGGCAGCTCTCTCGGCAGTGTTGTGCTCCTGCCAAGTGGCTGTGAGATTGGCAGCAGCCTCTTCTGCTGTGATGTTTAAAGCATTGGCTAGAGCTTCACGGGTGGGGGTGAAGATCCCAGAATGGAAGTTGGGGCAGACCTGGGAGTGAGGATCTATAGCTAAACGAGGCATGGGATGGGAAGATTGTTGGCTGAGAGGGTAGGAAAGTCTTTTTATTAAGAGTGGGTATACGGAAGTGCACAAAGACTGCTTATGAAAAGGACAAGCCCAAGGGCTTGAGGAACAGTGAGATGATGGGAGCGGCGTGAAAGTTGTCATGTCACACCCTGTCTCTCACTCAAAGACAATGTTCTGTGACTACACTCATGCTTTGCTTCGTCACGGAACTGCAAACTTGTTCATTTGTTTCCCCCTTGCTCCTGACTTCCATGTCCCCCATCCCTGTTGGTGCGCCTTTCCCCTCCCACGAGACCATCACAACCGCTCTCCTCAAGGATGTCCCTGCAGCCAAGCGTGACACCCTTGTCAACTTCCTCATCTGCTGCTCGCTGGTCAGACCAGTCAGGATGTGCCAGTACGACGGTGTTGGAGCGAATAAGCGGCTATTATAACATCGGATTACATGTCTCGCGTATGTACATGTGGGTGCCGCAGTCACAGTAGTCTGACACAATGACCGCAGATGACCATGGCGCAAGGAAAAAGGACAAATGAGACAAGAATCCAACAGAGGTCAGTCCCCCTTACCATATTCTCCCTCTTTACCCACTGACAAACAATCTAGACTTTCATATTTGTCCGTCCATCCGTCCATCGAAAAGCTACCCGACTCCCGTGGCCCTAACTACAGAGGTGTCCCCGCCAGCTTGCAACAAGCGCGACATCTTTGGCAAACTCTTCAAGAAGAAAGATGCCACTCCCGACTCTGCCACCGCCGCTCCACTGCTACTACAGTCACAAGAGTGCACACTAAGCATCCCCAACGCTGCATCAACGCCACCTCCCGTGTAACCCGGCACTTCAAGTACCGCCTCACCCACACCCCTGCCATACCCCTTCCCATACCCATGCCTATCCCCTCAGGCTCACCCTCGCTCAGCACTGATCATTCACTGCCGTATTAAAGCAACTGGTGCCATCATCACAAAGATCTCAGAGGCAACCGCCAAAGACGTCAACATCGCCGTCGATGCGGCACAGAAAGCATATGAGACAACTTGGGGCCTCAACACCCCCGGCACCAAACGTGTGGTGTAGTAGTTGTGCCTGTCCTGTCACGTGACTGGATTCCCACGGTTCGTAGTCAGTAGCTGATCTGATGTAGTAGATAGTTCCCATCCTAGTCTTTCCGTGCTTTCCAGCAAGACTCCCTCGGAGAGTCCCACAGCAGCCTCCGACCCTCTCCAACGTGGTGATGAGAGCGGCTTCGAACCCTGCCAGTGAATCTCTGTGATTTCCAAGCTTTTCCATCTTTTCCTGGCACTTTTTCGAGCCCCAGAACATTTCTGCACATTGAATACCAAGAACCGAGCCCCTTATCATCCAAGAACCGAGAACTTTCAGAACTTCGAGCACTGAGAACCGAGTACCGAGAACCGAGTACCGAGAACCGAGTACCGAGAACTTTCAGAACCCGAGCACCGAGAACCGAGAACTGAGCACCGAGAACTTTTCACAATTTATTTCGCCATGACAAACAAAAAGAAAACAACAAAAAAATCCTCGACTGCTAGTGTTACGGACCAACGTGAACCTACACCCATCACTTCGGGTTCCCAGTATCAAGATGGCGCAATCTTGCGCATTAAAGACATAGAAAAGCTCATGTCATCAGTCCTCAAAAAAGACAGAGTCCAGGGCATTGCAGAGGAACGCGCTCATTGGGAATCTACCCAAACGGCCCCTGCAACCCGCATATCAGCGTCAACGCAGACGAATGCAGCAACCCAGCCAGAGCCGCTCACCGGCACTTCCATCTCAACGCAAACAGAGCCGCATACCCACGCAAACGCGTCAGCGCAAACGGCACCCAACGGCACCTCCGTGTTGACCCAAACGGCACTCCCCTACACCACTACAACAACTGCAATTCCAGCGGCACCATTCTGCACCTCTGTAGCAACCCAGACGCAAACGGCATCCATATACGCGTCCGCCTCGATGCAAACGACGCCAGCCACCATTTCCATGGCAACCCCGCATCAATCACCTACCACCACCTCCGCGTCAAGCCAAACGGCCCCACCCACCTGCACGTCCACATCAGTGCAGACGAACGAGCCCCCACCAGACCCAAGCACATCAGAAACGACGACGATCACGCCAGATCGCGCCACGTCATTGTCGAGCACCCAAACAGCCCCGTCCTCACGTGAAAATGCGCCCCGGCACACCCCAACGCGCCACACACCCGCGTCGACCCCAGATCCACCAGCCCCGCTAAAAACCACATCCATACACGCGTCAGACCGCAATTCCAACACGCCGGCGCCAGTACCCAACCAGTTTATGCCCCCACAGGCCCAAAATCCCGTGCCCGTGCAACAAAATGCGTCCAGATGCGCCCCAGACCCCGTTTTTCCCCCAGGTCTATACCCACACATGCCCACGCCAGCCCAGGGTCACAACGCCGCCATCCAGACGCCGCAACCGCGAACGCCAAGGCTCAACGGTGTGGAAACACGAGCTGACGCATATGCGAGGTTCGAGACGATGAAGGAGGATGAGAGGAATGGGAGAATGGGAGATGGCGCGGGGAATGAGGAGACGGATACAACGGGGACAGAGGAGACGAGCAAGGATGCACCGATGACGAATGAGTGCGCCAGCTGGGATGAGGCAGACCAACGAGAGTACGCAAATGGCCCCGTTTCGACGTCTGAGCCCACCCCTGTGAATACACCCCCACCTGCATCTACCCCAGCACGATTCAGCTGGGCCGACGACGCCGCCGCGACCCCTGTGCATCCCGTGTTCCCGAATACATACCCACCCCGTGACATTTCGACCCTCCATTCCAACATGAAACAACAACCTTTTTCCACTCTACAGCGCCGTGCTCGATGGCGCAACTACCCACGCCCTCAATGTTTCTTCACTGCGCCCACTGGTCCCATCATCACTCAAATCCATCCGTGTGGCATTGGTCCTGGACGGCCAATCGTCACACAACCCCTCATGCCCACCAGCTTGGAACCACCCGATCCGACGCACCTCGATTGGGATCATGACCCCCGCCTTTGTGATTTGAGTCGAGCACTCATAGCTTTGGGTTGGACAAGGCCTAGGTAGAGTTGAGCTTTCGGTCTGGACTTATTTTTGTTTTTGTTTTGTTTGTTTTGTGTCTGTTCCTCTCTCTCTTTTTTTTCTTCCCCCTTCCCCTGCCTTTCTTTTTGCTTTACTCTCTTTGGCTAGCGACGAGGGCGTCGCTACAAGAGGGGGGGCACTTATAGTAGTTGTGCCTGTCCTGTCACGTGACTGGATTCCCACGGTTCGTAGTCAGTAGCTGATCTGATGTAGTAGGTAGTTCCCATCCTAGTCTTTCCATGCTTTCCAGCAAGACTCCCTCGGAGAGTCCCACAGCAGCCTCCGACCCTCTCCAGCGGAACTCCTCAACAAGCTCACTCTGCTCATGGAAGCCAACTTGGAAGAACTTGCGGCCTTGGAGGACTAGATAATGGTCAGTGTTGGTGTTTTCCCTTATTTTTCTTTCTTTCTTCCTCTTTTCCTTGGCTCTCCTTTGATGCGTCCCCCTAGGCAAGACTTTCAGTTGGGCAAAGTCCACCGATCTCCAGGGTTCGATTGCATGTATCAAGTACTTTGCTGGTTGGGCAGACAAGATATCCAGACAGGCTATCGAGACAGACGAAGGTAAACTGACCTATACACGCCATGAGCCTATCAGCGTTGCTGTAAGTTCTTTCCCCCTCCCACACCTGCTCACTGCTCACCACTCACCATTTACCAGGGCCAAATCATCCCCTGGAACTTCCCTTGTGAGCACTCCCCCTCCTTCACATTCAGCATCTCACAACAAGTATTTTTTTCCCTTGCTCCCTTTTGGTCTGGCGCAGTTGTCATGTTCACTTGGAAAATCAGGCCTAACCTCGCTATGGGTAATGCTATCGTTATCAAGCCCTCCGAATTCACACCCCTCACTGCACTATGCATGGCCCCACTTATCATCGAGGCAGGGTTCCCCCGGGGTGTCGTAAACATACTGGTGGGATATGGCGACACCGTCGGCACGGCGATTTCAGGGCACATGTGTATCGACAAGGTAGCCTTCACGGGGCAGCAGCAGCAGCTAGGGCAGCGGCGAGTTCTTAGATTGGCAGAACCAGGAGCAGGGAACCAGGAACAGGGAACGAGCAGCGGGGAATGGGGGAGTGGGGGTGAGGAGCACCTGGACACTTTAATCGAATACAATGGAACACAATGTTTTTGTGTAGCAATCGCAATGTTTTTTTTGCCATTTTCAGAAAGGTTGGCGGAGCTTGAAATCTGCTGAAATCTGCCGCAAACCCCCCCCCCAGCTCGCGAGATGAATATCTCAATAACTACAGCAGCTACAAAGAAATCGTGGATAGGTACGTGATCCCCTCATCAAGGGCTATGCAGCCCCACCATTTTTGGAGTGATTTGACGCATTTTTCATAGGGTAGGGTATTGCACCCTGTATATACAGTATTTCTACAATAACTAGTTGCAGTGCCATTCAAAATACATGTTTATTGTCTCAGAACATGTGCATAGGGTGTATTGAGACAGCCCCATATTTTTGAGGTGCCGCTGGACAAGTGTTGCATGTATGCAACGTCAGCGCTTGAGCGTGGGAGTTCTTGCTCACAACCACCATCATCGTCTGTTCCGACTTCTCCTGGATGCATGGCATCAAGGCAAGCTGCTGCCAAGCGAGCCCCTGCTAAGGACCGTAATACTGGCAAAAGAAAGGCCATGAAGCCCCCTATGGTTGCTACATCGACCCCAAAACGTCCTCAGCCCACTACCAAGTTGAATCTTTCCAAATTTGTGGAAGAACCTGCAGAAGAAAATGATGATGCCGAGATAGATGTCTTTGAGGAAGGAAACCTCAGTCTTTTTGATGTCGCTGACCAAGTGGATGCAAATGACCTTGCAATCGATGACGAGCCGTTTGAGGAGACTGGTGGTTTTTTCAATGATGAATATAAGGAGGAGACGGATGGTGATATTGACACCCGTCCGTTTTTCTTCTACACTTTGCTACAATCATTCCGCTAAACCTTTTTTTCGTAGGCCCTGCAATCGAGATTGCATTTGAAGTCCCTTACAAAAATGCATTCCGTGACCTGACGATCAAGTCTGACATTGCGTTTGCTATGTTTCTTACCCGTGTCGCAGACAAAATGGAGACGAGCATCATTCACTGGTCTCAAATTGGGTATATCCTCCCCTGGAAGGCACCGAGGACCGGCAAGCCAACTGCCAAACTACTCGAAGACGAAGAAGCTTTCCGAAACCTTATCAACAATGTCTGGCAGTACATCAACGAGCAGAAGGCGAAGAACAAGGGCAAAGGGAAGGTCAAACCATTCACTATCCACACAACCGAAAGTGTGGACAAGGTTCGTTCGCTCAGTGCTCAATTGACCCATTTCTTACATTGTTGAGACAGTCAGCTGCGAAAAAAAAGGGTTCTGCAAAATCTGGAGCGGTTGCTGAGCCCATTCCATCATTGAAACAAGATGGTGAAGCTGAACTCATGGCCCTCATTGAGGAGCGCCACAAGTGCCAGGAGCATGGGAAGGCCTGCTTCGTTCAGTTGAATGGCAAGCATTATCAGTATACTTACGAAGACCTGACCATCTGGGCCTCACTACTGGTATAAACCCCATCCCACACTTCTCTTCCTTCACTCACTGTTCTGTGCATAGGCACGGCACCACGCAATGATTGATTCTCCTCTGGAGCAGCTGAAACTTACTGACAAATGTGTATGACAATCACAGCTGAAAAATCGCGCAGGAACCCAACCTGCCCCTATCGCAGTCGGCATTGCACAACCTGTGCTCCAGCAGTTGTCGTCTGAACCCCCGCAGTGGGCTCAGATGATGATGATGATGTTTGGCGGCGCTTTCGCCAACAATCAGATGCATCATGGCCATGATCACCGACATGTACATAGGTCAAGTTCCAATACCCCGTCACCACCACTACGCCACAGTGCGCTGCCATTGAAACGCAGTCCAACAGGACCACCGATCGACTACCCCGGATTGCAGGTGTGGCTTGAAGAACTCGAAGCAAATGGAACGCAGAACAAGCACGGTGAACAGTACACGAAGTTTGTGGACACTCTCGTCAACACACACAAGTTATTCACCATTGACGACATCATTTCTTTGATGGCTGCGGAGCTAGCCCAGGTTGGAAACATGGAGTTTGGTACAGCATCTCGCCTCATCCGGTTTGCCAAAGACGATGCAATGGCGTTGGAAAGATCAAAGAAGCTTCATTCCTAGTAAATATATTGTCTTGTCATGCTGCATTTGAGAAATGGACCGTCTTTTGCTATGACATTGAGGGAAATGACAACAATACAATTGCAGTCATACAAACAACATATTCAGAATACAGCGTGTACATGTCCAGACAGTGATCAGATATATCCACAGTGGTGATACCAACTAGCAGCATCATGGGGGGTAACAGAAAATGCAGCCTCGTAAAGGAATGTGTACACATCTGTACCATCTATACTCTCTTCTCCCTGAGCAATGTTACCACAGTGACGAACATGGGCTTTGATCTTGGAGAAGGCAAGTTCAATGGGATTGAAGTTGGGCGAGTATGCAGGTAAATATAGGATTCAGCAGCTGCTGTTCCACAAATACTTGAGCACAAGGAAGGAGGGTGAGAGCAACACAAATGAACCTTTCACGAATTGTTTCAACGATTGTGGGATGCCGGTGAATCCGTGCATTGTCCATGATGAGTACAGAGTTTTTTCCAGGAAAAGGGTTCATCCTTTTGAGAGTCGCACAAATGAAATCAAGAAAGGTTTTGTGTTGTGAAGGATCCTTCGAGCAGGTGTGCGGCGATGACGCCGTCAAGAGAAAGGGCTGGCAGTAGAGAATACCTGTAGCAAATGTTAGGCCTTTCAATCAATGAACATCCGATATACACACTTCAGTCAACCACCTAGCCCCAACTAACTAGATGTAACACAACTCTGTCGGTGTTCCATCTAAGTGTTCATATAACCATGGTACTCCCAAGGACAATTTATTGCCCCAGGGACATTCTGACTGTAGGCAAGCGTAGGGTTATATTTTTATCCCTAGGGACAATTTCCAAAGAAGACCAAGGACTGAATAGTTATCCCAAGGGATGATTTTGACAAAGGATCATGCCTGAAATATTGTCCCATGGGACATATTATAATACCATCAGGGAGAATATATATTTTCCTGGGATATATTGTCAACCAGGTGTTGCCTCAGCTCAAGCTGATGTTTTTTGAAAAATAGCTATAACATTGTAAATAAAATAGGTAAAATTATGGAAATATTTGTGTGCATAGATTAAAAGGCCTAGGGACTGTAATTTCATCCCTTGGGATATTTATTTCGTCCCTTGGGATATTTATTTCGTCCCTTGGGATATTTATTTCATCCCTTGGGATATTTATTCCTTCCCTTGGGATATTTATTTCTTCCCTTGGGATATTTATTTCAACCCTTGGGATATTTATTCCATCCCTTGGGATATTTATTTCGTCCCTTGGGATATTTATTTTGTCCCTTGGGATATTTATTTCATCCCTTGGGATATTTATTTTACCTGAGAAAAGCCCACGGGACATATAGAATATCCCATGGGACACTTATCTTGTCTTAGAAAACCGCCCATGGGACATAGAACATCCCTTGGGATAGTTTCACTCTTATAGAAACAGCCCATGGGACATGAAAAATATTGCTTGGGATATTTACATTAACCAAGACAAAGCCCATAGGACATATAAAATATCCCTTGGGATATTTACTTTACCCACAAAAAAGCCCATGGGACATATAAAATATCCCTTGGGATACCTTTGTTATCACAGAAACAGCCCATGGGACATATAAAATATCCCTTGGGATATTTACTTTACTCAAAAAAGCTCCAATCTACAGGCTGGTGGGACTGCCTGCTTGCTCAGCATCTGCCAAGTCACACAATAATAATCATAGCAATGCCACATGTTACATAATTTTAATTTACCAACCACTCAAAATAGACATAGCAAATTAAATAATTATTTTCACTAAATACATGGTATTCTAATTTATAAGGGGAGAGACAGGGAGGTGGAGGAGAGGAGAGGAGAGGGGGAATGGCAGGAGGAATGGCAGGGGGTGGGCAGGGGGAGAAGGGGCAGGAGGTGGATGGGAGGTGGGGATGGTGGATGGACAGCATAGGCAGGGGGAGAAGGGGTAGGAGACAGCCAGGGGGAGAATGGAAAGGAGGAGGGAGGAGGGGGAGGGGAAAGGAGGGAAAGGGAAGGACCAACAATACATACCGGTGTTCCCCTGGTGTCCACGCCCCTCCGCATCCTCGCCCTTGTCCCCGTCCCTGTCCTTGTCCTCGTCCTCGTCGTCCCGGTCCCCGTCGTCCTCGTCGTCGTCCTCGTCCCCGTACCCATCCGCCTTGTCCTCATCCTCGTCGTCCCTGTCCCCGTCGTCCTTGTCCTTGTCCTCGTAGTCCCCGTCCCCGTCCCCGTCCCCGTCCCCGTCCTCGTCGTTACCGCGTGGCCCTGTTCCCGTTCGCGTTGTCGTTGCCGTCCCGTTTGCCATCCCGTCCTCGCCATTTCAGTCCTCGTCGTCCCTGCTGCCGTTGTCCTCGTTGTCCCGGTCGCCGTTGTCCTCGTCATCGTCCCGGTCGTCCTCGTTTCCATCGTCCGTTGCTCCCGTCCCCATTCTCGTGCTCGCTGTCCTCGTCGTCATCCTTGTTGTCCCGGGTTCCGCGGTCCTCATCGTCCCGTTCCCCCGTCCCGATCGTCTTCGTTTCCTCGTCCATGTCGTGGTTCCCGTTGTCGTTCCCGTTGTCTTCCCCTTTCGCACCGTGGTCGCGTTCGTTCGTTTACCCCTCGTCCTCATTCTCGTCGTCCCTGTTCTTGCTGTCGTGGTCAGCCCGGGTTGTCCCCATTCTGGGCTGTGTCCTCCCTCCTTGTTGCCCGCATCCGCGTCTGCTTGTTTTGTTCGCGTTCATTTGGCATGAGGGTGCGTGAAAAAAAGCCTAAAAGTATTTAAGTAGTTAGTAGAATAAATGAAAAGCATAAATGGACCACTTACCTGGGGTGCTCTGGCATCCGCACCGTTGTCGCGTCGTTGTTGAAAGCGACAAGTCTTGTTGAACTCGTGCACGAGACTTTCAACCGGAATTTGCCGATGTCCCAAACGGGGTCGAGTTGCCATATAGGGAAGGGTGGCTGGATTTTCTTATTATTATTACATGTACTACAGCACCTCAATTGCCAGGGCAAGACCCTGAAGAGATATAGGTATGCTATACCTACCCCACAGGGAGTTTTTGTATTTTATTTCATTTTATATGGGGAGATATTCACAATGCATTCTATGCCTCTGCCAAAAATGGACCCTTAAACACCTAACTTTGCGACTACAGGTCTGAAAAATCTAAATTTAATTCTATGGGTACTAGGGAAGGTGTACATTGTGTTCCAGACAAGTGCCTGGTAGTTGGTGGTGCGGGGAATGTGTTGTAGCCAAAATATTATGAACTTGTCACTCACATTCGAATCATGATTATACGGACTTTTGATTGTCTAGCCACAATGCAAAGATCCAAATCCATTTTGGCTACAACACATTCTCCGCACCACCAACTACCAGGCACTTGTCTGGAACACAATGTACACCTTCCCTAGTACCCGTAGAATTAAATTTAGATTTTTCAGACCTGTAGTCGCAAAGTTAGGTGTTTAAGGGTCCATTTTTGGCAGAGGCATAGAATGCATTGTGAATATCTCCCCATATAAAATGAAATAAAATACAAAAACTCCCTGTGGGGTAGGTATAGCATACTTATATCTCTTCAGGGTCTTGCCCTGGCCATTTAGGTGCTGTAGTACATGTAATAATAATAAGAAAATCCAGCCACCCTTTCCTATATGGCAACTCGACCCCGTTTGGGATATCGGCAAATCCCGGTTGAAATTCTCGCGCGCGAGTTCAACAAGACTTCGTTTTCAACAACGATGCGACAACGGGTGCGGATGCCAGAGCACCCCAGGTAATTATTCTTTATCTTTTTTCTTCATTCTACTGACTACTTAAACACACTTGTAGGTTTTTTTCCCTCACCCTCGTGCCAAACGAACGCGAACGCGGCAACAGCAACAAGCAGACGCGCATGCGGGCGACAAGGAGACGGTACGCAGCCGAGAACGGGGACAACCCAGGCCCACTATGACAGCAAGAACGAGGACGACGGGAATGAGGACGACGGGGTAAACGAACGAACGCGACCACGGTGCCAAAGGGGAAGACGACGGCAAGGGGAACGGGAACCACGACACGGACGAGGAAACGAAGACGAGGACAGCGGGCGGACGGGAACCACGGACAATGGAAACGAGAACGACCGGGACGGGGAACGGGACGACAGCAGCAGGGACGACGAGGACGGAAACGGGGCCACGCGGTAACGACGAGGACAAGGACAAGGACGGGGACTACGAGGACAAGGACAAGGACGACGGGGACAGGGACGACGAGGACGAGGACAAGGCGGATGGGTACGGGGACGACAAGGACAAGGACAAGGCGGATGGGTACGGGGACGAGGACGAGGACGAGGACGACGGGGACTGGGACGACGAGGACGACGGGGACCAGGACGACGAGGACGACGGGGACGACGAGGACGAGGACGAGGACAAGGGCGAGGGGCATGGACACCAGGGGAACACCGGTATGTATTGTTGGTCATTCCCTTTCCCTCCTTTCCCCTCCCCCTCCTCCCTCCTCCTTTCCATTCTCCCCCTGGCTGTCTCCTACCCCTTCTCCCCCTGCCTATGTGCTGTCCATCCACCATCCCCACCTCCCATCCACCTCCTGCCCCTTCTCCCCCTGCTCACCCCCATTCCCTGCCATTCCCCTCTCCTCCACCTCCCTGTCTCTTCCCTGATAAATTAGAATAACATGTAGTTAGGTAAAATAATTATTTAATTTGTTATATCCATTTTGAGTGGTTGGTAAATTAAAATTATGTAACATGTGGCATTGCTATGATTATTATTGTGTGACTTGGCAGATGCTGAGCAAGCAGGCAGTCCCACCAGCCTGTAGATTGGAGCTTTTTTGAGTAAAGTAAATATCCCAAGGGATATTTTATATGTCCCATGGGCTGTTTCTTCGATAGCAAAGGTATCCCAAGGGATATTTTATATGTCCCATGGGCTTTTTTGTGGGTAAAGTAAATATCCCATGGGATATTTTATGTGTCCCATGGGCTTTTTCTTGGTTAACGTAAATATCCCAAGCAATATTTTTCATGTCCCATGGGCTGTTTCTGTAATAGTGAAAGTATCCCAAGGGATGTTCTATGTCCCATGGGCTGTTTTCTAAGACAAGATAAGTATCCCATGGGATATTCTACATGTCCCATGGGCTGTTTTCTAGACAAGATAAGTATCCCATGGGATATTCTATATGTCCCATGGGCTTTTCTCAGGTAAAATAAATATCCCAAGGGATAAAATAAATGTCCCAAGGGATAAAATAAATGTCCCAAGGGATAAAACAAATATCCCCAGAGATAAAGTAAATAGCCCAAGGGATGAAATAAATATCCCAAGGGATGAAATAAATAGCCCAAGGGATGAAATAAATATCCCAAGGGACGGAATAAATATCCCCAGGGATAAAGTAAATAGCCCAAGGGATGAAATAAATATCCCAAGGGACGGAATAAATATCCCCAGGGATAAAGTAAATAGCCCAAGGGATGAAATAAATATCCCAAGGGACGAAATAAATATCCCAAGGGATTAAATAAATATCCCAAGGGACGAAATAAATATCCCAAGGGATGAAATACATATCCCAAGGGATGAAATTACAGTCCCTAGGCCTTTTAATCTATGCACACAAATATTTTCATAATTTTACCTATTTTATTTACAATGTTATAGCCATTTTTCAAAAAACATCAGCTTGAGCTGAGGCAACACCTGGTTGACAATATATCCCAGGAAAATATATATTCTCTCTGATGGTATTATAATATGTCCCATGGGATGATATTTCAGGCCATGATCCTTTCTCAAAATCATCCCTTGGGATAACTATTCAGCCTTTGGTCTTCTTTGGAAATTGTCCCTAGGGATAAAAATATAACCCTACGCTTGCCTACAGTCAGAATGTCCCTGGGGCAATAAATTGTCCTTGGGAGTACCATGGTTATATGAACACTTAGATGGAACACCTACAGAGTTGTGTTACATCTAGTTAGTTGGGGCTAGGTGGTTGACTGAAGTGGATATACATACTGTTTACCCCGAATAAAAAATGCCTTCCTGACAGCGGATTTGCCAGATAATGCCCAGGCCCATCCTCGTATCTCCGTCCGACGATCAAATGAAATTTCATCCACAAAAACGGCCTGATCTGCAGTGTACAAGGTGCCAAATGTGTAGCGGTACATACGGCGGACCCTCTCATTGCGCTCAAGGGCATTTTTCGTCAACTGAGTGAGGTGAGCACTGCGTCTATGTCTCAAGTTGCAAACAGGCAGTAGACACACACCTTCTTCATCATAAAACCAGCTCTCGTCAGCGCACACCATGTTGTTGCTAGAGATACTGTCTTGCCCGTCCTTTGTTGTATGGTGTCTCTCAATTCATTAAGGTACGCGTCTGGCCTGAAACAGATTGTCCCTTCAATGAACTGGGCGGAGCTGGTCAAAAACTGTTGTGTAGTCCTCGGAAACAGATATTCACCTGAATGTTCTCCAGTGAAAGCACCCGAGATGCACTGAGGAGACGAGGGGGCAGCTTGTTGTGTGCAACAGTGCCATCACATTTGCAACGGGCCAGAACCTGTTCGACCGTTCGCTTGGGTATGCCGGAGAGCCGTACGATTTTGGCTACAGATAGAGAGAACGCCATCTTCACAATGATTTGCCTTGAATCGTCTGAAAGCGCACGCCCATGGGGCATGATGGTGGTTGTGAGCAAGAACTCCCATGCTCGTTGCATACATGCAACACTTGTCCAGCAGCACCTCAAAAATATGGGGCTGTCTCAATACACCCTATGCACATGTTCTGAGACAATAAACATGTATTTTGAATGGCACTGCAACTAGTTATTGTAGAAATACTGTATATACAGGGTGCACTACCCTACCCTATGAAAAATGCGTCAAATCACTCCAAAAATGGTGGGGCTGCATAGCCCTTGATGAGGGGATCACGTACCTATCCACGATTTCTTTGTAGCTGCTGTAGTTATTGAGATATTCATCTCGCGAGCTGGGGGGGGGGTTTGCGGCAGATTTCGGCAGATTTCAAGCTCCGCCAACCTTTCTGAAAATGGCAATAATTGGACAGGCATCCACTGTGGGTGCAGAATTCTATTTAAATATTAAGACGAGATTTTGTAGGACCGCAAAGGGCCTAAAAGGACCTGAAAGTTTCTAAAAGTTTCTACCTAGCGGGACTTTTCACTGAGCCTGACGCTTGAAGGCCGAAACTGTGTAATTTATTCAAACTCAGATTGATCACTCCTTACGATCCTCTCACAAGGAGTATAAAGCGCTAGAGAGTCAGTTGTCCGGTCCCTGCAGTCCACAATATCATGGCAGTGTTGCTTGCACCCAACCCTTCTCGGTGGCTCCTTATTCCACCTCATCACCTCTCACCAGGACCCACCTGATTTTTTGCGCGGAATTGGTGTCCTCTTGGCCTGCTGTGAGGTGCAGCTCGCATAAGGTCTGAACCACTCTTTTCAGGGCCAGACTTTTGCATCATCATCTCCCTGTATTTATGGATCCAGATCGACACAGACGGACACTCCTAGAAATGAGCGATATATCCAACGGCACGGAGTCCTGTGGCAGGACTCTTCATGAGGACAGCTGTTGGCGGTCTCCTTCGAGTCATCACACTCATTCAGGCATGTCTGAAAGTTGCCCTGGATGGCCAGCGAGATTCACTGAACGCAAGCACACCAATTATCCTTTTTCTCAGACTACCATCCTAGCGAATGTGCGAAGAACATTGGACGACCGAAGCCAGCCTACCAGTCTAATTTACAATGTCCAAATGTCAGGGTTATCCTTCAGCCGAGCCAATGCACGGAGAAGTTATTGCAGTGAGCATGTTGTGCCCCCCTGATGATTCAATTTGATGTTCTTTCGTCTATAGGTCAATCAAATCAATTACGCATGCCATTTGGACACTCGTCGCATGTCTTGGGATCCCATGGGTCACCACCCATGCGATCAGAGTTCAAACCTGGATCAAGTTAATTACCATCTTGGCTGCTGTTCTGGCCCTGGTGCTGGCAACTCAGGTTGTGATAGACGATACCAATCCATGATGGACGTACCTTGGTGGCGGGTGGAATCCACAGCCCGGCTGCCAAAGTTGCACGCTGCAACTTGATGCATCACAATGTTATAAACAGACCTGGCATGATGTCACTGAAGAGGGGGCTTCTGCATTTATCACCCTGACAGGAGCCACCTCAGTCACACTGGTTGTCGTTCTACCGGGTCACAACTACAATCACACCAGCGTCAGCCTCACCATCAACGATAGTCCCCCCCAAACATATAATTACACCAATCCGACAAGTAACTTTTTGTACAACGAATATATTCTCCGCAGCACTCTCGATCCCTGCGAGAGTTCGTTATTTGTAATTATGAATGGACCATCATCCGCTTTGCTCTTTGATAGCATTATCCTCGATCTGAACAGCTGCACGACTGCTACATCACCTCAACCATCAGCAACTTCACATCAACCATCTCAACCAACATCAGCTTCCCCAACTAGCCATCGAAAACCAGTGGGTGCTGCTGTTGGAGGTTCTATAGCAGCCTTGGCAGTCATAGAAGCCGTTATTATCACCTTCATCATTTACAATCGATGACGAACTCGCCAACGAAATGAGCCGACAATAACGAACTTACATCCTGCCACATATGATATTCCACCACCATTAACATCGTCTTACTATTCGCCCGCTCAATCTATGACCGGAATTCTCGCATCACAACAGTCTGGAGATCAACAAGCCACTACATATCCCACACCAATGACACCAAGGGTGCTAGTGGATCGTGTACCTGCAAGCACCGATGGCCTCACCCCCGCCCAAATCGAGTTCGTGCATGGGTTGTATAGCCATAACGTACCTGTACCTGCTATTGCAGGTGTCATAGACAGGCTGATAAGGGAACAAGAAGTTTCTGTGCCTGCCAACATGGTGGATTCGAGCAATAGGGCTGAACAAAGCAGCATATTCAGACACCCTGGTTATGACTGACTCGTGAGAGACGAAATGCTTTACTCTCCTGTACATCTCATTTCAATGAATGAGCCATTTTTTGTAGTGTCAAAGTAAAACCTCGTACTATGTCAGCAAACCTGTGCAATTTGAATTATCAAATATATGAACATGGTGGTATCAATAACAATCTAAACTGAAGTGGATCTGGTGTAAATTACAGAGTAAATATGACTAATGATAAAGTAGTGAATTAGTTATATATATGAACACTACAAACTTGATATGAAAGATGCTAATTTACAATCTGATATTGGGTTATGACAAATTGTAAGGAACAGGATATAATCAATTATAAAATGTATATCATTGTAGTATGGTGTCAGAATAGTATCTGAATAGCATCAGTATGTGATAATACAGGAAATATCTATCGTAGGAGGGTAACAATGCTGTATGATTGGTATACTGTACCATTTCAGTTAATTCACTGGTAAATGTGACCTGTGACACTGCCAGTGAAATAGTCAATTCACCATATTTAGTAGTGATGCGTGACATGTAGCAAAATGATCCAAGTCACATTCAACCATGTTAGCACTAGATATCCTGATTGATATCATCCAAGGTCATCTACCCAACCCAAACCTACATTGCTGTTGGAAAAACAAAAACAAACAATATCATATAATCAAAATCTTTGTGTTAATTCTTATTCATGCTTTGAAATTTTACTTCCAACTGTTTTAAATTTGTTCTTGTTCTTTGATGAAAATATTTCAGAAATGTTGACCACCACAAGTTGCACAACTAACACTTTCATGGTGTGCCACATCCACAAAGAATGAAGAGATGCTAAGGTGTAAATGACAGTTTCCTTACATTATTGCATAGGTAGGTTGAGAAATCAGGGGTCACTGTGATCATCCCATGGCTTCGGTGGTAGGCTAGCCATCGGACATGTGAAAAGTTGTCAAACCTGAAAAACGGCCTAAGAAAATATTAGCGAGAATGTCGGGAGAACCAAGGTGAGGGGGACCACTGATTTAGGTTATCGAGGCAAACGGGTAGAGCACCGATCCACCTCTGCCTCTGCCTAATGGCTTCAAGATCATCCCCTTGAGCCAATGAGGACACTAGGATCCAATATTCTTGGTCGACATTCTCTCCAACCAATTGCACAATATTTCGGTGGGTCTCCCACATGCGTGGACCGCCATGGCCATATGCGCCATCCAGTATGGCCACCAGGGAGGTTCGACAACACTTACGTCCATATTCAAACACTGTTTATTGCTATCCCACATGTGGAAATTGCCTTCGGCAAAGCAGGTTAGTCCCCTGGCCGATGCACTCGACGGATCCGATCAATGAGCGGTGGGAAATCTCTAATCTGCCATATCAACCATCAACGATTCACCTGAACAGAACAGAGGATTGAATCAGTGTAACTTACTCCTGGGCATATAATAAAGCGAGCGTGTACGACATTGAAATCGCCGTTGTAATGTGCTAGCCCCTGATATTGCGTTCATGTCGTCGACACTTCGGGAGTAAAGTTGACAACATAAACCTAATGTTCTCCCTGGCAATTGGGGGGCAGAAAATTAATCAGCAAGCATCTCGGAATGACAATATGTGACCCCACATGGATTGCAAGGGGAAGAGATCAACCGCTACAGCGCTGCAGTTCGGAAAATCAAAGGCTACTTCCATGATCCTTTCATCCTATCATTTCATATACAATAAGGAAAAGAGGTAGTCTCACCAGCCGCCACTTCCACAACCCCCAAGTCCAAACAAGCCTTAGCTCGCCTGGTACATCGTCCGCCAAGACATCCGCCGGAATATGAGGATATTTATCCATAACTTCCCGAAGCATCAGGTGTTGTGTCTCTATTGCGTGAGATGGAGCTTTAACTCATGCAGGCCGGAATCTTGACAGAAACTCACAGAGACGCTCCATCTCCTCATCATCTGCCAAGAGCCGATACACATCTGAGCAATTGTTGATTCCTCTCCCATACTCAAGGATAAGGATAAGGATAAGGGCCTGTGCGCAGACGGGGCAGGCGAAGAGGAGCGGACAGAATAGGATGATCGGGAACGAGGGTAGAATGGGCCTCATTGGTCGCGTCACTGTTGTCGTCGAAACAAGTTCATCTGTGAATAATGCGATGCCCGAAAACATCCTTGGAAGGAGGAGTGGTATTTCTCTTGGGTGGCGGTCCTGGTTTCGTGGTGAATCTCAACCCATTGCTTCTGGGACAACGGGCGCATCAGGAAATCGGTGAGGTGCTGGCATGACCAGTCGGAGTTGATAAGTGGCTGTATGGATGCCGAGCGCCGGTCAAGCATGGTAAAAGATGGTACAGGTTGATGCCGCAGTTGTCAGTCAGGGGTTGAATGGCCATGGTGTACAATACTTGCAATTGAGGGATCATGGTTTATATGCCTTGGTAATTTCTACAAAGTATGGCAGATAAAGTATCGGGGCTTGATAGGGGGCTGTGTGGATGCTGAGTGCCGGTCAAGCATGGTAAAGGATGGTACGGGTTGATGCAGCAGTTGTCAGTCAGGGGTTGAATGGCCATGGTGTACAATACTTGCAATTGATAGATCATGCATCCATCATGGTTTATATATGTTTATATCTGGTGACTTCTGGCGGGGAAGGGAGCGAGAGGGTGTGGAAAGGGAGGGTGGGCAGGAGACGAGAGGGTGTGGGAGAGGATAAGCAGGCCACAAGAGCAGGCAAGGGGGATGGGGATGAAGGGGCTGGGGGCAAAGGGAGTATAGGGAGTGGCTTTGCAGGCGCAAGTAAACATATGAAAGTAGACTAGGAGGACAACTCTGGGTGTATCAAAATGAATATCAATTTTTGGATCAGGCATACCTTACAAGTCGTGTACATTACAGGCAGAGGGGTGATTAAGCGATCAGGTACTTCATTTATAGCAGCGAGCACCGGAGCATGGTTGCATCACCAAGATTCATATGTCATCCATACAATCGTCCGAATCGTCGCTCTCATCTAGTTGCTCAAGTTCATTGCCGGATTCCTCTGCATCGTCCCAATCTTCGTCCTCCTCGTCTTGACAAAGCTGCATCTCCTGATCAACATCAGGAACAATGTCCTCACCAATTTCAACAGCAACCTGCTCATTCGGCATATGTGCTATTTCCTCACGTGGTAAAGGGCGCTCTAGTGCTTCACATCCCGACAATTCCAAGTCAAGGTTGTGTTCCGTGTCTGTGCCATGAGAATAATGATGTCCAACAGCAAGGCCCCAGTGGTACCTCATGAGCATATCACGATCTACAAACCTAGTAAAGCGAAGTCAGTACCAAAGTAGTCAGTGGTAATATACTAGTAGCACACCTGTTGACATAGTAACGTCGCCAATCATGAGAGTCCTTCGCACAACGAGAGATCCCTTTTCCATCAGGATAGACTCTCCCATTCACAAATGCCGGAGTAAGGTGAAAACTTCGCAAGACATCCCTGGGATTGATAAATCCAAAAGCGTCGTCGTGTGCAAGGGGTGGGAAGTGAACTAAATCAAGGCGACAATCTTGCCAGGTCAAGGGTCTATTTCCAGTGTATTCAAACCATCGTACCCAGAGGAAGTAAAACCTCCTTGGTGCAAAGTCGAGCATGCCCAATCCCGTATAGATGACATTAACATGGTAAATTCCAAGAACTCGAGCATACATGAATGGATGGTGGGCCCCAATGTTCATGTTCTCTCTGTTGGCAAGCAGCATAACATTACAACGCGAGGAATTAGAGTTGATAACATCTTGAGATCGTCAGACATCGTGTGTGGTGTAGTTGAACCTCACTAAATGATGGCGATACATGCGGTTGCTTTTGAAAAAGATCTTCTCGCAGTCAACTTGACTGCAGTCAAGTGTGACAGGTGATAGGCCTGGGGTTTCAGGGTTTAATAGGCAAGGCTCATCATTTTGCAAGACAGATTCTTGTCGGAGCAATTCCTTGACGCGTGGCAGTAAATGCTGCTTGAGTTTCGGGACGAAATCCTAAGATGAGGTGAGCATGTCCAGCTGTGAGCACAAATACTACTGCTACTGCTACTATGGGATCTTACCTTGACAGCAGGGTCTCCATCATGCTTCTGTAAAAATTCTGGTATATTCACTGGGTAATTTTGGGATTGTCCGATAATATGATGAATATTCGGCGTATGCGGAACAGACTCGTGAATAGGATTTTCAATGTTCTTATATTGTTCCCAGATATGCCGAATCCGCGTTTGACGTCGCTCTATTTGGGTGAGTTGCCAGACAAAGTCCTTACGACTTGTACGAGAGTACCACGACTTGGGTGAACGATGCTCCAGTTTGCCCTGCCAAAGTAACCAATCAATCAACTTGAACTTAGGAGCTGAACTGCATATTGTTACACACAGGTTCGGTTGTATATGAATCAGTTGTGCCGTATCTTCTGATTGTTGCGGAGTAGTCTCCATGTGAGTGGGCTTTGTACGTGTTTAAATTGAGAGTTTTGAGCCATCGACGAGGAGAATTACCACCTGTCTCCGCAGGAGCTGCAGCATTCCCATTTCTGGCAGGTGCAATGACAGTCTGCCGTGCACCCTCGGAAATAGTGGTAGTCACATTTTGAGCATCCTTCGGAGCATGCCTTGCAGCCATGGATTTGGTCTGGTGCTGGACATGGGCATTGTATTCTCATTCGAGCTCCCTAGTTGTGAATGCAGAGCATGTGCCGTCCCTGAATTCACGGAGTTTCTTGCCTAACGATTCAGTCACTGAGTCCAAAACGTTGAGCGTCAAGTCATTGTGGAGGCGTAATTTGGCTAAACCATGCCAATGCGCTGTAACAGGATGTGCCTATTATGTGGTTCTGGGAGGAGTCCGTCGAATACAGGAATTGCACACTAAGACACAGATTAAGTTAGGAGCATGTCTTAAATGACACGTCGCGTACCTGCAAGAGATTCTCATAATCTCGGGCTGCCATGTTTTTCAACTCCGAGCAATTCAACCGAAACCTTCGAACTGTATCCCTTCCATAGGACATCAGTTGCCTGTAACTGCACAATCTGGTAAGGGTAGTTGATATTATCATGAAAAGGAGAACCAACTGACGGTCCAATTCAGAGATGAGGTTGCTACTGCCATGTGATTCGAGAATTCGAAGTAGATGGATGAACAGGGCTCTCCAGCTCCCGATCTCGACTTCGTGCATGAAATCCGGGAGTAACATTGAATATAAGTTGAAACCAAAAGGGGACAACAGGTCTGAGAAGGCGTTCTGGATATAAATGCCAATGTCAGGATGCCAGCTTATGACTGATAAACAAGCCTGTAGTCCTGTACTAGTACACGAACCTTGTTCGGAACCAAAGACAATTCCTTTAATAACTTCTTGACAATGTCACTATTAACTCCTTTTTGTTTTTGGTATATTTCCCTTCTTGCAGCGACGATCAGGCTTTTTCGATGGACATCATCAACGCGGGCCAAATTCACTCGGAGATCCATGTCCCTGCGCATTCCAAGATTATGAATGCGGGTTAATGGGGCCAAACACCGAGGGCATGGGCAGAGACCATGATTCCGGATTCCCACAATGAGTATTCTGTTGAACATTTATAAGCACAACGTGGTCACAAAAACCGCCACAAACTTACTTCTCTTGATAGTCAGCAGAGTAGCTAAATATATGGGGATAAAATCGCCTCTTGACACCATTGCAGCACATGATGACAATTCCATGCCTCCAAGCCTCAAGGAAATCCTCATCGAGTAGAATCTCCCACTGCGCATGCATGAGCTCATGAGCGCAGTACATCAGAAACTCATCACTAGGAGCCCGACCACCTGCCGTCTGCTTGGCCGCAAAGTCTTTGAACTCAGGAGGTAACTGTCAATGATCCCAATTAACGTGTGCAGAAGTTTTACAAGAAGACAGTGCAGACCTTCTGAAAATAGGCGACGTGGTGACATAGGTTACAAGAAGGCTTGCACCGGCGGTATTTGGAATCATTTCCAAAAAATAAGTAGAGTGGCCAGAGTTTAGCCTCCCCAAATGATGTGAGATGTGTTACATCGGACCAGAACATCAATGCAATGATCACTGACGGGAGATCACACCCAGGCTCAGAAGGAGATTCTTGTAATTCTCAATGGGCGTCGATAAATGCAGGGGACGTGTAGAGTTCACCATATGTTCGTATTATGTGTGGATTCCCTTCAGGCTGCCAGTTTAACTCATAAGGCTCATGATGGAAATGTTGAGCATCAGATGTATTGTTAATTTTTTCATGAATGATGGAAACTAGACTGCGATGGTAAAAATTGGTAACTGTGAATTCCCGAGGACCGGCAGAAGGGTCAGAAGCTACGCCACAGCGGGATTGATATGGGACGTTGATGGTTATGGGAGTATTTGTCCATCCTGCATCCGCATCCAACCACTCCTGACCATCATCGCTCCCAAGAATGTGGTTGATACGGTCCCATCGAGTTTCTTTGATTTCCGCTGGTTTAAACTCAGGATTGACAATAATATCCACCAAATCTTTGAAACTGGATTGTGATTTCTGTACACTGCCATTCCAATACCAGTCACCGAGGAGAAACGAACTTCGGTTGGAGTAAGGATAGAAGGAAGTTAAAGGGGATTCCGAGGTAGAGCTTTCGGTGGGTATGTCAGAGAGTTCATTCAAGGAGAAGTTCTCCTCTGGATCATTCGTGGGTAGCGTCGAAGCCTCGTAACGTCGGAAAAGGCCAAATATGTTCCACTCAGTAGTAAAGACCTGGCGAAGATGACCCAGCAATGCAAGGTTTGAACCTGTCGATGCAGGCTCTTTGCTAGCAGGTAACTGATGATCTGCAACTGCCTGTGGAGGAGGAAGGTATGGGGGAGCTTGCGGTAATAAATCTCTGAAGCGCGAAGGAAGACGGCGATTCAGTCTTTTCATCCAAGGTCAACGCTCCATAATCGACAAGTTTGAATTGTCGATTTCATTTCCAGTTGCTGGTTCTTCATCAAAGACCTGCACGAGACACCATTAGTCGCTCCTGGTGGATCATGTCTAGGAACATGAAACGCATACCTGGGGTGAAGTCTCGGCCGTCGGTTGGAGTACCAGACCAACTGCAGGAAGAGGTTCACAGACATCTGGAGAGTTATTTCCCAAACGGCGCCTCTTAGATCCCTTCCAGAGTTGCTTCGCCTTGTCTAAGGCGCTAGATAGGCGTTTTTTTGTTGATGAACATGATTGCTTGTGCTTGGTGCAAGCGTTCTGTTGTGAGAACGACCGTCCAGATATGCACGCAAGGGAGGGGTCATTCTCTGAGTCTGGCATACTAGATCGAAATGCGTATATCAAGTTTGAAGCACTGTGCGATGATGATTACCAGGGAAGTTAAAATAACATTGAGAAAGATGCACATCAACAGTGAGGAACTCGCACAGCGTTAGAATGCCATGCAGTTGAGAAAGGGACAGGCAGCTCGCACTGCGTTAAAACGCTGTGAAGTAGAGTGAGGGACAGGCCGCAGCGCTCGCACAACCATGACGTTGAACGATATGAAGTCCGAGTCACTGTCACGGTCCGAGTCCGAGTCTGAGTCACATGGTACGGTCACGGTGTCGGGCCTAAATGTATTTAAAGAGTATATTTTGCTGCAATAACTTTAGATCACTCAGGCTCAGGCTAGTCACGGTAGTACTACTACTACTGTCGATAAATGTTCCAAACTTTCTCCTCCGAGTAAAGGGGCAAAAAAGCTTGAAAACAAATAAAATCATGATTTCTGTTATAATAGTAGCTAATTACAATATAAAATCTAATGGTCACGGTGCGTCTTGTTCAGTAATTACAAAATAATAGTCCTGTCAGTCCGAAGTGTAGCCTAGTAAATATTACATTACCCACAAATTTACTTGAAAATGAAATATTTACGATTGCCTACTACATTCAAGTTCAAGTTGGTTACACGCTAGTGATGGTACAGTTCGGTTCTGAACCTGGGTTCGAACCTGAACCTACATGAACCGAACCTAAGTTCAGTTCAAGGTTCGGGGTAATGCCTGAACCGAACCTTAGGTTCAGTTCAAGGTTCAGTCAAGGATGGAATCTTGTGAACCTGGTTCGAACTGGTTCGAACCTGAACCTAATCTTTCACATATTAATCTAATTTCTGCTGAGTAGAGACTTAGTTTTGGTCCAACTATTTACTGACTTGAAATTTAAGCACCATCAATAATAGAATCTAGATTAGTTAGAGTTTATACGGTTGCAATTAGTGCTTCTGTAACATGAATATTTGCAAACTTGAATATATTTTAAAATGTAAAGTTGAAATTCAGCCTAGGATGCCATGTTGTGTGATTCAGTTGTACTGATTGCAAGTTAAAATACAGCAAAACATTTGCAATGACCATCTGAACAGTTGTCCAAGATATTTCATGCTTACTGTGCTTCAGACACATCTAACACAAGATTCTATTGATTTATTCACAGTGAACATGGACACAGTACATGTAATTGAGGAGTCAAACCATTAGCACAACAACAATGTAGAGTGGTAGGAAATAAAGGAAAAATTTGGATTGAGAAAATTGATTAGCTAGCATACTTGTATTTTCACAGGTTCAGTTCAGGTTCAGCCTGGCCTGAACCTGAACTGAACCTATCTGAACCTGTAAGGTTGACCACGGGTACGGGTCAACCCGCGGTATTTCCGAAACGGGTTGCGCGGGTACGGGTACGGTTGCCAAATCTGGCACCCGCGACCACACCATACCCGTACCCACGGTTTCACGGTTTTCGACAGGTTAGCAACAACAATCAGGCCATACGCCCTCAGGTATATTTTCATCATCATTTAACACTATTCTAATCCCTTTTTTTCAGGTAACAACAACATTGCGAGCACGTCACGTCACCGCGTCACGAGAGGCCATCTGGGCCTCGTTGACATCCCGGCCCTCTTGTTAACATCTCGACAACAACAATAACCACAACACAATGAGAAAGCAGGACATAAACCAGCCAGAGTGGTGGTGCACCCACTCTCTGGCTGTCAGGTACGTCAATCTTCATCATCTCATTATAATTATTTGCTACTTTATTATTTTAGTTTCATTAGTAGTCTTTGCCAAACAACGACAACGACAAGGATGCCTTAGCACCCTCCTCGCGTCTCGGCACCCCCTCGCAACGTCTCCCACCCTCGCGTCAACCTCTCGCATCTCCCACCCCAGCTAACGACGTGACGACGACGACGAGGACACGCAGCGACGACATGATGACGACGCGATGGCACATACAACACAACGGGGCGTTAACGAGTCGTTAACGCCCTACGCTACTATCCCACCCCATGACAATGTCAAAACGGCAATACGATGGCAACGTCGTCGAGATCGGCTCTGGCCTAATGGCCAGACCGTTCTGTCGACAACGTTGAGGTCTTCAAGGGGCCGCCAAGCCGTCACACCACACCTGGCCATGTCAATTGACATGTGCCGGGTGTCTGTGACGACTCACAGTCTCAGGAAACCGACGGGTCCGAGGATGCCAACGGGTTTTGCCACAACCCGTAGCAAACGGGTGCGGGTGCGGGTTTTACCCGCCTCGGGTACGGGTTTGGTGGGTACAGGTACGGTGTTAGCCGAGCCAACCCGTCCCATACCCGTGGTCAACCCTATGAACCTGAACCAAAGGTTCAGTTCAAGGTTCAGCATATGAGCTGAACCGAACCTCAGGTTCAGTTGATCGCATCGAAGAGATTGTTGGTTGGCCGTCTTGCTTTCTTGTCCGCCTGTCATGCTGCTTCAGGATTGCGTAACCTCCCCGGAGAGGCCATGCATCTTGCTGCAGGACTTCAATTTACTGGGTTTTCAAGTGTTATTGCCTCCATCTGGGCGGTTAGTGACCAAGATGCACCAGCCATAGCTACTGCTACATACGAGTACCTCCTCCGCAATGGGTTGCATCAGTAGATCTACACATCCGCTTTTGGCGTCTTTGCGTGCTTTTTTAAGCTCAAAAAAGCTTCATAAGTTCAAAAAGCAATAAGCACGCCATGCTTAAATTGGCGGGGTCGATCCGCTTTTATAAGACTAGAAAAGAATGAAAAAGGAAGGGAAGGCACTTCGGACTTATGCAAAAGAACCGGAGCTTTATGTTTTCTGGCTCAATTTGTCACTCGTTATTACGGTTCAAAGCAGGGGTTATATTTTAATACGATACTACAAAACGACCTGTATTGGTTCCTACCGCTCTCGTCTCCGTTGTCTCTCGTCGTCCCACTATAGTTAGTCAGTACAGGACAAGTATAAGGCAATGAAACTTAAATTTTCAGTGGGGATGGGTGTACCATCCCCACTGCATCCTCATGATTTTGGGCTTGACGCTTCATCAGCTGCGCTGTCTGGTAAAGCCACGAGGTCGCGAACTTGGTAGCCTTGACTGTCCTCGTCACGTTGCGTGTCCGTCCTTCAGCGTGTATCGCTGCAATGTTTTGCTGCGTGTCCTTCGATTCCGGGGAGTCTTTCCAGATATCGTACCAATTCTGTTCGCTCGTCGCAGTCGCCCGACGGCTGTCACCAGAGTAGTCAGAATAGCTGCGACTAGAACGAACAGAAACCCTACCTGACGTATACTGTGGAGTAGGCATATCAGCAACCCACAAAATAAGAAAACAACAAGAGACACGTACGTGCACAATATGGCCTGTCCATGGTCAACGGCCAGACTACGAAGGAATGACATGGTAGCCCAAGCGCTCTGCGTATCAAGTCCCGAGGTTGGCTCGTCGAGGAACAACAGGAGCTTTGGCTGAGGGAGCGTCAACATAGGGAGGGCGAGAGCGGCAGGATAAAGTTGCTCTCACCTTGGCCGCTAACTCCACGCCAATGGTTGTCCGTTTACGGTACTTGATTCCAAGAGACCCAACCGTTGCATCAGCGTATGCCTCCAATCCACACATCCTGAGACACTTTTCAACGCTGTCACCCCATTTAGCGTGAACTTGGCTGAAAAAGAGCCATTTGTTGCTGTTGCGTAGCGGTGTTCTGAGTATGAATCCTTCCAGTGGATTTGGGGTTGATGGTGGCGGCTTTAGAGTGAAAGTAAAAGTCTTAATATTAATTCATGAATAAAGAAGAAAGTGACTTACTTACCTTGGGTGCTCTTCCGTCAATGGTTTTTGTCTAAGTTGAACTGTGTACAAACAAAGCCAAAGGAAGGACTTAGCGATTTTGAGTTGCAACCAGTTCAAACCACGACACAGGCAACAGCAAGGGACAATAACGGGCACCCATGGGAGAAGAGGAAACGTGCAGCGGGAGTGGGGCACCCACCGCCACTTCACTAGGTACGTTTTTTAAAAGAATTGGATACGGGGGGCACATTTGAAGTTGGGGTACCGTATAGTGATCAGCTACCGTGTCCGAGTCGATTCTCCTCCCAGAAGACAGAGCCAAATTCCATTCTTAATAGTTACTATATGTCAACCAATACGTAGACCATCATAGTCACAAAATTGCTTGTTGATGCTCCCCGCTCACTGATCAACTCGAAAGCACCAGTCCAATTGAATAAGCAAAAAGCATTTGAAAAGCTTTGATAAGTTGGGTTAAGTCCACTGACAAAAGCATAAGCTTGACTAAATAAGCACAAAGCCGCGCAAAGCCAAAATAAGAAAGTGTAGATCTACTGATGTGCAGAGTTGCGATTATTCAGAGGCAGCAGCAGCCCTCAACCAAGCAGTGTCAAATCTCAGGCAAGATGACAAAGTGACGTTGGACCGATGGGTTCCGTTCATCCATTTTGGTATATAAGCAACCTGTGAGTATCTTTGCGGTTTATTCTGTCAGGTGAACTGATTCGTGAACAGAGCTGGATCCTGGATATGGTTAAAAAAACCCAAGCTATTACATTGAAAACAATCAAGCTTGTAAGCTTAAGTATAGTATAAGAACTGCGGTACACAACTTTTTCGAATTTCCCGTCCATAGTGAAAGTACTGAACGTTGATTCGGAGCTCCCACGCTGTCGACATGATCTAGCGCCCATCACGGCGTTGCTCATACATCGTCTCCTCTCGCGGGACTCAACTCAGCTTCTTATTCTCTTCGAGCAATTTAACATGCCGTTGTCACTTGAAAAGCGCAACAGACGTTTGTACGTTGATCTACTCTACCAGGCAACGGACATGTACGCCAATTTTCTACCAGCCAGCGAAGTAAATCTCGGAGATTATGGTCTTGTGACCAAGGCGGGAGAGTTCATAAAGTCGGGTAACGTTTTAGAGGACTATCCGGCTCTGAAGGGGGAGTTGGGTGAGGGCAGGGTGACACCGGAAGAGACCAAACATTACTTTGTCTCTCGGAGTAAGGGCACCGCATCGAGCATGAACGTTCCAATGTGAGCTAGAATTTACTTGTTAGGTCTGCCGTGCTCAATGTTTCTGTTTCAAACAGAGAAATACCTGCAATAGCGAATTGCTCCCTCAAGTTTGGATGGAATATCAGGAAAGATCGACATGCCGTTCTTGTCATGATCGATCCTAACCTATACGAGCTCCAATACGAGGGGCGCCTTCAAGCATTTCTCCAGACGAAACCTGAACTGGTCGAAAAAGCGTTTGTGACGAAAGTCTATCGGTGCTCTACTTATGCCCTGCTCATCACCGATGGGCATTCAGGTCAAGTGTATGTTGGGTTTAAAGCAGAAATGCCTGGTCCCACCCCATCTAGAATCGAGTTGGGCGTGGCAGTCAGCCAGCATTGGCAGACATCTAGTCACGGCTGGAGCACAGGAAGATATGATGCTTCGCGTCATCCGTATTCGCCTCTGGCAACGCTCAGACAGGTTGAAGCTAAAGATCCCGTCGGCGGATTTCGAGAAGGTTCTCCAGACAGATGCACCGATACTCTGCAGATGGCGGATTACATTCTGCCGTGGGGGGAGCTTGACGAGGATGGAAGAGAGATAGACGTGGACAAAGACGATGTCGAGTAAGTTCAAGAGTAATCGAATGTAATAATAGTACGTGTGTTTCCTAGGCTGGAATAGCATGCTCCCTCATTGTCTCTATATCCCTTTCCTCAAAAGTCGCCATTGGTTATGTAGCGCCCGCCTCATCTCGTTCAGACTAACTCTACTTGATCACAAACCCTTTCTCTTCCTCGTTGCTCAAGTGATTGAGTGCCGTTGCCGAACCTCTCGATTTGCAATACATGCTTGTAAGGAACGTCATAGCGGTAGGGGGGACGTGTGAGACATGCCAACGAACTGCTTTCCCATCCTGCCTTATTTCCTGCTCTCTTATTCCAATCTCGCATCCATGCCTTTCTAGTGATTCAACAATGGCCGCTAGACGTCATATTCGCGAGCTTTAGGATGAGGGGATAGCGTGTTCGTTTGGGCCAACCAAGCAAGCGGTGAGGGCACTGGATCAAAGGTTAGTATCATTATCCGACAGAGTTCGATTTTGGCAGGCGTATACTTACCCAAACCATTGATTTTGCCGCTTCTGGAAAGTTGACTGAGAGGGTTGGGGTGAGCCTGGGACATTCTTGTAAATCCGTTGATCCAGGGTTGAAGCGAGGGAAGTGAGCATACCAACGGAGCCGTTGCCGTCCTCCTGCCCTACTCATCCCTCTCCCACCCTGTTGCTGGGTCGCGAAAACCACGGGTCATAGTCACTGTTGCTCAGTGGCGGCCGCCGGGATGCCAAAGAGGTGAAAGTACATCTTCAGGCTGCAGAGAGAAATAGAGAGGTAGGACATATCATTGATGGGAGGCCCCATACATCTCATTCAAGGATCGACGGCGACCCGACGAAGCCCTGTATCCATAAGCCCTCTTATGCAGATCTGAGACGGCAAAATCGTTCTAGCCTTCAATAGATATACTATTTGTCCCCTGGTTCATGATTCTGTGACCATTATCCGATGGGCCGTCCACACAGATAGATCACGGCCGTAGCTGAGATGGGGGGCGGACTTTGTACCACAATCGATGCTGGCTAACGAGGAACTTTTGTGACAGTTGCAGGGCATCACCAGTTATTTGCCATAATGGATATGGGCGATCCTCGAGGCGACTGTAGGTCCGCATTTAGTGAAAACTCGGATCGCTGAGACTGAATCACGTACAGCACAGTTTCCCATTCATATAACTCCTATGCATCCACTAGTAGAATGTACCCGAAATTATGGCTATAGCGCCCCCCGCGAGTGGTTGAAACAGCACGGGCTGAAGCACACCCACATCGAAGATGGTCCGTATACGAATATATCGTCATCAATGCGTCGAAGAAAATCACTCGTGATGGGCCCGTTTGGGCGACTGGCATCACGTCAAGGCTGATGAGCACGACATCGTTCGTTCCATGACTTGATTTGCGGTTGGACACAAGAAGTCACAGAAAGACAGGGAGGGGGATAATTCTGGAGAGGATTCAATGGCTGAAGTGCTGGAGGAAGTTCCGAGTCCTAAATGTATATTTAGGATCGGTCTATTTGAGGACCACACCTAGCCAAATTTTCGTCCGAAAATCCGGATAAGTCCCTTACCCTATACCGTACTAACCCTATACAGCCTATGGCCTTCAACGATATACAAAGGGCTGTAAAAATTCACCACAACCCGTCGATAGCTCAGTTAACAACAACGGTTTGTACAAACCATTTCAGTTAGTGAGACAGTATATATAAACCGTTTCAGCCGTTTCCATAGTATTTGGTGTATTTAAACCATATCCAGCCGGTTTTTAAATTTATAAAAAAAGTTGGGTATACAAAACAGGCCAGGCTGGACAATATATGTATATTACTTCGCTATAGCACTACTCTCCCAGCCCAAGCCTCAATTTATATTGGGCAATTAATGCGTCTTTCTGTGCCATCAATGCGTCCTTCTCCGTCAACTCTGCATTCTGCTGTGCCAGTTCTTGTCGCGCAGCCTGAGCCTCGGCCTCAGCAGCCTCAGCCGTTTTGGTAGCCTCAGCCAAGGCCTTACCTAACTGAAGTGCCTCCTTTCGTCTTGCATTGATAAGCCCGCTGACCAAGATATTGAATTGATTGACGAGCTCCTGGACATCGGATTTGGCTTCTCGTCGAAGGCGAGGGGATGTGTAATGGATGAATTGGCCGGTTGCATTAGGTTGCTGAGCAGCAACAAAAAACCAACAATTAGTTTCGAGGCTGACACGTTCAGCCTAATGTAAAAGTCTCATCAGCCAAATGTACAGGGAGGAGGTTAGAGAATAACTTTCCCGGACTACTATATCTTCCATGCAGCGGGAAAAACGAAGTGCTGCTTTACCTGACTGTGTTTCGAGTGGGCGAAGTGGCTTGGTTCTAAGGACAGCTGAGGGCCAGTCAATCAGCCCCCGTGAGGAACAAGGGGTTGTCGACTTACTCCATTGATCATTCCCACGTTTGGCACCTTCGACAACGCCGTAAAGTTGGTTGTTGCTCGTGACACGACGTTGTGCTTGTGACACTGGCGAAGTATTCTGGGATGTACCGTTGAGCAAGGCTGGGTCGATTGCAGGAACCTTGCATGTTGATTTGATGTTTTAGGTTAGTTTTCGTTCGGAAGAAAAAAAAAGAAAGACTTACATAGGGTGTTCCTGGGGGTGTCTGTGTGTTTGATGGCACCGGGTCTTGTGTGTCCTCCAAGGCACGCTGCGAGAATCAGAAGGTGACAAATGGTATACTGGAAAACACACCGTTGGCGAGAACACGTCCGGGAGATTCTGAGAGTCGCCGAAAGCGCCCTGTGTGAGAGAAGGAATCGGAGCTTGACAGAGGGAGGCTAAACTCCCATGTGGCACCGTTTGTGACATATCGAGGGGGTTGTCTCCGATAACGTGCTGTGAGAAAGGTAGCGTCAGAGCTTGAGGGCTGTAGGATACAGACTGCTCAACATACCTCACCCGAGCCGCCATTTTCCTGTTGAATGAACTCAACTTGATCCGAGTTCTCTGGTTGGATGCGAGAAATATCGAAGCTATCGCCCATGATGTTTGCCTGCAATTTGCTCAGTTATGAGTCCATTCAAAGGTTAACGCTAACACATACCGATGACAAGTACTGTCTCCCCGCTTTTGTGTGTTCGCATTGCACCCTCAGAGGGTTACCAGGGCATTTCTTGCAGTGTCGAGCCCTGCGGGAACGAGCAGGTGCCATGAAGTCAAAAAGTTAGGGTGGGAGAAAAAAAGTAAGTTTGTTTACCCCTTGAGCATTATTTTCTTGAAGTGGAACGGTGTAGTTTTACCATCTGAGGGAAGGGAAATGGTGTAGAAATACCAAACTCGCGTTCAGTCTGTAGCCTCGTGACCAGGAGTTCCCAACTAAGCTCCGCCTTCTTTGATGTCGGACGACCCGTCTAGTCCCCCCCTCCAGCGCATCTTACTTGATTCACCACCTGATTCACCCATTTTGTGCAATGTTTCCGCCGCCGCCGCTATCGACCCTCCACATTTGTTTTATCGCTCACCCCAACTAGTTATCAAACCCACCCCAATGAAACGCCCCAGGAAAAAAAACCCCCAACACCCTGCTCATCGCCTGAAGCGCTTCCGTACAGGAGCTCGCGGTGGCCAGGAATCCCAGCCCGAAACCTCAGATTGGGCGTCCGAGGCGAGTATTGGCACCTTGGACTACAACGGTGGCTCTTCAAGATCTCCTTCACCCCCTCCGATCCCAACCATTATTCCGACAGAAGACGATGACTATGAACGCTATGTTAATCTTGTTTTAGCTGATTGTCTTCCATTTTATCAAATTTCATCAACGGTGTATGTCGTGCAAGGGTGGGACCGGAAGAACAATGAACCTACGGTGCGTACTTCTATTTGACATCAGACAAGCTATTGAACGTGCAGCAGTCTCATTGGCATCACCTGCAACGGAAGCGGATCGGTGAAGCGTGGGCAATCGCTTGTTTTTGCCCATCTGGTACCACCAGTTCCTGCGTTCACCTCCGTTTTGCCAGAGACCATGGGGAGGAACATTTCCCCGATGATGATCTGCAACTTAACGGTAAAAATGTTCTTTCAGGGTGTGCTGTACTCATGCAAATTCACCAGGCGATACCGACAAAGTTATACTGTTCTCGCGCCAAGCCACCGATGATGTTATGTATTCCAACCACTTCTCTGTCGTTTTTGAGGGTCAAACCTCTGTGAAGAATCGAGCTGTGGTCTCATACTATGGAAATGATGCGGGTTCTGGGAAATGGACTTGCCAGAAAGATCGGGGCAGCACTTGTGGCCACATAATGCAAGCGCGTCATGGGCTACAAAAGTTGGTACGAACAGATCCCACTGCGAGGGACGAAACGGTGCCAGAAGAATCGGCTGTCCTGAGTGAGTCGATTGCCCATATCAATGCTGTCGCTCTCATATGGTTTGGAAGTTCCTCGTGTTCGCGGGGCTACAGCTCGGGGTGACAAAGCCATATCTTACCTGCCCATACACGTACCCATCTGGGCATCTCTCCCAAATGACTTACAGCTCTATCCACGTCCTCTACCCCTTCACGGCCCACCTGATATATTGTTCTTGGATGACAGCTCTTCCTGCTTGTGTTCTTTGCCACGTATGCTGTATTCTCCATTCCTCGCTATACAAGAACGTACATGTACAATCTATACCACTACCCGAGCTCACCAAGTGAAGATTCAATTACAACGTTGTCCGACATGTGCTCAAAAATTTCACCGCTTCATTGGCCCGGAACCCCGCAACCTTGGCCTTTTCAACTTCAATAATCAAATCGTTTTCGCTCATGACCTTCTCGACGAGTATACTAGTGCATACACATCTTCAGAGACACCGTTTGCAGCCTGGGTGCTCACAGTGTCCCGTCGATACGAAGTCCACCAGTCTTGTTTCCCTTTTGTCAACGAGAAGATGTTTCGGAGCGCATGGTTTGCTTACAGCCATTTGCAGCGTTTGGAAACCGATATGCACTGTCCTAAGTGCGGCCCAGATCCGCAAGACACCATTTGGGATGGTGTCACCCTCGCATTTAGCCAGAAACATCAGCTCCCATCCCTACGTCCGCCAACAATGTTGCATGAGAAGTCTTTGAAGCGACAGGAAGTACGTTACCGTACTGGCCAGCAGTTGATTCCACAAGTGCAGGTTCGCAAGGCTGTCCGCTTTGTCATCGAAGGCCGCTCTTTGATTGTCAACTCGGAGGATGACTGGTCGGAGGAGGGAAACGAGTTTCAGGGTCAAAGAAGTCGTCAATCGGAGAAGAAAAAACAAGACTTGCTTTCCCATGTTGAGGCAATCCCAGATCTCTGCGCCAAGCTGAAGCTAGTGAACGAGTCTCTGAGTGCTCTATTCACTGAGCATTATGGAGTAGCAGCGTTACTCTCAGGAAAAACCCCGCCTGTAGCATACAAGCGGTTATTTGTGCAGGTGAGCAAGTGATGTCATTGGATTCGACTGTGCGATCTCATGTCAAACTAGCTCAGTGCTGAAGAATCCGTCCTTCAAATGGCCAATCGACTGGCATTGCAGATGCTCTCTCTATTTGTAACTCAACCAACAGCTCTCAACTCATCTTGTCTTGTCTGCATTCCGTCCATCTATGAAGTTCTGCAGTACCATGAGTTTCGACAAGAAGCTTACCCGGAGCATCTTCTCGCACTTTGCAAATGGGTTCATGACAGAGGGCACGGGGCATTGGTTGGACTGATCGTCTATCCAGCTCCACCAATGGATCCCAGTGCACGTCAGACGGATGTTGGGTGGCAAGCGGTGAGATAGCCACTTCAAATCTTTGAATATGAGTTTCTAATGTCAGTGCCAACAGACTGGATGCTTCTATACCAAACCACAAATTCGACATCGCCCCGAATATCCACATCTAGCAAACGACTCACGCAATGAACCTGGGGGCCGACGAGGAGCCAAGTGCTCGAAATATTATTCAAGATACGGAGAGCAGCACCTTACAGGTGGCATCATGTGCGTGTGGTGTACGCATTCTGTATGCTACGGATTTCACTGCATCCCGAAGGCTGAGGGCCGAAACGATGTATTCTCTGCCATAGTAACTCGGTGGGTCAAGGCTCCTCGCATCGTCATATACGACTTCGCCTGCGCTTTGGCTCCGTACTGCATGACACGGGAACCTGAGTTCTTTGCCGATACTTTGTTTGTCGTTGACGCCTTCCACGCCAAGGGTCACACTAGGTGTTCGCCAGGCGCGTTCCTGTCCACATATGCTAACACTGATCCCCGGCTTGCACATATCAACTCAAGCGCTGCGGAGTGCGGCAATGGAGGGCTGCATCGGATCCGAAAAAGTGTCAGTTACATGTCTCAAGATTGTGCTATCAAGTACACCAATGTATTTCTTTCAATCTGGAACCGATCTCGTATTCGGAAACTACTGGGGATAGATAGATGACACAGGGGGTTGGAGGTGTGGGGCGGGGTTGCTGTCAAGTACTAAACCAATTCCATTTTTCTTATCAACCAATGTCCAGCGGGTTCCTGCCAGGGACGTGATCCCCTTTGTCAAAAATGTTCATTTACTTTTGCCAATGGCACTGGCTGATAGATAGCACGTCAGGGGCAGGAAATGAAAATGATGTCGGCTCACTAGACCTGAATACACACAAAATTCACCGCAAAGGTGACAACATTTCGTTCACTCTCCACCATGGACCAAGAGCGGCAAGATATTGGGTTCAGTGAGTGCTCACTTGTCTAGCAGAGTGTGAGAAGCGGGGCTCACCAGTAGCTATCACAGCTGCCCTGGAGAAGGAAATTCAAGACGCTGTCAGAGTGTTGGAGAGCGCAAAGGCGGAGCTGACCCGCATCACTTCGAAAAAGGCTGCAAAAGCTAAAGGCGGAGGAAAAGGTAAGCCTTGGCACTGATTCCTATGTAACATGACCCAACCTGGCCTGCAGTCGCAGTCGAAGCAGCGAAAACGCGTCTAGCAGAGGCAGAGACACGCCTGAAAGAACTCAACACTGAACTAGCATCAGCAAGGGCTGCTGCCGCTGTGAATGCCAAAACTACCAACGTGGAAGACGAAGGTGCAGACAGTGAACGGGACACACGGGATTCCGATTCCCTGACGTCGCTAGGCGAAGGTGATGAGTCTGATGACCAGCTGACTGGGTCGGAAACGAGGCCATCTGCTGCACGAGGCAAGGTGGGAAGAACTTTCTTGATCATTGATGTTCACTGATGTTGACTCGGAGTCAGAGCGCTGGCAAGAGTGTTGAGTCAGGCCGACGCAAGCGTATGGGTAAGGACGGTGGGTCAGGCAAACGCAAGAAAAGGCTGCGTCACAATCGTACCCCGGACTCAGAAGGCGACCACGAAGGTGGCAACAACAATAGTGATGAAGGGGAAGGTTCTGGCGGTGATGCAGATAAACCCACCAAAGATTCAGACACACTTGACAAGGATGCGAAGAAGCTTAACCCGGACTCGGAAAACGAGGAGACGCATGCCAAAGATTCAGCCAAGCAGCCTGATCTTAAGAGGTTGGCAGGTATTTTCACCGTTTTCTTTTCACAGAGATTCACCTTACTGACTGTAACCGCCGTAGAAATTGGCCGTAAAGAGATGGGAGAATTTATGAACACCCAGAGTGGCAAAATTAGCGAGAGTGTCACCCGGGCCATTCGCGACTATCAACATTTCCTTCCCGAATCTGCTACCACACACCGTCGCCTCGCACTCCACTGCTTAACCACCAATCGCGGTAACGTCATCTGCATTTACCACCACATGACGAAGTCAGGAAAAATTTACGACGGCTCAAAGGACTCTAAATTCAAGGTCACCGGCATTTCCTTCCCTCGCAATCTCAAAGCAAAAGCGAAGAGAGGTGCAGATCGCCGATCTGGATATCTCAGCTGTGGATGTCCTGAAGACGTTGCATTGCTCGATTTTTACTTCTGGAAAACGTGGACGGCCAGGAATGAGCAAGGGGATGTGGAAGGTCTTGGGGGTCAACGCATTGATCCACGCCTTCGTCTTTTTTTCAGCCAGTGCTTCACTACAAACACAATGCTCAAGATTGACGATCTGTACACGAAAGGCAAGACCCCTGCTGAAGCAGAGCAGAAGAAGATCGAGACTCAGATAATGAGGTTGGCTAGCAGGCTCAAAGATTTGACGGGTACGTGATATTATTTACTTGATTGCCAGAGGTGATTCCATACATTAGGTACTGAGGATGAAGCCAGTGATGAAGATGTGTTGTAAGGGTTTTTCGGGTTGTTATACTGTGATTTGAGTATGTATGTATGTATGAATAGTGGAGATATACCATTGCCCGAGTATGCTTGCCAAGTATGGTTTAAAAATACCATCTCTAGCAAGTATGGTATTCTGGTACCATATTGGAAGGTCCTCATATGGTTTAAAAATACCATCTCTAGTAGGTATGGTTTTCTGATACCATATTGCAAGGTCCTGATATGGTTTCAGAATACCATCTCTAGTAGGTACGGTATTCTGATACCATATTGCAAGGTCCTGATATGGTTTCAGAATACCATCTCTAGTAGGTACGGTATTCTGGTACCATACTGCAAGGTCCTGATATGGTTTCAGAATACCATCTCTAGTAGGTACGGTATTCTGGTACCATACTGCAAGGTCCTGATATGGTTTCAGAATACCATCTCTAGTAGGTACGGTATTCTGATACCATATTGGAAGGTCCTGATATGGTTTAAAAATACCATCTCTAGTAGGTATGGTATTCTGGTACCATACTGCAAGGTGCTCATATGGTTTAAAAATACCATCTCTAGTAGGTATGGTTTTCTGATACCATATTGCAAGGTCCTGATATGGTTTCAGAATACCATCTCTAGTAGGTATGGTTTTCTGATACCATATTGCAAGGTCCTGATATGGTTTCAGAATACCATCTCTAGTAGGTATGGTATTCTGGTACCATACTGCAAGGTCCTGATATGGTTTCAGAATACCATCTCTAGTAGGTATGGTATTCTGGTACCATACTGCAAGGTCCTGATATGGTTTCAGAATACCATCTCTAGTAGGTATGGTATTCTGGTACCATATTGCAAGGTGCTCATATGGTTTAAAAATACCATCTCTAGTAGGTATGGTTTTCTGATACCATATTGCAAGGTCCTGATATGGTTTCAGAATACCATCTCTAGTAGGTATGGTTTTCTGATACCATATTGCAAGGTCCTGATATGGTTTCAGAATACCATCTCTAGTAGGTATGGTATTCTAATACCATATTGCAAGGTGCTCATATGGTTTAAAAATTCCATCTCTAGTAGGTATGGTATTCTGGTACCATATTGCAAGGTGCTCATATGGTTTAAAAATTCCATCTCTAGTAAGTATGGTATTCTGGAACCATATTAAAAGGTCCTGATATGGTTTGGAAATACCATCTCTAATGTATATGGTTTCACAGTACCATTCCTCATAGATATAGTATTTCTAAACCATAGTGCATTCTGAGCCTGACACTGTGGAATGTGGCATGTGACCTTAACTGAAAACCGTATACAAGCTTAGGTGGCAAAACGTATATGATTTTCTTAGAAAACCTGTATGCGCTTGTTACAGCGGGGCATGTGAGCCTTGCCCCCGAAAATCTATCGTTGCGGCAAATGCCGAGTTTGCCTGTGTTTGGCTCTGCCTTTCAAACGACTGCGCCAACTGTAATATCTTCGTGAGCTCTGCCTTTCGAATACCCACTGCGCTATGTGGATAGAATATCTTCACTCCCTGGATGGGCAAAGCTGATGGCCGAGGAGGAGCGACTGAGGCTCCGTTGCATCATATGCATCCATAGTCTGCTCATTCAGCTAGTCTGTTCTTGTCGTACTAAACCTCTGACACTCAACATGACAGGAATTCAGTGTCCACAACTAGCTTGGAAGCTAATATAGTAGACCATTCTGAACTTAAATCTGATGTCACAACAAACAGTTATTCTCCTGCTGGCTTATTTGCCTTTCTTTCCACACATCCACTTCAAAATTCACATGGAACCCGATGTGTTCAGGAGAAAAGTGCACAAATTCCTACCTTTATAGGAGCTACTTTACCACGATGTGATCAAGGTGATCATGAATATTATTGCTCAGCTATGCTATCTTTGTTCAAACCTTGGCAGTCAGGGTTTGATTTGAAAACTAAAGATCAATCTTGGGATGAGTCTTTTTTAGCATATAAATTCAGTTGTAGACAAGTTGAACTCATGGAAAATTTCAATATAAGGTATGAGTGTTTAGATGCTCGTGATGACTTCCATGCTCAACTTCGCAAGGGTTCAACAATTTTACCAAGTTGGAGTGAGGGCTATGATCTTACAATGGATCATGATGATGATATATTACATGAGCTTGACAATCACAAAGATGATGATAAATTTGCAATGTTATGTGGAGAGTTTGATGCTGATTTTACTGCAATTGGTAAGAGGGAGATAAAATGTCAACATGACATGGCAACTATGCAGGCTGTAATGACTCAAACAGGTTGGACAGAAGCAGTGCTAGCAGAGCCTTTCAGGGTTGAGGTAACACCTCCTGATATTATCCAATCTGGAAGTCAATGGAAAGCTGCTGTGCAAAAGAAAAGACAAGATCTGCTTGAACGACATGCAGAAAACCTGCCATGTAATGTCAATAGTCAGCTACCAACACATACTTCATTGAGCCATAATGTTGTCAAAATTGTTGATAAGTCATATCTTGAAAAAAATTGTCAATCTGGTACTTTGAGGTTAGCAATAGATAGTGTTGTTGAGGAGTTCCACCTAAATCAAGAACAACAAAGAGCATTTAAAATTGTTTCCCATCATGCCTTTATTGATTCATCTGATCAGTTGAAAATGTATATTGGTGGGATGGGTGGCACAGGTAAAACTCAAATTTTGAAAGCATTGGTCCAGCTTTTTAAGACCAAAAAAGAAAGGCACCGTTTTGTTATTGTGGCACCAACTGGATCTGCTGCTGTACTGTTGGCAGGTTCAACTTATCATTACATGTTTGGATTAAATGAAAAAACTGATGAATGTATATCAAGTAAGCAACTTGCACAGTTGAGGTCACAAATGCAGGGAGTTGATTACATTTTTTTTGATGAAGTTTCAATGTTGTCTTGTCGAGATATGTACCGTATCAGTGCAAGAATGGCAAAGACTTTCAATGAAACTGAACTACCATGGGGAGGATTAAATATGATCTTTGCAGGGGATTTTGCTCAATTACCCCCTGCAATTGGAAAAGAAAATGCATCTCTTTATAGCAGATCAGTTGGAGCTAGTTCAACTAATCTCTTGGATCAGGAAGCTGCTATTGGAAAGGCTCTGTGGCACCAGGTTACTACTGTTGTAATACTGCGTGAGAACATGAGGCAAAGACTTCAAACAAAAGAAGATGCTCAGCTTCGACTAGCTTTAACAAACATGCAATATAAAGCTTGTACTGCTGAAGATATTGTATTTCTGCATACTCAAATATCCAGCAATATACCTGGACATGTATCAGTGAAACATAAGGAATTTAGACAGGTCTCAATCATTACTGCATTTAATATTCACAAAGATGAGATTAATCGCCTTGGGTCTTTGAGATTTTCTAAGGAGACATCTCAGCCACTTGTTGATTTTTTTTCTGAAGACTCAATCACTTCATCACAAGAAAGAAAAAAAGGCCAGAAGTTTTCTCATCATAAAGCCAAAAAACTCCATGTATTATCAGATAGTGTGCAGAATATTCTATGGAATCAACCACATAGTTCCAATGCTAAATGTATTCCTGGAAAACTATCTTTATGTGTTGGAATGCCTGTCATGATTCGCAATAATAGTGCAACAGAACTCTGCATTACACGAGGCCAAGAAGGCACAGTGTATTGCTGGCAGTCAATGAAAGGCTCGAAAGGTCAAAGAATACTGGATACTCTGTTTGTAAAGCTGATTAATCGTCCACAATCAGTTCATTTTGATGGACTTCCTGAAAATGTAGTTCCAATAGCAAGAACAAATGTCACTGTAGATTGTGCTCTTCCTAATGATTCATCCATTACTGTTTCTCGAAGTCAGGTGGAGGTACTTCCTAATTTTTCAATGACAGATTATTCTTCACAAGGAAAAACAAGGCCTTTTAATGCAGTAGACCTAAATAACAGTCAGTCTCATCAGTCATACTACACTGCTTTGTCAAGGAGTGCATTAGCATCAGGTACAGTAATTTTGCAAGGGTTTGATGCAAGGAAAATAACTGGAGGTGCATCTGGTGCATTACGTCAAGAGTTTCGTGAGCTAGAACTTCTAGATGAAATTGTGCGATTGAGATATGAAGGCAAGCTACCAAATTCTGTCACAGGAGATAAGAGAAATACACTGATACAGGCATTTAGAGATTGGAAAGGTGAATATTATGTTCCTGCAAAAGTTCATAAAGCTATTCGTTGGAATAAGTCTGATTTGTTTATTGTGAATTCAGATGAAAACAATATTCCATGGAAAATCCTAGGAAAGAAGCAAATTGTTCCAAAGATTGTCACTCCCAAGTCATGTTTCATATCTGAACAAGTTACTTCTCTGGAAAAGCTTGCTAAACATTCTATAACTAAGAGAAAAATTAGTGGTTCTCATGTTGCTCCACAAAAGAAGCGTCTGAAAATAAGTCATACCAATGTAGATTCTCCTGAAATCTCAATAAACATTCCTGTTGGTACCTGTTGGAGCAATAACAGCTGTGCCTATGACTCTGTGATATCTGTATTTTATGATATCTGGCAGGGTGATAAAATCACATGGTCTAATTCTTTCAGATCTTTAAATCCTCAATTTCTTGGCATCTTAGTAGATGGATTTTCATGCCATTCTAATGGTGAATACTCTTTAGAAGACGTACGTGATTATTTAAGACGTCACCTACATCGGCACTCACCTGTTAGCTTCCCTTGGGGAGTGATAACTAGTATTAGTGTCTTATTAAGTGCATTATTGCACACTGAAATTCCCATTCTTTCATCATGTATTTCTTGTCCTCAACATCATCCTGTGTCTAGACAGCGAGCAGCATCATGTAACTGCCATATTGAAGTTGGAAGGATTGACTTTGAATCTATTCAGGATGAGATTGATCTATTTTTAATTTCTCTTGGTTGAAAGTGTACAGTTTGCAATGATTTCCTAATCAGAAAGTTCAGTTTTGTAAATGCTCCTGAGATACTTACATTTGCTGTGTCTGCCACAACCACCACTGTTAATCATAACTTGACAGTACCAGTTGAAGGGCAAGCAGAACCATCTCAGTACTGTCTTAGAGGAGTTATCTATCATGGGGATGTTCACTTCACTTCTCATATTATCAGTCCAGCAGGTCATGTGTGGTTTCATGATGGAATTGTCACTGGAAGAACTACAGAATATGAAGGAATGCTAGAGGATGTTGTTCTAACTGTCTGTAGATCCAAACAGCCATGTGTTTTAATATATGTTCTTATGTGAGACACAAGACATTCTTCATTGTACAGTTGAGCATACCAACAAGAAACCCATTCAAAAGTATTTGTACTTTGAACTTACGCAGACATCATTATATTTTATCAATTTGTAAAAAGAAAGGACTCGGACATGCCGTGCACAGCAACGGCCCTCTAGCACAAGTGCTCGGCACATCAGAGGAGCCACGATGGTGGACGAGATAAGACTATTCCTACCAGCGACCGTCATTTGTTTCCAAAATCACCACGACGTCACCCTCAAACAGACCGTTGCCGCCGAGCTCGCGGACACCTGGGAACTCGATCCCGTGAATCTGGCATGTGCATTGTCATCAAAGACGCACCTCCCTGATCGTCGCCGCGGTCGACGACTTTGAAAACCACGATATCGAGATCGACTGACTCGCATACGATTGCTCGATGCCGAGTCTGCATCAAAGAAGTGGAGATATGTCTTCTTTATACAGGCCGACATTGCATTCAGTCCATTTTTTGAGCCCGTCGGACGCGATATCGATCTTTGGTGCGCTCTTGAAATCCTTTATGATCCTACCATGAGTAAGCCTTTTGTGCCTGTTTGTCGTTACCTGGTTACCAGCAAAGCGCAGCAGCGGCAGCACTATCATTCAAGGATTATAATAAGACAACGTTTCAACGCGATATCAGCAGCTTGACATATGAGCACAAAAATGATACCCCGTTTGATAAGCTCGCTACAAGTATATAAAGGTAGCAGGAGCATGGTTTGCCATCGTAGAATGACAACTCCTTCAATTCCTGCTGTCGCCATCATCGGTGCCGGTCCTGGCGGTCTCCTCCTCGCTCGATACCTACAGCTCCATTCGGTCCCATGTACGGTCTACGAACGTGAGCCTTCGCGTTCTGCTCGAACTCAAGGGGGCTCTCTCGACTTACACGAGGACAGCGGACAACTAGCGTTGAAGGAGGCCGGGTTATTGGACAAATTTACGGAATTAGCGAGGACAGAAGGAGAGCAGATGAGAATTTTGGATAGCAGGGGAAAGGTTTGGCTAGATAGTGGAGTTGAGGAGAATCACGGCAGACCAGAGATTGATAGGTGGGTTGCAACTGCTTGATATGTTCATATCTCAGGCTTCGCCACAGAACAGACCTCCGAAACATACTCCTGGACTCTCTCCGGCCCGATACTATCCAGTGGAACCACCACGTCGTATCCGCCGAACCATCACCATCCTCTTCCTATCGTATCCATTTTTCCAATGCTCCCACTGCTACGGCCGACATCCTCATCGGTGCAGATGGTGCATGGTCTCGCATCCGACCTCTTCTCACACCCATTGTACCCATCTACTCTGGTATCTCTTTTGTAGAGCTCGCAGTTTCTGACGTCGATACCCGTGTCCCTCATCTTGGTTTGCTTGTCGGGGACGGTATCGCATTCGTCATGTCTGATAACAAAGGTCTTATTCCTCAGCGCAACTCCAACGGCGTCATCCGCGTCTACGTTGGTTTGCGAGTTCCCGAAACCTGGCTTGACGAACATCCTCTCCCTTCTCATCCAGCTGACGCTCGTCAAAGTTTGATTTCACTCTTCCCGGATTGGGATCAAAATGTGCTAGACCTCATCAGGCATTCAGACGATTCACCGACCAATTGCCGCAAAATCTACGCCTTTCCTCCGTCGCACTCGTGGTCGACCCAACTCAATGGTATCACTCTCCTCGGCGATGCAGCACATGTCATGTCGCCGTTTGCTGGCGAGGGTGTTAATCTTGCGCTCCTGGACGCGTATGAACTTGGGCGGGAGCTTGTTGGTGCTGTGCGCAACGGGGGATCGATGGAGCAGGTTAACGAAGGATTCAGGTCGTTCGAGAAAGCGATGTGGCCAAGAGCAAAGGAGAAAGCAGAGGAATCTTCGAAGAACTTGGATGCTCTCTTCGCGGCCGGTGCCCCTGCAGAATTCGTGGAGATTGTCAAGTCATATGGACCTCCACCTCCCGATGATGTGTGAGGAGCTGTCGTGTAGTACAAATGATCTGTAGGCTTGCGACGACGGGTTATTAGTTTATAGTAGCTTCGTCGTCGCTGTTTTATCGTGAGATGCAATCCTACATGTGAAGTATACTTGATCGCGGCAAATCGACAAATCGACGTTAGATATTTTACTGCACCGTGACGAGGCTCGGTTTTTTATGTCCTCCTTGCCTACCGAGCTTTGGTGCCTTGTCGACGAGGATTCTGCTAAGCCCTTCACAATCGCTTTACCTGGCAACATCAACACGCTGGGTGTGAAGACACTCATTAAGAGAGAGAAGCCAAAGGCCTTTGACACTGTGGACGCGAGTGATCTCACACTTTGGAAGGTGAGGACGGACGTCCAAGTCCCCCAATTCCAACTCACCGTTCCTCCCCAGCTCAATGTCAACGAACCCGTGGATCCTGATCGCAGCCTTCTCGACCGGATACGGAAGCGGCGCGATGAACTGTCCATGTTTGCAACCGAGATGAGTTCTGGGGAGAAGGTTTCGCTACATTTTGCGAAACCTCTTATGGACCACTTGCACATCTTAGTAGAGGTTCCGCAAACCGGTGAGTCATGATGACGAGCCCTTCTCTTCTCTGGCACTGACAACTCCCATTTCATGACTGCGCCATCATTCGATAGATGCCCCACCGCAGAAGCGACTGCGTACATCAAAATCACTGCCGCTGTGTAAGCCCAGTCAATATCTGTTCTTATTTGGCTTACGCAGATCTCAGCAAAATTCTGTCTCCGAAACGATACCGTCGAAGCCATTTACCAAAAGTTGAATTTGTATAAGTTCGTGCAGGTATTTCATTTATATGACATCGGATTTTTTAAAATGCTTTCTGATCCTTGCCAGGTTCGCGGGACTCCTGCGAGCGGAAAGACATCGGTCGCCGAACTAATTCGTAACCATGTCCGCGAGCAGGAGCCCGACACGCATGTGATTTGGATTCAAGGGTGGCCATTCGAACCAGGGAAGGGGAGCTCACGCTGGGAAGGTTATTTTGAAAATGAGTTGGGGTGGGACAAACTCCAAGAGACGGTGTTTATTTTTGATGAAGCGCAGTCGACGTATTGGGATGGGGACCTTTGGAACAACTTCATCAAACCCATAGACACCTACGAAGGACGTCGCGCCATCCTATTTGCTAGCTATGGCAGTCCAACCTCGCGCGTTGCCATAGCTGGCACTCCGATTTTCATTCAGGAAGCGCAGAGGGTCACTTTACGCCCTATCCAGCACAACGACGATACTACGTCTGCCGGCCTCTTTTTCACCCGGCCCGAATTCGATGATCTGGTCGCAAATCTGTATCCATCCCCACAGTACTCCCTTGATTCATCCTTCCTCGATGCTGTCTTTGATCTTACTGAAGGACATGTGGGAGCATTCTTGGATTTCATCAAGATAATCATCGCTCACGAAGTAAGGACCTTTGCATTGATACGAATGATGACCTGACATCATATTTAGTCATACAGTACAATCAGCAAGGCCAGCCAATTTTACACTTGGAATTCGTTTGAGAGTAAAGTCAGTCCACGGACCTTGGTTGAACGGCTCGAAAATTCTGCTACCAGATTCGCGAGGGGGCTTCCATCGCATCTAGAGCTCCAAGATTTATCCAACGCTCACGTTTTTACCACCGTCCTTCGTAATGGCGTCATAACGGATAGGGACTGCACCACGAAGGATGAAAAGGAGGCGCTTATGACATGTTTCCGCAGCGGTTGGCTTCAGTCCGACAAGCTCAATGAGATAGGCCGACCTGAAGAAGCTGGGTACTGTTTCTCCTCAGAGCTCCATCGCTGGTACGTAGAATGGAAGCTGTCTGATACTATCCCGGCAAAACCATTCGATACAACCAATATCCTGGAATTTGTGCTTAACACCATTCGCGCTTTCTCTCCACGCGCTTTCTCCACCAAGCGAGTGGGTCCCGGCTTTATTCAGCGTATCCCCGAAGCGCAATACCAGGACGAATTTTACCATTGCTGCCACAAGATTTCGAATGGCTCGCTTGTAAGCTTTCCTGAATTCGGAACGAAAAAGGGACGAGTAGATTTCTACATTCCTACCAAACAATGGGGAGTGGAACTACTGCGCGAGGGCGATCGGCTTGCGCAACATTCCGGACGGTTTTCTCAAACAGGGTCTTATGGAAGTACTATGGTTGTGTCGGACTACATCATTCTTGATTGCCGTACAACGTATCCCAAGACACGACACTCGTGTAAGATTTTTATTTTTATTAACCTGTGATTGTTTTGCTTATTTAACTTTACTCTACCCCCAATTTAGACCTTCCACAATTGTACCATGTCGTGTTCACGAGCGATTTCACTCAAGTGGAAATTCTAGACAACAGGCTAAAGCTGGTACCCAGTGGAAAATTTGGGCTGTTGGGATCGACATGATATGCATCTAAATCAGTTCAATTTGACTGAGTAAATGTATGCTGTTGCATGCAAACTTCATGTAACATTCCACCAGTTTCTTGTTGTATACATAGTTGTACATTTTTAAGAAAAACACTTCTGGCCCTCTTTTGTCTTCCACTGGCCTAATGCATTTAAATGTCTCATGTGGTGAACCACTTTCATCAATTCTTTCTCCAGGATAAAATGACCATTATATATACTGTTTTCTGAATAAGTTGGGCTAGTCTAGTGTCGGACTAGGAATAATTGTAAATTTCTACCCCCAACACATTGTATTTTAGGATTGTGCCCATCCAAGGCGAGATGTGATACATGAGTTTCTTGTCAAATGAATGAGCTACCATCATCCGGCACAGTCAGATAGCAAACCATATGTAGAATGAGTATGATCAATTGTGATATGTATGGGTAACATGGTTATCTACATGCCTGCAATGGATGGAACTTGTGCAGACAATATTGTGCGCATTGAGGATGCTCATATGGAAATGTGATGGTGAGTGTCAGTGTAGATCTGGACAGGAATCTGCAGAAAGGGGTGATCAGCTAAGAAGTGATCTGAGGAGTTTAGTTTCTATCAAGCAGTCTAATCAATTCCGCGATGACTATAAGCGCAGCCATAAAGTTATCTAAGGATACGCTAAGGAAGTTGCCGGTAAAAGTCCATTCTCCGATTTGCTTAACTGACCGAACTCAAATTGGAGAACCTTATCTCTTTTCCTCCGCCTCCGCATCATCACTGCGCGTCTCGACTCGCTCCCCCTTTTTCTCTTCTCTTTTGTGAATATTTTCACCAAACCTCCCTTTAGATACTTCCTAGTACTTCATCCCCATAATCCTCTCCCCTTTTCTTCTCCCACTTGTCCTTTTTTCCACCCCAATGACGGCCTCCGTTCCTTCCACCAGTAATGCAATTCCCCCTCGCAATGACACTCCCACCCCTCCTCCTCCTTCCACCCCTGCTCATACTCCAAAAACCCACCTTAACTCCTTCATCTCAGCATGCCTAAAGAAACTCCCTCGCCTCCAAAAACTCGCCATCAACAAAGAGAAAACAGACCGTAATAATGAACGAGATTTGAAACGCGCATATATTCTTGCCAACCCTGACTCCCCCTCCCTTCCCGTTTCCCAAAATTCTTCCCTTATTACCATCCCCGATACCGTAGAATCACCCACCCTTTCCTCCTCCCTCCACAACTCCCTTTCCCTTTTTTCCCCCATTTCGAAAGAACTTTTTTCCACTTTCCTGAAACGCCGTATGGACTCCGATCTCAACGACTCTCCCCCCAAAAAAACTAAGAAACAACACAGAGATATGGACGGCGAAGTAGAGATCATCCCTTGTATCCCCACCATGCTGGGTTTCCATCAAATTCATTACAACCTTTCCACATACCGTGTTTACTCACCTCTCTCCCTTTTTACCAACGCCTCCCTCCGCGCTATTAACCGCGACTCCAGTACCTTAACCCTTAGGAAAATCAACCCCATCAAACCTGGCACCAAATCCCCACAAGTCCTTGACATCGAGGCCTTCGAGACAAAATACGGGAAAGAAACCGATCTATCCCACCAGGCATGGATCGAAGCCTCACACAATTATGTGCGCTTCGCCTCCCTAACTGGCAAAGATGGATCAGAAGGCACTTGGTACGCGCGCTGGGACTCCCACTTTGGATTTTTTGAGAGCCGCGAAGACGCAGTTGAATACTTCCCTGCCATCCTCGAACTTGACATTCGTATGAGAAAAGACTATAATTCCCTCCCCTTCGCATACTCAGCTAATTTATATGACAAAGAATACGAGAAACAAAAAATGCTCTTCGTCATCAAAAAATCCGAACGCCCTGCCACTCCCTTTATCCCGTCCTGGCGATCCTCTGCCCCCTCGTTCACCCACAAACCTTCCCTCCCCGACCGCCCTTTGGCCTCTGGCTCCTCCCGCCCATCGCAGCCCTTTCGCAAAGGCAGCGGTGGCGACCCCTCGTCTGCCGTCTGCCTCATCTGCTGTCATAGGGGGCACTTCTTCCTGAACTGTACCGCTACTTCCTTCGAAGACGGCTCCGCCCTCTACTCTTGCATTCGCAACAACGATATCATTGCCATCAGAGGCGCTTTCACCCTCTGTAGGATCTGGAACTTCAAAGGCGAAGCCGCAGGCTGCACCCACGGAGACAAACGCACACACCGTTGCACCTTCTGCGGAGAAAAATCTCATTCCTCCTTCTCCTGGACCTGCCGCAAAGAACCTGCCAAAAAGCTCTGACATCACGTCCCTACGACTCCTCGACTTCCATGATCCCAAACACGACTTCCTCAAAGATATGATCCCACGCCCAACCCCATTTCCCCGCTCTAACGCCCACGAGGCCATCTTTTCACGCATTCTAATGCCATACTCCGCAGACGCTTTCGCGTTTTTCCTAGACAAACATGACCTCTCTCATAAATACCCTTTCTTAGTTCGCAACCTCAAACATGGCTTCCCGATGGCCGAATTCCCACCCCTCCTAAAAACCGTAATCTTCCCAAACCACCCTTCCACCTCCCTGCACAGCGACTACATCCAAGAATACCTTATAGACGAAGTCAAATCCCAACGCATGAGCGGCCCATTCTCACGCGAAGAAATGGAAGACATCCTCAAAGGACCGTTCCAATCATTGTCGACTCCCAACCCCAACCAGATGGCCTACCAGACAAACTCAGAATCCGCCGCCACCTATCCAAAGGCGACCGTCTGCACCCCTCTACCAACCACTTCGTCGACAACGCCAAATTCCCCACCCGCTTTGCGTCCGTCTCCAAGATTTCAGAGATAGTAAGTCCCTTCTCCTCAATACCCATTAGGGTCCCACTCCCTACCCATGAGGGTACCTTTACACCCATTTTGGTGTATGTTGCCAACTTCTGGCACCCGTCATCACCTATCCTGGCCACTTTTTTCCCTTATTGCCCATTCTGGCACCCGTCACCCATTCCGGTGCTCACACCCCTACCCATAGATCGCAAACGCTCCACCTGGAACACAAGCGATGACCCTCGACATCGCAAAATTCCACCGTACTTGTCCCATCCACCCTGAACATAAACCATGGTTTGTAGTACAAAGCACCCTAGGCTTCTACCCAGACCACGTTTGCCCCTTCGGATGCTCATCCTCGAGCAGCAACGCCGATATGATCTCCAATGCCGGTGTCGATATCTGGATGTCCGAAGGTGTCCGACCCATTAATAAATACGAAGATGACCTCTCCATTTTCCGCACCCCCATTACCGGCTCCACCCCCCCTTACACTTACCCCTATGACTGTGCTAGCGCCCTACAGTGCATCGCACCTCTCCAAATCCCCTGGCACCCCGATAAAGGCCAAGATTTCAATTCCTCGTTTACCTACCTCAGCTTCCTATGGAACATCGACTCCAAGCAAGTCTCTCTCCCCGAACCAAAACGAAAAAAATTCCTCCTCCATTCATCCTCCTTCATCACTTCCTTCTCAACCAACCACTGCTAAATCCTAGACGTCATGAAAATACACGGCTCCCTATGTCACATCGCCTTCGTATACCCTGACGGCCGCTCCCGCCTTGCCTCCCTTTCAAACTTCATCGCCTCTTTCAAAGGTGACACATTCACCCGCCGCTTCCCGCCCAAATCCCTCATCTCCGACCTCAAATGGTGGACCGAAACTCTATCCCACCCCGACGCCTTTCGATCTCTCTGCCCCAGAGGCCCCATCACGGACCTCCTTCTTTTCGTTGATGCATCCACTTCCTGGGGCATTGGGATCCTCTTCCAAGGCAAATGGGATGCCTGGAAACTCACCCCAGATTGGATCGGCCCCTCGAGAGATATTGGCTGGCTCGAAGGCATCGCCCTCGAACTCCTCATTTACATTATCGAAGAACACAACCTATCGGACTGCAACCTACTCATCCATTCCGACAACCAAGGTATCATTGCCGCCTTCGACAAGGGTCGCAGCCGCAACTTCGAAGTCAACCTGTCGATCCGCCGCTCTGCCTCCATCCTCTCTGCCTCCAACATCTCCCTATCCCTCCAATACATAGAATCCCTGCTAAACCCAGCCGACCCAATATCGCGCGGTATCGAAGGCCCCAAGGCTAACCGCCTCTTCTCATCTTTCCAGCTCCCTGAAGAGCTCCGCCCCTTTTTCGTTCATGTACAGGTATGACTACCCCCCCACTACCCCTCCTCCCCCATTAACCTGTAACCCAGATATAAATCTTGGAACGCTGCGGCAGCAAGTGCTGCCGCGACTGTAGAGGAGGTACCTCAGGTGGAGAAACCCAAACCCCGTCGGCCGCGCCCTCAGGCTCACTCTCTCCCAACTCCACCTAGCCTACCACCACGCACCCCTACAGCTCGAACCATCAACCCCCGCAAACCGCAGGCTGGTCGAAACATCACTCCTAACCTCTCTAGACCCCACGTCGCCGTGGCCGACCGCCTGCGCTACTGGTCAACCCCACACTCCCTACGTTTCCAACACACTGTCAGACATTCCCTCCCCGAAGATGTAGCAGACCTCACCTTCCACACCATCCATGTGTCCTTTGCCCCCACCACAAAGACCTCCTATGGTGCCGGCCTCCTTCGCTTTACCCAATTCTGCAACCAACACGGCATCCCCGAATCCGACCGCATGCCCGCTTCCCACATCCTCCTTGCCGCCTTCATTAGTGTCCGCACAAGTCTCCAGCTGCACAATCAAATCGTGGCTCTCCGGCATCAGAGCCTGGCATGAAACCAACGATGCCCCCTGGAATGGCGACTCGCGTTGGGTCCAAATGGCCCGCACCATGGCAAACAAAGAAGGCTCTACCTTCCGCAAAAAAAAACGCTCCCCCGTCACCACAGAGCACCTAACTTGCCTGCTAAGTGCCCTCGACCTTTCCAACCCCCTCCATGCAGCCATCTGGGCCGTCGCCACTATGACTTTCTGGGGCTGTCGCCGCCTTGGAGAAACAACCATCCCCTCCATAGCGGCCTTCGACCCCAAATTCCATGCCCCCCGCTCCACCACCGTCACCTTCAAATCCAACCTGGACCAATCGTCCTTCACCTCCTTCCACATCCCATGGACGAAATCCACCAAAGAAGAAGGAGGAACCGTCGTCCTCACAGCACGAAATGACCCCCTATGCCCCGTAAAAGCTCTCCAGAACCACTTGCTCATCAACGCCAACGTACCTGCACATGCCCCCTTTTTCGCATTTCTCAACAAGAACGGGCAATGGTCCCACCTTCTCAAACACAACTTTCTCGCTTTCTGTACCAAGATATGGTCCTCAGCCTCCCTCTCTCTCGTTCTCGGACACAGCTTCCACATCGGCGGTGCCTCCGAACTACTCCTCGCCGGCACCCCCCCAGAAATCGTAGCAGCCGTCGGCGGTTGGACATCACTCGCATTCCTCTTGTACTGGCGCCACATCAAAGAAATCCTGCCCATGAATATCACTAAAGCTTACAAAAAGCAACGAATCCAAGAACTTGCAGTCTCCTTAGAAGAATTCCGTACCAGAAATAACATACCAAAGTTGTTAGTAATAGATGAATAACCATGCCATACATGCCCGTATACACATACTGCAAACCACCTGATGGATCTCAACCTCATTTGGGGAAGCCGTATTACGATCGATCGCAATCCGCCTGTTGTGAGCTTGAGCTCCATTTGGTATACTCGGATTCGCGCCCGATCGCCATACGGCCCTCTTTTCTGATTCTGAGTCTTACCTTGTGCTCAAAATATTTTGTTTTTGCCACGCTGACCTTCTTCTCCATTTGGTCCTCCTTTGGCACCTCTTCCAAAATCGCCGATCTCGGACTTTTCTGCTTAGTCAGCACTTTCCCATCTGGCACCGTCAAGCCGAACCTCTGGGCCAACTTTCTCTTCAGCTTGCCGGTTTGTCAAAGTCGAAAACAAAACATTTTTCCCCAAACTCGCAAACCTCTCAATTTGAGATTTCGATAATAACATCCATCTCACCGTTCCCTAACCCCCCACCCTTTACCGCCATTCTGTAACCGCTTACGCCCCTTAGCCTATCCAACCCGAATCCAGGGGTTCTGGAACAGAGGAGAAGTGTGGGGGAAAGTACAAAGAGAGATATGCAATACGAAGAGAGAGGACTAAGAAATAGGTTGGAAGTGTGATGATAAGATGTGAGGTGGAATGATAACCTGTATTCTTCTCTTATATATTTTGTAGTGTAAATGTACAACTTTTATACTACTGATGGAATCCTGTGCTATAGTAAATATGTGCTACAAGCAAAGGCTGTAAGTGATAGGGGATGAGTGGAGAAAAGGATAGGAGGTGGGTGCTATGTACTAGGGAGCGGGAAATGAAGATGTATGATATACAAATAGAAACACACTAATTCCAGGTTGTTAGGAACATCGCATCATTGATAGGAATGATTCCAGAGTCGGAATCTGGAGCGGAATCATTAGAGAGGACCAGAATCGGGCGGAATCAATGATATTGGACTGGAAATGGACAGGAATGGAGGGGAATATGAAGAGGAAACGGATCCACATGATCTGGAGCCTCTACAGTGCACATTCTTGGTATCATCTTTGACAAGCAACTGGATTCTCAGCTCCACAGAACAAGCATGCTTGCTGCACATATATGTGATGAGATTATGGATGGATATAGGTGAACTTAGGGACACAGAGGATTTGTCCAGTCTATTGGATTTGTGTGTCCAACAGTGTGATGGCATTGTTAGGACTGAGCACAAAGAGTCAATTACTCAGGTGTGGATTGAGCAGACCACAGATTGAGCACACTCGATCTGCATATCAAGCAGCATTGTTACACAGATTGAGTATGCTCGATCTGCATATCAGACTTAGTCTTTGTGCATATCAAGCAGAGTTGTTACATGGATCAAGTGTCCTCAATCTGCTGAACCACTATGATAGATCCAGGTCTAAAATACCTTTTACATGAGGCATACACATGTCTGGCAAGTACTCTGTTTCAAGCTTGGAAGTGTGAACTGCAAAGTATGTTCTGCAGCCACAAACCTTACCACCTTGTCCACCAACAATGTGAACCCAATTCCCCACCATGAAAAGTCACCCGTCCCAGGCTTGCCCATTGAAACCGATTCAATAGCCAACAAGCAGAGTGCACCGGTGAGTGAATGCAAAGATGTGGCAGGGTTAGTTAATCACTGTCACAACCAAGGATGAAATGTACATGCCTGCACAGCATGTGATGTACACACAAATTATACTCACAGTGATGATTGGATACGTGAAGATTGACATCATAAAAGAGCATGGCAAATTTTTCTTTGGGAAGTGGAGTACATGGGCACTCAAGGAGAAGAAAGTGAAGGAACTTGTGCAGTCAATGGAGCAGGAAGGGGTGCAATGGTTCAGGGGTGATGCATTGCTGCTGTTTGTGGATGGGGCATCACTGACGATGAAGGATTTGACAGGTGGGTGTGAAGCTGCTGACGCTGACGTTGATGCCTTCAGGAATGGAGATGCTGCGAGAGTGGAACCACACCTTACAGCATATCTTTTCCACAAGACATGGCTCAACCAAGATGGACAATTCCCACTCTGAGTGGGCCAGCCAATCTCGGCCAACCAATATCTTTGTCCAGGGCAGATGGCTTGGCCAAGGGGTCTATGTTCTGAGGTACATGAGTTGGCTGAAGCAGAGGGATATATTGGCCAACCGGTCTGGGTATTTTGGCTCACCATGGAACATGGATTGGCTGACTGCCCTGGGTATGTTGGCTGGCCATGAAAGGTGGATTGGCTGACCGGTCTGGGTATGTGGGCTGGCCATGGAACATGGATTGGCCAACTGGTCTGGGCTTTTTGGCTGGCCATTAAAGGTGGATTGGCTGACCAGTCTGGGCTTTTTGGCTAGCCATGGAACATAGGTTGGCCGACTGCCCTGGGTATTTTGGCTGGCCATGGAACATGGATTGGCTGACCAGTCTGGTTATGTCGGCTGGCCATGGAACAAGGGTTGGCCAACTGCCCTGGGTATTTTGGCTGGCCATGGAACATGGATTGGCCGACCGGTCTGGGTATTTTGGCTGGCCATGGAACATGGATTAGCCGACCGGTCTGGGTATTTTGACTGGCCATGGAATATGGATTGGCCAACCAGTCTGGGTATGTCGGCTGAATACTATATATTGGCTTGCTGGCCATTATTGGCAGATGGTTATGGTCCAGTTGGTTAGGAATATATTAGTGTGAACTAAATCTTCTCTAATGATATGTATTACTCCATCTTGTTGGCAAAGGCAATTTCTGCTTGTGCTATCATATTCCTCCACATTACCATTTGTTTTTCAACATAACAGATGTGCCCCCTCAGTCCGGGACCAACTTTGTCACAATGTGCTTCCCATTGCACTTCCTGGTGTTGCAACCAACGAATCATGTTACCCATTTCTGACTTCACGCTTTGCAAGTCTTCAGACCACCGATCATATCTGGCCTTGCCGCGGAGCCAGTTTACACAATACACTGTATAGCAGTAAGATCTTCCATGAATTGCTGTAGGAGAACCATTATTTACCTTCCTGCATCCAATCGTTGTCCCCAGTATTATTCCTATCTTTCATCCACCATATCCAGGGAAGCTTGTGACTCCTCTGGCCCACTCTATTCTCCTCAAGCATATCACCACTCATCTTGATATCCTCCTGCCTCAGCACCTTGAAACGATCCAAAATGTCTGCACTCCCCCCTAGACTGACCAATGCTCAACGAGCCTGCCTGTAGCTGGTGGTGTTATGGATCACTTCTGCAGCGGGCTCCGGCAACAATCAACTTAGCAGGGGATTGGTTTCCAGAGATAGAGAACAGCAGTTTCATTGTTGCTTATAACTAAGACAACACTGCTACAAGGGGGTGGTTCATGGTTTAATGTCATTGTGAGCCATGGGGGTTACCCAAGATAAGGGGGTCTGCCCCAAGAACCAGACTAAACATAAGGAAAAGAAAGAAGAAAAAGTCCGAACCAACAACAAGAACAGTATATGTAGTGACTGGTCTTGCGGGGAGGTAAATAGAAATGCAACCATGAAGCTACAACATGTCCAACTACACCATGTGTTCACCATGAGGCACACATGAGGCGTCCTCATGTCAATGTTCTCATGATCCAACTGGAGGCCTGGGTGTCATTGAGGATAGAAGAGGTCCAGATGACTCGGATGATTTGTCATCAGATCATGTGACATGCAGAATTGCCAATTCGGGGTCTATACTTGCTGTAACTGGCAAGTGCGCAGTCTGGCAAGTGCAATGCACGGTTGGGTTGTAGAGGGGTATTGTCCAGTGTGGGATTGGTGATGAGAGTCTTGAGGTAGTGTGGATATAGCGGCAAGGTTGGTATGAAAGAAAACAAAGGAGGAAAAACCAACTAAGACAGTGGGCTAGTTGAGGTCAGACATGTGAACAGCATAAGCTGTACCAGATGATGATGTCTGTGTCAATGATGTATTGAGGGGCGGTGTCTTGTCCTGTCTATGGAACAATGCAGTCCACCTGATGTCGGTATTCATCCAAGAAAGGGTATTATTGTAAACAAGTGTGGGAGGTATCAAGGTTATAGATGGAAAAGGATAAATGAATGTGGGTCCAGGTTTTGAGTCATGGCATGAGTGACAAGCTGTGGGAATAAGATGTTGGGTGCTGCATTGAAGCGATGTCATGTGAACAATACACAATACGGGTCGGTTCACTGTATTGGGAAGTCATATGGTCTGTGGTCAAAGTCTGAAGGTATGTGCTTCGGCGATGGTTGGATTGGAGAGAACAGTGACATGTTGTGTGATCGAGGATTGTTCAGAGTGCACAAGCAGGTGAGGAATGTCGTCGGATCATCAGGAAGGATAATGGCAGGCACAGAATACAAAAGTGGAAACCAAATATCCAGGTATGGCAATTGTCAATTATGTGGTGGGATATTGTCAAGGTGGAAGTTGGAAGTATCGATGGCAGAAGGGTTTTGGTACTGATGCCAAAGATAGATCATAACAAGGTAAAAACCAATAAGGAAAGTGATGCCAATGCTGCCAATGATGATTACGGTAATTAGCTGTGTTGGGAGTACAGCCATTGTGTATCAGTTTGTCGTGGGACGAAGTAAACAATATGTCAGGGCAAGGGAAAAGACAATGGCGATGATGTCTGTCAGCAAGGAGACTATTCGGATACAGCAAGGTCACATGGGATATGTCCATGGTTGGTCTGGATTGTTCTAGAAGAAAGGATCAAAAAGAAACAAGAACAAGAATAAACAACAATGTCCAAAAGAAGACAAAAGGTAAAGGGGAACAAAAAAGGATGGTATGGTAAAGTGGAATTGTCATCGTGGGTAACAGAGTCGGAATCGGAGTTGCGGAGTTGAAAAACGTAACAATGGCATATTTGGAAACTTTTTGCTGGATGGCATGTATGGCATTCCATGCTCGAGTCTTCTTCTTCTGACTGTTTGCTCCATGGACAGAGGTTCGAAAAATTACCATTTTCTCACCCAGTGTCATTCTCAAGTTTTCCAAACAATTGTTTGCTTGCCCCACCCTGATTTCCACCTCCTGAGCAGCCAAATTTTCCAAACCCAGCCGAGCACATCCCTCAATTCCCAAGGTAGATGGCATTGTAAGTCAACAGTTTTCAGGCCATTCTGTGACGTTATCATCATCATCTTCATCTACCTCGCCCTCCTCATCCAAATCCATGATCCAATCATCAGCATCTGATTCACAATTCACCAAATTACAGTCATCCACTTGTTCACCCAGTATTCTGTGCATTTTTCTGTGGAATGAATCGATTCGAGACTGAACCCTATTTTGACGATCCTCCAGATTTGCCTTGTCTGTGAAACTGCCCATTTTTTGAACAGCACGTGCCATTGTCTTCAGAGTATTCCTGTAGGGTAAACAATTGTCAAAGAGATGATTGATGAGAATGAGGATACATCCTACTGTGCTTATTCTATGTTTATTCCTTCATTTAAAATGGTCACCCGACCAGCCATTACATCTTTGGGATTCCCTGTTGTCAGTCTCAACCTGATCTCAGCCTGCGATGGTGCTGGTGAAACATCATTACTATGTCCAAATTACCCACACTTTACAAGACAAACCTTTCTCCATTCTGACGTCGAATACCCTCAAATAGTCACCATGGAAATCCATTGCCCTTCTTTCTTCTTCCTTCCACTGTGACAGCACTTGCTCATCAACGGTTTCACAAAGCTCCTCAAAGGCTGCCTTCATTTCCTGCATTCCATCTACTGCTTTATCATACCTTTTCAACAAAGACTGAACTGTGGGATGGCTATGGTGATGATTTGTATTGATGACATGCCTGTGAATCATGTACCCATTCCTACCAACTTCTTCCAATTTGAATCCCTCATAAGGTCATCCAGGATCTCACGGTGTTGGGATTTTGACATGAAACGAATAAAACTGAAATCTTGTTGATGATAGCCCACAGTGTCTCCAAAATTTCGCCATCCTGCTGACCAGCACCATGAATGAAGTTGAGACTGAATAGGGCAAAACACTTGGCAACATGTGCACCAAGATGAAACTTGGACCTTTTTCTTCTTTTCCCTTCTTTACATTTAGTCTGGTTCTTGGGGGCCAACCCATCTTGCCTTGGGTAACCCTACAGTTCACAATGACATTAGCCCATGAACACCCCCCCTCTTAGCAGTGCTGTCTTAGTTGTAAGCAACAATGAAAGCTGTTGTTCTCTCCTCTGGAAATCAACCCTCAGTTAAGTTGATTGTTGCTGGAGCCCACTGTAGAAGTGATCCATAACAGCCACCTTCTAGATTGCAATACCCAAACCTTGACCCAAACCTTCCATAGGTCTCAAAATGCTAGCTTGTTCTTTACCTCCCCCAGGCATCTCCATGCCCCACCATATGATTAGCCAACCTCAGGAAGAGTGAATCCAGCTTGCTATTGCTGCTATTCAAGAATCAGGCACCAAACCCAATGGTGATCCATGTTATTCCATGCGCCAAGCAGGACATGATTTTGATGTTCCAAGATCTTCTCTTGGCCACCATTTACAAGGTTTGTGATACTGTACAATGTTGTTTTGTAATACAACTGAGTATTTGCCAGGGAGAAAGACTTGTTGCAAGGCACATGTCAACAAACAACTTCTTACAGAAGCCCAGGAGGAAATCTTGGCCAAATGGACTAAAATCCAAGGCAATCACGGTATTCCAATGACATACACATCTGTTGCTGTGTGCTGGAGCAATTTCAGGATGGCAAGTTGGAGAATCATGGCCAAGATGGTTCCTTAAGCATCATCCAGGTCTAAAGATGAAAAGGACAAGGGGTTAGAGCAGGCATGTCCAAAGGCCTTGAATCAATTTGAAGTTGATGAATTCTTCAACATGCTTGACAACATTATGATATTCTACTTGAGAATCTGTACAATATGGATGAAAAAGGTATTCAGCTTGGCATTGGTGTGAGAATTACTGCTATGGTTGATCAAGATCAGAAAAAAGTCTATTCCATTGAGGACAGGAACAGGGAGCTTGTTATGGTCATTGAAACAATCTGCACTGAATCTTAAGGTTGACCAAGGGTTGACATATGTAATAGGGTAAGATTTTCCAAGGGTTTTGAAGGGTTTGTTCTTGAATCATTATCTATTGCACATAGTGATGGAAACTTGGTGGGAATTTCAAAGAGTTATATATGCTCTAGTTTCTCTCCAAAATTTAGATCAGATTTCTTCAGTAGTTATTGTGTAATTCCATTTTCAAAAAGGAGTGTTTTTAAAAAACCCTGAGGGGTTGAAAAACCCGGACCCCTGAGGGGTTTTGAAAAACACTCCTTTTTGAAAATGGAATTGCACAATAACTACTGAAGAAATCTGACCTAAATTTTGGAGAGAAACTAGGGCATATGTAACTCTTTGAAATTCTCACCAAGTTTCTATCACTATGTGCAATAGATAATGATTCAAGAACAAACCCTTCAAAACCCTTGGAAAATCTTACCCTATCACATATGTCAACCCTTGGTCAACCTTAGCACTGATGGATCCATTGTCCATCCTCCTGTGATATTCCAGGCTTTATGACAAAACTCAATGTGAGGTTGCTAGTGTATTGCATGGGTAACCCCTGGGTATTTTTGGCTGTACCCGTACCCACACCCATTGGACCCATGGATACAATACCTGCAGGTTTTACCCATCATTTTAAGTCCTGGATTGTCCAAAACAGTCAAGTATTGAGCTAGATATGCTCAAAATACTCCAATAAGGTATTTTGAGCATATCTAGCTCAATACTTGACCGTTTTGGACAATCCAGGGCTTAAAAAAAGTTGGTGGGTCCAGGAATCCGTACCTGTACCTGTATCCGAGGTAATAGCCATGGAAAAACTCGCGGGTTTACCCCTACCTGTGCAATACACTAGAGGTTGCAACAAACCCTGTAATGCAAGGCTTGTCCTATTTCCTGTTGTACAGACCCCAATCTCGTAAAATCTACCAACAGCATATCTATTTCACCAAATGGTTGGACTGATCAGGAGCTGGGCTCCACATGGCTCAAGAATGATTTGACCCTGCAACACAAGACAAGGCTGCTGGGCAGTACCATCATCTAATCCTAGATGGATGTAATTCACATTGTACCTTCACCTTCTGCAAGTATGCCCAGATAACAAACTTATAATCGTATGTCTTCCCTCACATACAACACATGCACTACAGCCTTGCAATGTCAGTATATTTGGCCCTCTCACATAGTCATGGAAGAGAGTTGTAACCCTCACACCCCAATCCCTCATTGCAATCAAGAAAGACAATCTACTGGTTCATCACCATGCTGACCATGTTGAGGATTTGAAGGCCCTCCATCCTAGTCCAAATGCCTACACTGACAGCTCTCCCAAGTCCAGCTCCATCAGCTGCAACAGCCACCACACTCCACCATGATGCTGGTACAACATCCAGGTCACCCATAGATGAATTGCCACATGATGAAGAGGAGCCAATGCAATGGTATCACATTGAGGTACCCCCACTACTTCTTGGTTCATCATCTAAGCATGTGCTCAGGGCCAAGAACATGATACTGAGAGACATCGTTATGCAAGCTGGTATCATGCTGGAGGATTATGCACAAAGGAGGCTGATAGATCTGGAGAACAAGAGGTTGAGAAAGAGGGTATTTATGAAGAAAAAGCCAAATAAACAAAATAAACAAACCTTGGGCCAAGCATGACATATGAAAGCTAATGAAAACTTGGACTTCCTTACTTGACAGGACTGGGAGAGCAGTATGAAAAATGTTTTCAAAGAGGTGGCCCTGCAATTCAAAATTCTGAAGAAGAATATTATTGAATATCAGAATCTGTACACACAGGGTGCATGGTAGCATACTATGTAATGAAGTATGTTGAATTTATTAGAACAGTATACTAAATATTGTTATCATATTGTTGCACACAGTACTCAAAGTGTATTCAAAATGATCATTCAATATTTTGAAATAAAGTACATTACCAGTATTGAATGGCAATTTTACAGTACTACTTCAATAAGTTCAGTAAATGTCTTGTTATTGAAGCAGTACTCTAAGGTACTTCAAAGACTTGAACTCATGATATATTACACACTTGTTAATGTAATTCCAGAGTTTGAGGTCCAACAGAGCACTCAATCACTCATGAAGTGGAGGTAAGAGCCAACAGCAAAGATTCCCACAGGTCACTGCCACTGTGCAAAAATATTCATAGCACCACAACAACCTTATCTAAAATTCTGACCTTCATATATCATCACCCTGGGACACATGACTACTGTGCCAGCCCATTAAATCCATAATAAGGTTCTCATAGCTCATGTAAAGTATTGCTTTAGCTTAGGTGGCTCACTTCCCACCCTAATACAGGAAGTGTTGAAAATCCCAGTATTTGAGCAGATTCACATTGAAAAAAAAGTAACATTTTACTCCATGCAAGCATCTCAATCCAAGAAGTATTGACACAGCTATTGTTCATTGTGCAGCTACTACTCTAACTTATTATGCTTATAACTTGGCACATACTAGACACAGCTCAAATGTAATAACACAGCTGAAAAGGCCTTTAAATAAAGAATAGATAAACAATAATCCCAATCTATTCAGTATTTCATGAGATAGTACATACACTACTTCACACTTGAACTTTCACCCAAGTCTTTGTTTTTCTTATAAACCAAGAAAAGAAAGTGGAGCAACTGTCATGCTTTATGCAAATGGCTATAAACCTCATTCCAATGCCATGATCTCACTACTTGGCGGTGTCTTCGTCAGAGAAGCTAGCTTGTATCTACGGAACTTCTGATGTTGTAGTCTTCTGGTCAATCATTCTCTGGCGGCATGCCAAGGCAGGAAGACACGTGCTGTATCAAAGACCCTTCATTAACCTGTTGGACGGATAAAATAATACTCACGGTGTTGAACTTGAAATAACGATACATACCTGAATGGAGCACAACCGCTCATCACGAATGTCCCCAACGGCAAACACTAATATCTAACCACAGAAACCTGAATACTGCCCACAGACTTGAGCTCCAACGAGTCGAGGAGAGGGACCGTAATCACAGTGTGCAGCATGATTGGGTGTTGGCGCAGGAATGGAATGGGACGATTCTCAGACTGCACAGTGGACAACCCTTCAGACGATCCAGAGTTGTAGAAGGAAAACAGAGGCAGCTTATAAAACGTCAACGAAGCACAGTTGACGCACACGTAGGCAGCATCGCGGTGAGCTTACTATCAGCGAGGGAGCCGGGGGAGGGGGGCTGGTTAGATTCGACACACGACTCGCTAAATGCCGCCGATAGCAAGACTTCTGGTTGCTCTCACTGGCAGGCGCCCAAGTTCTTTGCTATACGGTATAACAAGTTCAACGCGATCCGACCATCCGATACGAAACGAATCTACAGCATAAATAAGCCCCGTGATGACATTTACCTGCATTTTACCCCACTATCGCATCATACAGCAACGCACACCGCGTGATCAACTTTGGTCAGGGTCTGCTCACCTTGTTAGATTGTTCTCTTCACTCTACATCCTCCCACCGATCACTTGCTGTGGCCGTCATGCAGCATGGGCCTCAAGCGCCCTTCTCCAGATTCTACCACGCACAGGATTAACCCCCCCCCGTCTGTTTTATGGCGATTTGTGTTAGGGTGTCAAATTCAGCAACTGGTAGGGATGAAAAAGAACCGATAACTACCCTTGCGTGCCTGCAGATCATTAAGCAACACATCATAATAACCATCTCCCGCCCTTATTCTCGCCAAAACATCCACGGGGCGTTCACCATGTCCCTCTCCCGGCCTACGTCGTCGAGAACTTCAGGCCATTCCTGGGGACGTTTACATCAGAGGATCCATCCCGTATGGTTAAGGACGAGCACCTCAGTAATAAAAAGGCAGGAAAACAAATCCGTGCGCTTGTTTTCTCGGACAGAAAAAGAAAAAAAGCGGATCGCCAGCAAACAAACAAACAAAACCACACGTCTGAACAAGCAAAGCATGACATACCGTGCGATGTCCTCGGGTTCATGTGCGAACAACGTGGACTAGTTCGGTATTGGTAGGCACAGTGTATAGGGTGATCTTTGGCGGCTTTCAGGCGCTAGTACAGCATCTATCGGGCAAGGAAGGAAAAAAAAACGGGAAGTCAGAAAAAACGTGAAAAGGTTTTTTTAGATGTCGAGGACAACAAAATAATGATGCGAACCTTGGCCTTTGGTATGGGTGAAATAATTCACAAACGGTAGTTAAGCCTTCACGGTGGTCAATTGCTTATTTGTACACCGGCAATGGGAATGACCGTATCAAATGCGGTTATCAAGCCGACGGGGGTGGAAAACCCCAATCCTCAAGAATTTATAATGAATTGTGCAAGTCAGGTCCGAGCGGGCCGAGTCGGGGAAAGTCATGGCACGCCCAAACATAAGTCAAATAGTCGACGAGTAGGACTCGGGCAGTCCTCCCGCTATACCCGCAGTCAAGAAAAAAAAAAGGCAGGAAAGAACATACGGCAGGAAGAACAGAAAGGGGATAAAACATACCGGAAAGGTTCTTACCGGGAGAGAGAGCACCTGAGTATTGAGTATTGGGGATAGCAATGAGTACTGCATGCAACAGTACGGCACTTGATACGAGAGATAAAGGGATGGCGGTGGCGGGGGGAGGGGGAGTTCCATTTCGAAAGTAATATTTGGGAAGGGGCCGAAGAAACCAGAATCCTTAATTACAAGGTCTCCGAGGGTCAAAGTCACCGGTATGATACCGAACAATAGTTGAATTCGTCACGATGAGAACGGGTCTCCGAAACGGCCTTGGTCGTGGTTAAGTGCGGGGGGGTGGGCGGACTCAATCCGTTGTTTCGTTGATCCGATCGAAAGGCACGTAACCCTACCCGCATTTTGTGTGTTTGACAAGAGTGGAGACAACTTGTAAGTTGATCATCATCATGATGAGTAGGCTGTGCTAGGTAGGGGGATTGCGGCGCAGTGGAGGTATCAAAACGATTAACCGCGCTAAACCATAAGGGGCTGTTGTAAAGTTGAGTAATCAGTATCGATAGAGCGAATTTACCCACCAGCAAGACGCCGCCCCCCAAGGCTAGTTTCATTCATTCAAAATGGACGTGCGATTGTTCTGCGGAATAATGGCCCGAAGATATCTAAACGAGTTGTGAATGTAAATTTACGGCCTCAGATTTCTTTACTGCATGAGGGATGGGTGAGGCAGGGCCGTAGTCCGACGTGACAAGTGACGAGGCGTAACGGTCCAAAAAAGGCGAGTTAGAACCGAGAAACAGAAAGAGGATCGGGGGCGCAAATTGTCATTTGGCATGTGGTGATGACGGCGCTGAATTGAATAGACCGACCCGCGTCGGCAACGTGGTGTCAGGAACAGAAGATCGTATATATTGGAGAAATTGGAAAAGTTTGGTCAAAATATGAAATTACCATGGTTTGAGCTTGTGGGCGCGGAACAAGACGAACCAGGGAACTTGAAAAAGCCAGGTATTAGACGCGATAGTGAGTCACTGCATGATCATGATTTTTGGGCGTCTGACGAACTGAATGGGGCGGTCGTTTGGACCAGGGACGATCAGATCAGGGGTGACGTTCTTGTTTGCAGGGAAAGCCAAAAGTGGCATTACAGCGGGCCCGGAGATGGCGGCATTCCGACCGTTGCCGTTGCTCGCTAAGACGGAAATATGGTTGACATGATGGGAGCGGGGGAGGCTTCCGCCCGCTGTCAATGATGGAGACGCTGGGGTTAGCAAGAAGGGGCGGAAAGTATAAAGGTGGGCGATAGAGGAAGGGGGGGCTTCACCGGCGACAGTAGGGAAGGCAGCAGGAGCAGAGTCTGGACTGACGCATGGAGGGGGGGCAGCAAAGGAGGGAGGTGATGGGAGCGTGAAAGACGGGAAGTGAGCGCCTCACCGTAATACCGAGGTGGCAGCTCAATGGCCAAATGAGGGGATGATGACGTTTAGCGCACAAAAAAGGGAACGACGGAGTGGTGGATTGATGTCACGTGAGTGGGACTTCGCGCCTCGTTGTTGGCCAGGAGAAACTCGTGTTTGGGGCGTGGAGGAGCGGACGCGTTTGGCAGTGCAAAAGATGGACAGGAGTGTACACGGAAGTAATAGAACTGCAGGCAAACAGAGATGCGATCATATCGCGTTCCAGGTGCGCACTCCGCCACACATTACGCGAATCCGCGCGTGTAACACGAGGCGGCTGCCTGTAGGGGAGATTTCCAGCGGGGGGAAAGAGAGCAACGCGTTGCAGAGCTGTCAGTCTCAGAGAGACGAAAGACAGCGGGGAGACGACGACGACTGGTGCGCGTCGGCTGTCTCGGGGTGCAGTTGCGCTGGCGAGTGTCCGATGGGGCGCGATGGGACAGAGCGGGACCCCGAAACGTGGCAGCAACTAGGCAGAGGTGGTCGGGGGAGCGAGAAGGGACGAGTTGCCTAAAAAGGAAAGGATAAGTCCCATGACATGCGGGCGGGCGGTGCCGAGCTATTTTATTTTGCGGTAAATTTACCAAATAGGAAAAAATAAAAAAAGATGGAAATTGAACCGGACGGCCGAGATCGTTGGCGGCGTTGGATAGGGACCATGTTCTCTACCGCTATATATTGGTCATACACCGTTCTCAGGTCCGTCTTCCTCTCTCCCCTCCGTCCTTCATCTCCCCTCCCCCCCATCGCCGTCCCCGACGTCCTCCACAATGTCCTCGTCGCCCCACCTTGACCCCGTAAAACCAGATCCCTCACAGCGTTCCCCCACATCCGTCGCCGCTTCTTCCCCTTCCTCGGGCGATGCTCGTCTCGTCACTCTCCTCTCAGACACAATCTGCGACAGAGACGAGCTCCGTCGCGAGCTCGCAGCAACAAAAAAACGTGCTGAAAAGGCAGAACGTTTGCTCGCCACGTTTACCCAACCCAACTCAGCCCCGTCTGGCAACGGCGGTCCGTCCAGCACCCTCCTCGAGTACGAGGCCCGTATCGAATCCGCAGAGATCGCTCGTGATGACGCAGAAGCCAAACGACGCGTCCTCACTGACAATTGGAACCTCCTCGAACGCCATCTCCAAGTCCTCGAGATCCACGCATCAGAAGCTCGTTATAGCTTTTCTCGCATGCTGGCGGACGGAGGCAGTCAGCTCGTCCTCGCAAATATTCCTCACCTTCAGTCCACACCATTATTCACTTCACAGCCCGCAGTCCATCAGCCATCCCTCAACATGCCTCCCCCATCACATACTTCTCGACACCATATTCCTTCTAGTCGTTCCTCCTCATTGCGCGGCCCTGTATCGGTACCCCATTCTTCAGCACCATTTTCCAACATTCCCCTTCCACCCCCGCCTAATCCTAAACTATATCCCCACAGTCGTGTTCGCCCAAGAGCCAGCAGTACAGATGGATCTGTTGGTGTACCAGGTCAACCCCCCACAAAAAAGCCCAGAGGAGATCGTACTCGCGAATACGACGGGGACCGTAGAGCACGTGAGGATCGCGCAATGTTCACCGAATCGGTGAGTTTTTGTCTCTCCCCCAACCACTCGCTCTCTTCTCATCTCACGGAACAGCCCATTGACTCCCCTCATCTCCATGTGGCGCAAACTCAACCCTACCACCTCTCACCACAATTCTCCAACCCTCCTCCATCCATCTCAGCCCAAACAGCACACTCCATCCACATTCAACACCGATCGAGTGATCTCGACCGTGATGAATACCACCAACAGCGGTTACGAGATCAAGTGAATGATCATCGTCAACGCGTCCTACCGCACGATTCCGCTTCCACCATTATGCGTCCGGGGCTCCTCCCACCCGGCGGAGCACACCCGGATCGACGGTCTCACCGTCCCCGACGTCCCCATTCCCGTTCGGGCTCCGTCGGCTCCCGCTCATCCAGTCGGTCAAGTGGGAGTTCCCTCAGCTTGGACGAGATGCTTCTTCAAGCTACCACTGGTGTAGACAACCCAGATCGACGGGGAACCGGTAACGGCCCGAATGGGTCCGCCGCAGGTTCAGTACCAACCCTACCCCCCGCTGCCCTCCGCCAACACGTATCACACAACAGGCAGCGAATTCAAAATCCTGCCACCACTCAGTCCCAGTCCGACATGGGGTACCCTCAACCCCGACATCGCCCTGATTCACCGCTATCGGACTACCGATCTCACCCTCATGCACGCCCGCGAGCTCCGCATCACCAGTCACAGCCTCAGCCAACCCTCATGACAGGACCAGGGATGAGCCCTGAGGCAGGGGTTGGGCCCCTGGCCCAGCCGGGCCAAGTACAGACGTACCAGACTCATGTATTCGCGCCTGTGGTGACTGGGGCGCCAGTGAAGAAGAACAAGTTTATGGGCCCAGCGGCAAGCCTTGGGGGAGCTGCCCCTCCATCGCCGGGGATGGCCTCTGGGTCAGGAGTGGCAGCCAATACATCTGCCTGTCCTACCGGCGTTCCAGGTGGGTGAACAAGTAGTATATTGTTGTGCTATATTTCTGACCAACTTCTCTGCAGCGGAGGCCGTCCCACAGCCCACGAGTTTCCCACCGACAAACGCACAAGGCCAGCGGATATGCAGACAATGTGGTCTTCCAGGGAGATATAAGGATGGGAAATGTGTTGAAAAGTGGGGACCTGGGCCACACGGATCAGGAACCGTGTGCGATCGGTGAGTGGCGTTCATTGTTTTAACGGTTTTTTTTTTTGACGAAAGATTTTTCACGCATATACTAGTTGTCGAAAGAAGATGAAACGTGTTGAGCGGCGTGGTACTCTCGAAGGCCAACACAATGCGAGCCACCACTCCATGTCTTCAATCGCGCCACCTCATCCAATCCGCCAATCCTCATCGCATTCGCGTAGCGCACAGTTGCCTGGAGGAGGACAGGCGTCAGAACGCGCTATGCACCGATCTGATACACTCCTCGTCGCTCCCCAAGGCGCTCAAATCGGTCCTGGAGGCACGCATCTCCTCTCTCCAGAATCCTCATACGTTGACCGATCCCCTCCCCTTCCCAAAAATACACGTGCACCTCCACCTTCCCCGCCTGCCATTGCGACTCTAGACGATGGCGGCGCCGGGTGCGGCGCAGCAGATGCCACAACGGTGGGTGCAAGCCAGCTTCTTGCGCCAGCGTCGTCTCGAGCCCAGAGTCGCTCGAATTCTCGGAATGGACGCCCTCTTGTTCCGGGCGGACGTCGTCTCAGCGCGACGCCTACAATTCCGAGTGGTGATGCCCCCACGACCCGGTCCAAGCGCCGCTCGCCTCTAGGTTCGGGCCCGTCTAGGGGCAGAAGCACGGGTGGGTCTCCGCGGGTGGTGGTGGTTGCGGGGGTGGAGACCGCGGGTGAGGTTGATGCGGATGCTGAACCGGACGTGGATGCAGAAGCGGAGGCGGAGGTGGAGGCGGAGGCGGATGCTGATGCTGAAGTTGATGCTGATGCAGAGCCTGAGGGGGACGTAGATGCGGAGGCGGATGCCGATGCAGAATTGCTGGAGGCTGTGGATGCCGCGGAAGCGAACAGTTCAGGGTCTCATGGGGTTGCAGCTGCTGCTGCTGCTGGGTGGCTGAAAAAGGAGGATGTATAAATTTTTTGTGTTGCTTTGCTGTGCTGTGTGTTTTGTTTTGAGCTCATATAGTTAGAGATTTACCATTGCTGCAGCAAATTTGTTGACCGATAAGCTTTTTCTCTCCACTTGTTTATAAGGTGGGTTTGATCGGGATTACCACACACAACGAATTCTACTCAAACCATTTTTTTGATATACCACCACCATGCCTATATCTTCAGTTCTTACCGCTGCTCGCTATGGGAAAGACAAAATTCGTGTTTGCCGTGTTGTTCGCGAGGATAAATGGCATCACGTTGTGGAGTATAACGTAGCGGCGCTTGTGGAAGGAGACATCGATCTCAGGTAAGATTCTAGGGGTCATCATCGGTTGACATGTGCGGCAGTGGCTCAGGCTAGAAATTTCCAAACGAATAAAATTTGGGCGTTGTACAGCTACACTGAAGGCAACAATTCTGTGATCGTGGCTACCGACTCCAGTATTTTTTTCATATTCAATTTTTGGGGTTATCCGTTACTCACCCAACGGCGCTAGTCAAGAACATCACATATTGTGAGTCTTTTTTTTTGGGGGGGGTGGTATGTACGCTCATTTGCATAATCTTCCCCACCGGCTCGGCGGATGCAGATCTTGCAAAGGTCTCACCCCACGTCCTCGATCCAGAACTCTTCGCCCTCCATCTCGGGACGCATTTGGTTTCCAAGTATCATCATATCCGCAAGGCATTTGTGAATATCGAGAAACTCAGATGGTCCCGTATTCCTGTTCGATCGGAAGGGCACTGGCAAGAGACCGGGCACCCCCATTCTTTTTACAGGGATGGAGATGATAAGAGGGTGACCAGTGTTGAGGTGAATTTTTTAAACTAGAGAAATCTTGATTTGAGAAACCATGGCGGCGGCTGTCAAAGTTCTGACCAAGTTTTTTATATATGTTCAGGTCGATGCCTCATGTGGGAAGGACAAGATTGTCGCGAAAGTGACGTCTGGGATCTCGGATCTTCTAGGTTTGTTTCCGTGGCACACATATTCGTCTAGCCCCGACCACCTCTTCTTTTTTTTTTTAGTTCTTAAAACCACGGAATCAAGCTTTGAAAACTTTATCCGTGACGAATACACCACCCTTCTTGATGTCGACGATAGGATTTTTTCCACTTCAATTGATCTTTCCTACACGTTCCGTCCTGTCAACATACCAGCCCCGACGGATGACAAGCAACTGGAGTTCTCGGTACCCAACTCCAGGGTCAGTGATGGTGGTTTGATCGGTAGCGTTTGGGATGGCAACTCTGTTGCCGATCGTGCCAGAAATGCCACACTGGATGTTTTTTCATCAGACGATAGTCGGAGTGTCCAAGTGCGTTGGCTTCATCCAGAATTAACAACCGGTAACTGTTTGCCTTTATGTTTTTGTTATCGCAGGCAACCTTGCACAAGATGGCACAACGTGTGCTTGCCGAGAACGCACACGTCACTTCGGTCACATATGGACTACCCAACAAACATTACATCCCTGTCGACATGAAATACATTGGTGTCGACAACACTACGCCGTTGAGTCTCCTTTTCCAACCGTCGTTTGCCTTTCAAATCAGCAGCGTCTATGGTACTCTTGCGATCTTGTTTTTGAATTCTTGCCGTCATCTTTGGCGCCTTATTTGATTAGTGCGGCTGTGAAACATTACGTGTCTGTTCTTTGGTTTTGAATTTAGTGTCCTCATAATATTCATCCATCTTTCTATTTTGCTGATGTATTTTTTATATGTAACAGAGCGATGGCTGAAGTATTCGTACCTCTTGCCGCACCTAGGTGTGTGTCTATTTCATCCAATGTTATATTTGACAATGAAATTTCCGTAAAGTGGATTGATTACTGCCACCATTTCCCGCCAATGACATCGTGACGCAGCTTTCGAGTCCATCAGCGGTTATGACAAGCAAAAAAATGTACAGTCACGTGACTCACGTATGACCATTTGGGCTAGACATCACAATTTTCTTTATTCATTTGTAAGACTAATATGTAACTATGCCGAGTTAACCCAGGTAAGCAGATGAGCAGGGTCAGGTTCAGCCCACCAGGGCTAGAAACCCTCATGCAAACAAGACCTTGGTTGGGGTGTGGTTACAAAAGTGAGGAATGTCAATGGAGGTGACAATTTTGAAAAAGTGAGGATTTTTGTCAATTGTGTGTAATGCTGTCATGTTGTTGAGTTCCTCAAGTGGTGGGGGTGGAAGTGGGACATATGGTGAATTGCCAGAGAACAAGCCACCTGATGAGTTTGATCAGAGTTGTCCCAAATGAAGGCTTGGGTATGAAAAGCGACAGTGATCAGCCCCAAATTTGGCGGCTTGACGCTGATGGAGCTTGCGATGACAGATAGAGCTCGGGCTTTGTACGCGAGCGTGATTAATTCTGTAATCAGGTGATTTGATCACAAGGCGACACGTATTACAATAACCGCGTCGACGACCTTTTTTCCTTGCCTCGTTTTTCCTCCCTCCTTCCATTCCGTCCCTCCTCCACGGTCGTGTAACTCGGCCAAAGTTTTTACGATTTCTTTCTTCTCTTCCTACAATCCTTATAATCCCGTTTATCAATGACTGCTTCCATCCCCCCGCCTGGTACCGGCAACAAAGATACTTCCGACTTCGCTACTGACAACGCCAATGTTCGTGAACGCATCCTGAGGGAAAATGACGCGAGAGAAGCGAGAAATGCAGTCCGTCAGTCTCAACGTGAGGACCCCGAATACATCGAAGTGGTCGACCCAGACGAACCAATTCTCGATGTGAATCCAAATCGGACAAATGACGATGAGCCTGATCGATTCTCTACTCCTCCTCCTAATAATGATCTTGACGATATTCTCTCTACGATCATGAGACTTACTCCACGCGCAAAGAAAGCCGTTGTTCTTCTCTGTGGAGACAAGATAGATAAACCAGACATCGGATCAGGATCAACCGCTCCGAAAATTCTCTTCTCCTCTGAGAACGCTCGTCCCAATCCCTCCCGCACTGCTAGATCATATAAAGTCCATCCGCTTCTCGTTCAACTTGCCGAAACGAATTTCCACGTCCCTCTCACTCTTTTCACCTCAGAATCGACCGACCGCCTATGGAAGAACTCAGCTATCCTCTCTATGAAGAAGATAATGCTACTTTCAGGCTCGAAGGCAACAATCGTCGACCCTGCTCAATTCCCTGACGAAGATCTCGTTTCCATAGCGGAATTCCACGAAGCATACCAAAACCTACTCGAATTCCAGAAACAATTCGGAGACGATAAATTTTTTCAACGATCCCTTAATCACTATCAATTCCTTTGCTCAACGTCGCACTTTGCACAGAATTTCCGAGCCATCAGAAAATTTGATAAAGATATTCGCCAGGAACTCGCTTTCGATCCGAAGGAATTCAATGAAGAGATTTATTTGATGAAGTTCGAGAGAACCAAGTCGGAAATCTTCCGTGATGAGCAGCGGGAAGAGAACGATCGTCTTCGCCGAGAACTCGGCAGTGGCCCTGATCGTTCATTTTCTGACAAGGCCAGAGATCAATCCCATCCTTACGCTGATTACTCTTCTAGTGGTAGAGCCAATGCCTCGAAAGACAAACCCTTTCCGACGGGCAAGAACGGTACACCCGCCACCGTCACTTGCCTTATCTGCGGACGGCCGGGTCACAGATTTACCAATTGCACTTACACCACCACCGAGAAAGGCCTACAAGTCTGGTCGAAATGGTTCGAAAAATCCTTCACCGTGCGTACTTCCGGCAATCCCATCTGCATTAATTGGAACATATTCGGCAAATGCACCAAACCTCACCCCAATTACCACTCTTGTTCCATCTGCGGCAACGGCGGTCACCACGCCAGTTCCCGAGCCTGTCTTTGAATCCCTAAAGGATCGAATTACCACTCCTTATAATGCTGACGCGTTTGAACGCGCTCTTAATGATGCCAACTTACTCTCTCGTTATCCTGACCTACCACATAAACTCAGATTCGGATTTCCCATCGGCAACTTAGAACCTCACCGAAACATACGCACCTCCGAATCATGTTTCCGTTAACGATCATTTAGACGACATCCTCAGTTACTTTACTTCTGAAATTGCACTACGACGTATGTCTGGTCCCTTCACCAGATCCGAAATCGAGAACATCCTGGGCAGTCCTTTCCGTTCCTCACCGATTCAAGTCGCCATAGTTCCGGGCGAACTTGGCAAACCAGACAAAAAACGGATCTGCCGCAATTTATCGTTCAAAGGCGCGCCCAAGATATCAGTCAACGACGCTCTCAATTCGGACGATTTCCCCACTCGATGGGGTACTGCCCATGAAATGGCAGAAATTGTGAGTCATTCAATTCTTTCCACCCCCTCGCACCCTTTCGCCTGGCCGCTCCATTCATCTGTTGAAGAGTGGCATGTTATTTACTCGTGGTCCATGTGCATGGCACATAACGACCAGCACATCCTCATGCACTTCCGGCAGTCCAGTCCAGTCATTACCTTCCTTCCTTATCCTTCCCACTTACGTGTTAAGTGTCCTTACAAATTTCCGTTGTAACGACAGATCATAAATGCTCCGCCGGGAGCTCAGGCAGCCGCCCTAGACGTCGAGGGTGCCTACCGTACCATTCCTGTATGGCCGCCACACAAATGCTTCCTTATTGTGAGTCTCCTTGACAAGTTCTACATGGATCATGATATGATCTTTGGGCTTGACCACGGCGGGCGGTCACCAAGGTGAAGTTGCCGATGCCACGGTTGACATATGCGAGAGCAGAGCCATCGGTCCTATGATCAAATGGGTAGACGACTTTAACCTGTTTCGCTTCCCTGTGGCTGGGGATGGCATATCTACCCCGTTCGTATATGCATATGACCTCTCTTCCATGAAGGAACGCATTTCGGACTTGAATGTCCCATGGCACCCAACCAAGGGCCAGGACTTTAAAGATACCGTTGTCTATGTCGGTTTTCTGTGGGATATACCTGCCCGATCCGTTTCACTGACTGAAGATAAATGTTTAAAGTTCAAGCGATGTGTCGACAGCTTTCTACTCGACTACAAGTCCAATCGTGTCCTCGAGAAGGAAGTCCTGAAGCTGAGCGGCTCGCTTTTGCACATTGCCTTCGTATACACATCCGGACACTCGTACCTCTCCTCCATTTACACCTTTTCAGCATCATTTACTGATAAGTTTCGTCCTCGCTGGGTTCCCGCTTCCGTCACCTCAGATCTCGCTCATTGGAGCAAGTTGCTTGATCACCCATTCTCCCGTGTGTTGGCTCCCAAGCGTTCGACGACCGATCTTGGCATCTGGGTAGATGCCTCCTCTAGCTGGGGCATTGGCATCCTCTTAGACGGTCTCTGGGATGCTTGGAAACTTGTGGAGGGCTGGCGTGCCCCGAGCCGTCATATTGGTTGGTTAGAAGCTCTTGCAGTTGAACTAATGACACTGACGTTGGAGGCGATGGGCGTGCGGGATGCGGATTTCCTTGTGCGCAGTGACAACATCGGCGTCATTGGTGCCTTCGGTAGAGGCTGCGGGCGGAACTTCATGATCAACCTGTCGATCCGGAGGACCGATCTGCTTCTGGTAGACAACAACATCTCTCTTTCCCTGCAATACGTTGAATCGAAGGACAATTTGGCGGACCCCATTTCACGCGGCGTCTTGGGCCCCAGATCGTCTCAATCTCCCTACATTATAGCTCTCCCCGAGGAGCTCTCCCCGTTCCTGGTCCATGCCTAGCACACCCCATTGCAATCCATCGTTGACATGTGTCAACGAGATCCCGATGTCTTCACCTTTCCACACCGCTTTGGTCAGCAGTATTCGGAATGGTGTGTCGCGAGCATCTGGCGGTCGAATTGAGAAAAGACCTAGAAAACCCAAAAAAGGCTGCGAATACACTCCCTCTGTTCTACGTCCCTTTGTCTGCGCTAGTGATCGCCTCCTGGCTTGGCACACTCCCTTTTCATCATCTTTCCATTCCAACCTTCGTGCTGAGCTTACAGTTCCCGCAATATCACGTTTATTTGAGGTTCTCCTCTTGTCTCTCGATGAGAACACTAGATCCGTTTATGGGGCCGGTCTCCTGCGATTCCATCAATTCTGTGATAGCATGAAGGTTCCCGAGCACAAGCGGATGCCCGCCTCGGAGATTCTGTTGGCCGCCTTTGCTGCTACCACAGCCGCAAAGGTGTCTCGCTCTTGTCTCGACTCTTGGTTGGCTGGCATTCATTTCTGGCACATCTTTAATGGTGCTCCTTGGCTCGGGGCCAATTCTGAATTGCTATCCAAGATCAAAACCGGTGTTTCCAAGACGGTTCCAGATTCCTCTCGCCGAGCTAAGCGACCTCCAGTCACCATCGAGCACATGCATACCCTTCGTGAAAATCTTGACCTTACCAACTCCTTTGACTCAGCCGTTTGGGCTTGTGCGACTGCCGCCTTTTGGGGATGTTGCCGATTGGGCGAATTGATCATTCCCAGCCCCAATACATTCAATCCTTTGAAGAATGTCACTCGCAATACCTCAATTCATTTTGGCCGTGTCCGCGGTGGCCCGGCACATGTGACATTCCACATACCTTGGACGAAGACAACGAGGGAGGAAGGGGCTGACATTACCCTCACCTCGATACCAGAACTCACCAACCCCTTCTCCGCTCTCCAACATCACCTCAGGGCCAACGCCGTCATTCCTGGTGACGCTCCGCTCTTCGCCTTTGAGACCGCTGGTGGCGGTTGGGCTCCCTTGACAAAGTCTTGGTTCTTGGGTCATGTCAACAGTATATGGCAGGATCATGACATGCATCAGTAAAACAGGGATTCTACTTACTCATCTTAATTGTCTTAGTTCACTTGAGTAAGACCATTAAGACAACTAAGATATGATAAGACAACTAAGATAGGATAAGTAAGTAGTGACAACTTGGGGTTAGGGGGATGAGGAGGAGGGAGCCTGAGAGGGGGTGAGGATGAGGATGAGGAGGGGGAGAGGGAGGGGGAAGGGGGAGGGAGGGGGAAGGGGGAAGGTGGGATGGAGGGGGGGATGTCGATGGGGAGGAGGAGGGGGAGGGGATGAGGAGGGGGAGAGGGAGGGAGAAGGGGGAGGGGGAGGAAGGTGAGGATGAGGAGGGGGAGAGGGAGGGGGAGGGGGATGAGGAGGAGGAGGAGGGGGAGGGGGAGGAGGAGGAGGAGGAGGAGGAGGGGGAGGGGGAGGAGGAGGAGGAGGAGTGGGAGGGGGAGGAGGAGGAGGAGGAGTGGGAGGGGGAGGAGGAGGAGGAGGAGTGGGAGGGGAGAGGAAGGGGGATGAGAAGGAGGAGGAGGAGGGGGAGGGGGAAGTGGGAGGGGGAGGGGTAGGGGGGAGGAGGATGAGAAGGAGGAGGAGGAGAGGGAGGAGGAAGGGGAGGGGTAGGGGTAGGGGGGAGGGGGGTGAGGAGGGGAAAGGGGGAGGGAGAAGGTGGGATGGAGGGGGGGATGGGGATGGGGAGGAGGAGGAGGAGAGGGAGGAGGATGGGGGAGATGGGATGGAGGGGGATGTGGAGGAGGAGGAGGAGGAGGAGGAGGAGAGGGAGGGGGAGGAGGAGGAGGAGGAGGGGAGGGAGGGGGATGAGGATGAGGATGAGGATGAGGAGGGGAAGAGGGAGAGGAATGCGGATGAGGAGGGGAGAGGGAGAGGGATGCAGATGCAGAGGGGAGAGGGAGAGGGATGCAGATGCAGAGGGGAGAGGGAGAGGGATGCAGATGCAGAGGGGAGAGGGAGAGGGATGTAGATGGGGAGGGGAGGGGAGAGGGATGTGGGGATGAGAGTGTAGTGTTACAGTTAAGAATAATGTTATATGCTCTATCCACTGGCAGTGGAGTAGTGACTTAGGCTCTGACTTAGAGGATGGGGATGGGCATAGGAGTGTGGAGGAAAATAGAGGTTGGAGATGGAGAGGGGAAAGAAGGAGGGGGAGGAGGGAGAGGAGGATTGAGAGGGATGGGAGGGGGAGGGGGAGGGGGAGGGGGAGGTGGAGGGGAGTGTGGAAAATGGTGATGGGGGGGAGAGGGAGGGGGATACTATGGATGGGGAATGGGGAGGGGTAGGGAGTGTAGGAGGGAAATGGAGAGTGGGACAAGGATGGGGAGGGGAGGGGGATGGGAGGATGGGGAGGGGGAGGGGGGAGAGGAAGAGAGAGGAGAGAGGGCATGGGAGAGAGGGGATGGGGGATGGGGATGGGGGAATTATTGATAATTCAATTGAATCTTAGGAGCAAATTTGGTATTACAATTTACAACTAAGAAAGTGAGCTGAGTTCTGGGAATAGAAGATGGGATAGTAGGGGCCATTGGGGTTATGGGGGAGTTGAGGGGATGAGAGGGGGGAATTTGACTGGGAGGATGACTGGGAGATGCTGTGGGATGGGAGAATGATACTCCTGGAGAGGGTGACACTGGGGACAGGAGGGGGATGACACTGGGGGATGGGAGGGATGGAGGATGACAGGGAAAGGAGGGCCATTAAAATTCTGCTAAGTCCATATTTCCATATTAAGCACTGTGCGAGTAAAGCAGTCACGTGTGTTTCAACAAACTGCGCGTGACACATTCAACTTACCGCCGTCTCTCACATTGTCGAACCTGACGTGAACAATACAACCAGGTGCCCACCAATACATGCCTGTGCAGCGGGGTAGCACCCCATCAGTAAGTTTTTATTTCACATCTTGTTTTACTGACTAGTTCTACCTATAGCCTTGGCTGTACCCAACCCACTCCAACACCCACATCAACACCATGCAGGACGAAGACCTGGGGCGATTCCTCGGAACGATGACGGGATGGCCATCCACGACGGTCGCGATGGCTGCGATCTTCCCCGGCTGTTGTATCCCAAACTCGATAACCAGTTAGTAAGGTTTCATGACAAACGAGGATGAGGAAGCGGCGATGGCGACGGCAGTGGCAGCAACAGCAGGGTAAGTTTTCTTAAATCATGATTTTTCTTTTTTTTGACTGAGTAGCTCTACTGCCTACGCCTACGGCTGTGCCCACCCACACCCACACCATTTTCAACATCCAATGCACGGCCTCCCCATGAATTTCGACCACACACAGCTCATATAACCCCCCCGTGCCTCGTTCCCATTGAAAACAAGAGGCTGGAGGGTCCCAGCGCCTCACGCCGACATCTTTTCCCCCGACCCACCCCCCAGTTTTTCAACACCCAATACGGGCCTTCCCCTGCGGTTTTCGACCACCCCCAACTCAAGTACACTCCCGTGTCTCCGTTTCCGTTGGAAACAAGCTGTCGGGGGTCTCAGGACCTCGCATTACCGTCTTCTGCCCAACCACCCCACCTCACTTTTTTCTACCAACAGGATACCTTCTCCCGCGCCGTTTGCGGCCATCCATGGTTAGTGTACACCTCTGGCGCCTCGTTTCTGTTGAAAACGAGACGTCAGGGGGTCTCAGGACCTCGCATTCCCATCTTCTGCCCAACCAGCTCACCCCCTTTTTTCTACCAACAGGACACCTTCTCCCGCGCTGTTTGCGGCCATCCCTGGCTAGTGTACACCCCCCGCGCCTCGTTTCTGTCGAAAATGAGACATTGGGGGGTCTCAGGACCTCGCATTCCCGTCTTCTGTTCAACCAGCTCACCCCCTTTTTTCTACCAACAGGACACCTTCTCCCGCGCCGTTTATGGCCATCCCCGGCTAGTGTACACCCCCCGCACCTCGTTTCCACTGAAAACAAGATGTTGGGGGGTCTCAGGACCTCGCGTTCCCGTCTTCTGCCCAACCAGCTCACCCCCTTTTTTCTACCAACAGGACACCTTCTCCCGCGCCGTTTATGGCCATCCCCGGCTAGTGTACACCCCCCGCACCTCGTTTCCGTTGAAAACGAGATGTTGGGGGGTCTCAGGACCTCGCGTTCCCGTCTTCTGCCCAACTAGCTCACCCCCTTTTTCTGCCAACAGGACACCTTCTCCCGCGCTGTTTGCGGCCATCCCCGGCTAGTGTACACCCCCTGCGCCTCGTTTCCGTTGAAAACGAGGCGTCGGGGGGTGTCAGGACCTCGCGTTCCCATCTTCTGCCCAACCAGCTCACCCTCTTTTTTCTACCAACAGGACACCCCCTCCCACGCCGTTTGCGGCCACCCCCGGCTAGTGTACACCCCCAGCGCCTCGTTTCCGTTGAAAACGAGACTTCGGGCGGTGTCAGGACCTCGCGCTCCTGCCATCTGCCCAACCACTGCCACCCCACCTTTTTCAATCACCACGCCCTGTTTTTAACCACCCCCAGCTTGTTTCCGTTGAAGACGAGATGCTGGGGGGTCCTAGCGTGTTGCCCCGCCGTCTCTTGGCCCAACCCTATGTATAGCATTCTCTGTAGTATTAAATTAATTCATTTGTTTTTATTCTAAAATCCGAGAAAACTAAGAATATAAGAGAAAACTAAGAACATATAAGAAGACATTAAGAATGTATAAGAAGAAATAAGACCAAGTAAGAAAAAGTAAGTGGAAGGACCTTCTTATTTCGTCTTATTTCGTCTTACCAAAATCTCGTCTTAATTCGTCTTAATCTGTCTTAACTCACCACTAAGACAAATTAAGAACTTAGTAAGACGAACTAAGATGACCCTTGTTTTACTGATGTGCTCGACATGTTCGGTCATGGTTTTCGAATCGGTGGGGCTACTGAATTATTATTGCGAGGCATTCCTCCTGATGTAGTTGCTGCTCAAGGTCGATGGAAATCGAGGGCCTTTCTCGAGTACTGGCGCAAAATCGAGTCCATTCTACCCACCTTCGTTTCTCAATCATTTTTCGTTTCTCGCTTTGCATTGTTGTCGTCCTCCATGACAAGTTTTAGAAAGAAGTATGGACTCTTATAGTTTGTTCTGCTCATATGCATTTAGTACGGTATTGAAATTACACTCGCTTTGCTCTGTTTGGGGAGTCGGCTTGTTGAAGTCGACTAGTTGTGAGCTACGCTCGTTTATGGTATTTGTCCACTTCAACTTCGTTTTTTCGACTCCTCAGGACAATTAGACCATTTCCGCCCACTCAAAGGCTCTCGAATACTCATTCTAGGCATGAATCCCCGACACAACTCTCTGAAGCTCTTAGAAATGCTCTGATCATGGATTCTTTGCCAAGAAATTCCTTCGTCTTTTATTCTGATTTCTCTCTCAAATAAAAGACTGATTATTCAAGTTTCGAGACCCTTTCCCCAAACAAACTGAAATCTTGTCGAGCACAAAGTCTCGTCTTTGGACAACGAAACATCTACATGATTATTAATTTACAATAGAATTAAGAATTCAGACTCTCTATACTTTGGGCTCGTTTCCCTCTCTCGTATTAATCTTTAGCGAGCATTCTACAAAGCGGTCTCTGTTTGGCTCTACTGCTGTTGCCGACAGCCAAGACCCCATGTACCATAGTGATTTAAGAGCCCATCTTTTAATAATGAGTTATCGGCACCCATATACAACAGCGTTCCGCGCTCGTTGTCGTCAACAACGTGCTCGAGTTCTCCTCCACCCCTCCGGTTTATTGGCTAGTTCTTTTTGTATCGTTTAAATTTGAATTGAGAAAATTACATAGACGAGACACAGTAAATACATAACAATGGGTGGAAGTTGGAACTGGAGGGTGGAGAGGATGCAGGATGGGTACGAGGGGATGGGAGAGGCGTGAGAGGGTTGCTGGAGGGTGGGATAGGTGCCAAATGGGTGCAAGGGGGTGCAAGGAGATGGGAGAGGGCAGGTGAGCGTTCTGGAGGGTGGAAGCAGGCACTGCCCGCCAAACTCGTACCCGCGTCCTCGCCTAGCCTTGCAATCCTCGCAATTGCACACCCCACCTCAATTGGGGTGATCGTGCAAGTACGAGGTAAACGGGGGAGGAGGTGGGCCGTTGTTGTTGTTGTCCATCCTCATCTATTTCATCGGCATTTTTCATGCCGTTATTGTTGTTGTCGCCGTGGTCCACCGTCGTCGTCGTCGTCGTCGTCGTCGTCGCCATTGTTGTCCCTCCGATGTCGCCATCACCCGCCGCATTGTCGTCCTTCCCAACCCTTCGTCGTCATCCATCGTTGTGGTCCATCGTAGTCATCGTCATCGCAGGTCATCGGGGCTGGGCGGATTGGGTTTGTCGTTTGTGTAGTTAGGACATAGACAAAAATCCAAGTTTTAAAAAAAGACTTACCTGGCGCAGTGGGGTGGATGCACCACTGCCCGCTGCATTTCTCTTTGTATCCTATCCGCCGGTGCCGCATATGCGTTGTTGCTGTTGCCGTTGCTGCATGCGCCGTGGTTTGAAGCAAAGTTGCGTCAAGCTAACATGACACATGATCTGTGTGATAAAAATAAGACATGTCAATAACAAAGTTCTGAACAGAAATACCACCTGTGAGCGGTATTGCCCATGTTGTTCCGTAGGTGCCGGAAGGCGCTGGAGAGTGGTGGAGCGTGGCTGTAGGTGTTGGAACTTGCGGACACCGTTGTAGTTGGCCATCATGCTGGATTGTGAAGTTGTTACCTAGCGGAGGAATTCATGAGTAAAGGGTATGAAAGGATCCAAATAGTGAATTACTCACCTCTGCACGCTGCGCAACCGCCTGCTCGCTGTCAACAACGGTGGTTTGCCAAGGTTGAATTTGCGTGGAAGTCGCCAAATTTCCAAAACGGGAGAACATTACATGTAATATTGCCATAATTGTAACTATTTTCGAGACCATTCCCGACATTGTTGCGACCACTACAAGCCATATGAAATCAATCTGACATCACAAAGACACACTATTAGATACTCTAGACAACTATATGACTTATTGTTTTTTGTTTTTACCTACACGGTGAGATATCCATTATTAATACGGACCTCAAGTGTAAACATTCAAGTTGTCAATAAATCCTGTAAAAATATGGAAACAATTCCTTGACTAGCTGTTATACTTCAGTGCCAGCTACAGATTCAGGATGAAGGTCACAGCACAGACCTCTGAGGATCAAGATTTTCAGCCCTCCTACAATGTTGACTACCAGGTACCTACCACTGAATCATTATATAGTATAACAGCTAGTCAAGGAATTATTTCCGTATTTTTACAGGATTTATTGATCAAGCAGTGACAACTTGAATGTTAACACTTAAGGTCCGTATTATGAATATCTCACCGTGTAGGTAAAAATAAAATACAATAAGTCATATAATTGCCTAGAGTATCTACTAGTGTGTCTTGGTGATGTCAGATTGATTTTATATGGCTTGTAGTGGTCGCAACAATGTCGAGAACGGTCTCGAAAATAGTTACAATTATGGCAATATTAATGTTCTCCCGTTTTGGAAATTTGGCAAATTCAACCATGTCCAGCCTTGCCAAACCACCGTTGTTGACAGCGAGCAGGCGGTTGCAGCGCCCATTTTAGGTGCAGAGGTAAGTAATTCACTATTTGCATCCTTTCATACCCTTTACTCATGAATTCCTCCGCTAGGTTACTCACAATCAACCTCACCACTCCCACCTCCGAGTCTAGGGCCCATCTTCCAACACCCCTGCCCTCCAGCACCCTCCAGCACCCTCCAGTGCCTTCTCTCGTCCTATACTACCTCCCACTCCAATCCACCACCCTTCAGTGCCACCTTGTGCCCTTTACTGCCCTCCCATTTTATCCACCACCCACCAGTACCCACTCCTGCACTCCAGTGCCATCTCACGCCCTCTACCAGTGCCCTCTCGCGCCCTCTACCATTGCTCTCTCCTATCCGGCAACCTGTCACGCCCTTGGCACCCCAGCGCCATCTTCTGCACTCCAACGCCATCTCTCACCTTCTACCACCTCCACACCCATCCAGCACCCTCTCCAGCACCCCCACACCTCTTTCTACCCTCCCACACTCATCTGGCACCCTTCAGCAGTCCTCTCCAGCTCTTTCACCCACCCTTTCACCATACAGCGAATTGGTCCTGCCAGGAATAGGATGAGCGATAGAGTCGTGTTGCCCCAGACCATTCTGCACCCACCCCGGCACCTGCGCCATGGAGCATGCACAATGGGGCCACAGGTGGCACAACCAAGCACAGATACAGTGGGCAGTATGGCCTGTTATTCACATATTGTCCGCATCATCAATGTAGTTTAATCAAATTGCTTTTTTTATTGCCTTTTGAATGACGTCTACAAAAAGAACTAGCCAATAAACTGAAGGGGTAGAGGAGAACTTGAGCATGTTGTCGACGAGCGAAGACCGAAGTTTTAATTTTGATAAATATATATCTTAGCTGAGCGGTTTTCGGGGTCATTGCTACATGCCGGTCTTTATTTGCAGCTGATCACTGTCGCTTTCCATATTGGGTGTATTTGGGATGTCTTGACCACAAGTCATTCAGCTCACTGTTCTTGGAAAACATTGCAGTCAACAGAGGCATGCTGGGAAAGACTGACATTTGGCACAGGCATGTTTGTAGTCGCAGTTTGAGGCAATGTTGGAATGGCATTTGGTATTCCAGTGCCAGCAGGGCTCTTTTCATTTCACAGAGTCTGCCTGGGAACATTCAGAAGCTTGTACATGGCTAGTGCTGGCAGTAGTGTTGCCTCAACTGGGCTGGTCAGGAAAAGCTGATCCCAGTTCTGATTTTTTGCTGCACAACCAGCTTTCTCACAGGCTGATATTTGTAGCTATAGACCATAGCTACAAATATCAGCCCTTGGGGCATTTCTGAGTTATATGATGGGCAAGGCTTATGTATGTGCTGCCCGATGACAAGTAAGGATGATGACAAATAACAGGGTATCAGCTGTTGACAACTCAGATGGAGGTGTGTTAGCTGGTGACAGCAGCTTGAAAACATGCTGTGTGTTGAGGTGATAGCAAAGATGTGGCAATGTGATTAGCCAAATGTAAATGAATTTAAAATGAATTGTGCTGATGTAACTTTCAACTTTTGTCATTCATTTGTAAGACTAATTATGATAAGTGAATTATATGTAACTGGTTACTCAATGGCGTTAGGTCTAGTACCAGAATCTAATTAATGCAAGAGTATGTAGGTAATTTACACAAAGTATGATATAGTTGGACTTCTAGTCACTGTAGTGTTGCTGATGTAGAGAGGTTGATGCAGGCCATTGGGAAAACACAGTTTTACTTAATGTGACTTAGGGCACTCACAGCTGTTTACTGCCATTTTCAAAAAACAAGACCTCTGAAATCTTTTTTCAGTCAAGGACCCAGGTAAAAATGATAACTGGTAGTGCTGTTCTGGCCCGGCTTGGCCTGGAAGCTGGGGCTTTGGCCTGGCTTCAGGCAGCTCCAGCTTTGTGAATCCTCAGACCAACCTGGGGTTGCCAGCTCTGGCTTGGCTCTGGCCGGCTTTGGCTTAGGCTGTGGCTTTTACCATCTTAAAAAATTTCAATAAAGAAAAAGAATCTAGCGTTAATCAGAATCATTGTCATCAGTACCTAAAGCCTCATCATCATCATCATCTTCGATCAGCAGTTCATCCCAACCCTTCTCGTCTCATCCATCTTCCTCATCATCCAGGCTGCCATCAGTCTCTTCCTCTAACTCAGCTTCCACAATCGAAGATGGGGCTACTTCACGAAACAACAGGTCATGTCGAATAGCACATTTCACACATTGCAAAGCTTCCATGATGTCCCCCTTCAAGCAGCTCTGCTGTTTGCTGACAGTAATCCCACCCTGTGAGATGGCTTGTTCACTTGAGACAGAGGAGGCCATAATGGAAAGGTAATCTCAAGCCAACGAGGCCCAGGCTGGATGGTAACGGTGGGCATTAAACTGTAAAATGAGATGAGCTTCGTGACAGAAATGGTATTCTCAAGCCACTCACCCCCCACCATCTAACTGTGGACCAGCCTTCAGGCACTTGTTCCTGAATATCCAGGTATGTGCGGAAATCCTGCAACCAGGGCTGGTTGGGATCCTCTGGTGTAGCAGGACCTGCTACCAGGCTGGTGTCCTCGTAATTGGAGAGCTATTGCAAAAGTACATGTATCTTCTTTTTTTTTGCCTGGCTTGCTTGCTTTGTGCTGACATCACCCATCAATATCAAATATCGCTCCTTGAACTGAGGAATATAAATTAATATCAATCAATTAGTGGAACATTAAACTTACAACATCCTTGGCACACCGTATGACATCATCTTGGAGGTCTGCTGGCCAGTGCTTCTTGAAATATCCTAATTTCTCCCTGGGATCAAGGACTAGAGAATGTTAGTTAAGCATGAACAATATAAAAAGAAACATGGAGCATATGCATTGCCATGATGTAGGCAGGGGAATCCGTAGTCTTTTCATAATAGTCATCAATTTTCGTACAAGCGGCATTCAAAGCAGCAATGAAGGGGTCATATTTTGAATGCTCAGCTTGAGTGGACCATGCCTTGTATAAGGCTTCAAGCATGGGGATTGCAAGGTGGAGGGTGGAAACTTGATCAGAGGAGAATGATTGTTGGGTGCTGTCAGCATGCTGGATGGGTGTCAGAGAGAACTGCATTCAACCAAAAGGGAATGTACATCTTGATGAGATCTAAAGGAAAGCTGGCGCCCTAGTCTAATTTGGACAGATATGAACAAACGAGGCCCAACCCAAGCTTTCCCTGGTGGATGTGGAGTAGGCGACCATCAGCATCGTGACAATCTTCTGCAAATAAAGCGTTGAAGTGCCAGTTGAAGGTCTCAAACTCGGTGTCACATTCTGGTTTGTTCATCATGGTCCAGATTTTGTTGGTGGTCGACCCATTTGGTACAGAGGATGGTAGAGAGTTGGAAAGATGGATAATGTCCTTAACAAGGAGCTTGATGGCAGGGACAGTCGACATGGATAAACACTGTGAATGGGACAGGAATGGTGCACGAGTTGGGGGCAGATGGAGAATGCAAAGGCCAGGCTAAATAGATAAAAGAGGAGCTGTAGAGGGCCATATTGAAGGCACTTCAGCGAGACAGAGAAGTGATTCATCGAGGGAGGGAGATGCATGACCAGATGTGGGAGTCGGTTGGGAACACTCAAAATAGTGTTACCGCAACTATGACTAGTAGTCGACTAGTAGTCATAGTTGTAGTCGGTCATAGCTGAGTTGATAACCGACTCGACCATGACTATGACACCGACTATGACTACGACTACCCGATTCGGTCAAGTTGATAGCTGGCGGCTAAGTCCGGACCACGTTTTTTTTTTCTTTCTTCAACAATCTCGTTCGTGACATGACCAAATGAAGTCGTCACAAGGACAGCGACGATGGGTCCTCCAAGTCCTCGGGAAATGCCTCATCTCTGGCTACCTCATCATCTGAACTCCCTGCCCTTATGCGTGCCAAAAAGCAAGCCGCGATGAAGAAGGCCGAGCGTGCCAAGAAGAAGGCCAAGAAACGTCAACCATCTCCCGCTCCTACGCAGTCAGCAGCCCCGTCAGAGTCAGCAGCCCCGTCAGAGTCAGCAGCCCCATCTGCTACTGCCGCTACTGGGCCCAGTCAGCCCGCGTCTGTCAACGACCTCGTAGGCTCGGTCCGATTCAAAACGGCTGCACACAATATCTGGCACTTCTTCACGAAGGGGAGTATCAAGGAGAAGATCTGAACGATATGTAAGGCCTGTCAGTGAGTGTCTTCCCCCTTTCTATTGATTTCTGTACACTAATTATCTACCTACAGGGCACGCCGTTCCGCCGATCCGAAGTTCCTCGCCCTCAACATCAACTATACCTTTGCCCCTGCCACAGCTAACCCCAATCTCCGTGTCCACCTCGAGAAGTACCATGAGGACGAGTACGTCAAAGCCTGCAAGGAGAATGGCTGGTTGATGCAGTTGCCGAAGCGGAAGATCCGTGAGGAAACCGCTAGCCTCAGACAATCTACCCTCGACTCTAACCTTCAAGACATATCATCATCCGGCCATCCCACCTTCACTCGTGCCGCCCTCCTTCACGCTTTGATCAACTTCGTCATTGCGGATGATCAATCAATCAATGTCATTGAGTGTCGGGAGTTTCGAGATCTCCTCCTCCTCCTTCGTTCCAACCTTCAAGACAAAGACATCCCCCACCGCACCAAGTTGCGTGAGGCAATCATTGCAGCCTGGGAGTCCCACTTCAAGGCCCTGCAGCTCGAACTCGCCGACGCTGTAGGGAAGGTTAGCTTTACCGCGGACCTCTGGTCTGACAAGAATCTTCGCTCGTACCTCTGCATTACTGCCCATTGGATTGCCTGCAACAAGCACAGCAATCAGCTGGAACTCAAGACCGCACTGATCGCGTTTCACAACGTCACTGGCAAACATGATGGCGCCAACCTCGCCGCCATCATCCTGCAACTGCTCGACCGTGCCGGTATCACAACCCTCATTGGTTGGTTTACCCTCGACAACGCGAGCAACAATGACACCTTCGTTGTAGCACTGGAAGGCCTCCTCAAGGCCCGCGACATCGATTTCTGTGCCGTTGAGAATCGGATCATGTGCTTCGCGCACATCATCAACATATGTTGCCAGCACCTCGTTGAAGGCTTCACCAACACCGCACTCGTTGATCCCGTGGAGACCTTCGTTGCTGTGGACCGTCCGCATGAGCCTGGTGCTCAAACATTTGAGGAGGCCATCAAGCGTGACCCAATTGCACTCGGTTGTGTAGTAGTTCGCAAAGTTCGATCTTCCGGTCAACGCCGTGAGCACTTCAAATCCATCATCATTGAGGGCAACAGCAGGGCCCACTTCACACTTCCGGATGGCCGCGCGATAACGGTCCCTCTCCTACAACTACTTCGCGATGTCAAGACGAGGTGGGATTCAATCTACTACATGATCAATCGTCTTTGCATTTTGCGGCCTGCCATCGATTCCTTCCTCGCAAGCCCTGTCAACAAGGATCTTCAAACACTCTGTCTCACAGACGTTGAGTGGAATACCCTTCAGGACATCGAGGCAATCCTAGCTGTGCCCCATGCAGCCCAACAAACAATGTCAAAGGAAACCACACCGATTCTGTCTGGCTCCATCCCAGCCTTTGAAATGTTCATGTCGTCTTGGGAGCAGCTCGCCAAGAAGACTCCCCGCCTCAAACCATTCATCGACGAAGGCCTGAAATGGGCGCTCAAATACTATGAGCGGATGGACCGAACAGATGCCTATGTCGTCGCAATGATCATCAACCCGGCAGTCCGCACATCTTGGATCAAGAAACACTGGGCCGCAGACTGGTTCGAGAAAGCCGAAACCACCTTCCTTGACCTCATGCAGCAGTACCGAGACAAATCCAAACCTGTAGCCCCCGATGAAGTCTTACCCACTAGGCCGGCCGTCGCTTCCGTTGAGGCATGGCAAACACTTGACTCACAATATGGCCTCGACGACATGTTCGAAACAGCCGAAGAATCAGGAGAGTTGGCAATGGTCAATGAAGAATACGAGTCCTATGTCAAAGGCCCACTCTCGAAGCCAGGGACGAACCTTCTTCAATTCTGGTCCATGTCCAATTCAACCTTGCCAACAATTTATTCTATTGCAATGGACTATCTACCTATTCAAGCGTCATCTGTCCCGAGTGAGCGTGTTTTCTCATCCAGTGCCGAGACTGACACACACAAACGCAACCGCATCCATCCCCTCCTCATGGAGGCCCTTCAAATGCTCAAATTCGGCCTCAAGAAATCTCGACTTGACTTCATAACTGGGTGGGCAGTCAATGAGGCCAGCATGATGGATGTAGAGGAGGAGGAGGTGGATTTGTTGGGTGCATTGTTTGAGGGGGACAAGGACCAAGCATTTGATGTGCTGATTGCAGCCATGGGTGAGGGAGATGACGGGGATATATAGATCGTTAGCATTTTTGTAGTGAGAACCCCGACTGAGCCGCGACTGAAGTTGACTGTAGCGGTAGTCGTGACTACCGACTACAACTATATGAAATTGTAATGAATAGTCTAGTTGAAGTCGCGACTTTCCTAGTCGACTATTGACTAGTCGAGTCGCGGCAACACTAACTCAAAAAGGTCTTGATCTGATATAAACATAGACAAAGTCCAATATCCTCAGTTTTCATTAGTACTGTTTTGTGCTTATAATATGTACAGCAGGGGTCGAAGTACAGTACTGAAGCCACAGCCTAAGCCATCGGCTTTGGCTTTCAGAAATCCCAGGCTGGGCCAAAAGCTGTCCCAGGCCACGACTTTGGCCCAGCTTGGCCCAGCCTATTTGGGCTCAGCTTAGCCTGGCTGCTGGCCTGAGGCCGGGCCAGGCACAGCATTAATAACTGGTCAAATACTTGTTGAAATGAGTTTTTTGGGATTTCGGAACACAACTTGGCAACAGCAAGATGTAGTGCGTGGGCAGCTTGGGAGGTATCTAGTTTATATGCCACCACTGAGGGAAAAGATTCCCCTTTGAAGAGTTGTTGATAAAAAGTATCTGCAATCTGGGGCCTGTCTGAATCGGAAATAGACCTGAAAACAATCAGAAATATGGTTTCTGAGGACAACCTAGTCAACCCACCACATAGTGGCAACAACCCCATGGAAACCGGAAAACAGCAATGCTGTGCCCAAATGAATCACCTTGTCGGGAAGATTTTCATCACCCATTGCAGTCTCACATGTGCAGAGGAACGCCAGTGACGCATTTGGCATAGACTGCTGCATGATCTGGGATACTTTCAGTGAACCGTCTTCAAGACTTAAGGCACTGTCAAGAGAGTGTCATGAATTCTGTCAACCGTGGCATGCAAAGTGCAGTACTTTTCACTCTACCACAACTTCCCCTGGAGTCCCTGGGGACCGGGTTGGAAGAGGGACTCCTGGGGACTGAAGGGGGGCTAAAGAGGAACTCCCTGGGGAATTGGTAAGAATTAGGCTGATTTGCCTTTATTTAGTTTTGGGGACTCCCCAGAGAGTCCCCAAGCAGTCCCCCTTCATTCCCCCAAAAACTCAGGATTTTTTGACATTTTGGCCTTTATCTCAATAAACATTATGGCTATTAAAATTCTGAGTGTACCCTTCAAAACAAACTGTAATGCTGCTTCATGTCAGTTGTTAATCTCAACTATTCCCCAGGGAGTCCCCTCTCACTCCCCAGGGAGTCCCCCTTCATTCCCCCAAAAACTCGGGATTTTTCGACTTTTTTGCCTTTATCTCAGTAACCATTATAGATATTAAATTGCTGACCATACACTTCAATTCACAGATTGAGATTGCTTCTGCTTGACATTTAATCTAAGCTGTTCCCAGCAACTCCCCATTATTCCTCTTCTATAACTTAGAATTTAGTAATATTTCTACTGTGATCTTTATGGTCTTTGAAATGTTTATATTCACAATCAAACCCTGTATGTTAGACTCTCCCACTCATTCCTCAGGCTCAACAAGTCTCCAGGGGTATTCAAACTCCAAGGAGCTCTCAAGGAGTTTGATTAGTGCACCATTGCCTAATACACCTTTTTTTCATTGTCTTGATGAATAATAAAGAACAATTTACCATATGCTTGAATCCTAATCAACACTTGGATAGTTTCATACCTATTCCCTAGGGACTCCTTGCAAACTTGAGCTGGGAGTTGGAATAAAGGAGCAAGTTGAGAGGGGAGGATTAAGAGGTGTTCAGTTTCAACTGAGTGCTGAGTGATAATGGAGGGGGTGGAGAATTTGAGTCTAGATGAACAGAAGGCTTCAAGCTGTAAGTTGAGAAAGTAGTTAGTTATAAGATTCATTGTGAGAGTTTCAACTTTGGCTTATATCTCAATCAATATTATATATGACACTATCAAGTTAATTCTTTTTGGAAGCTATTTTTTAGCCATGGTAAATTAAAAATTAGTAATGCTACAAAGAAATTATGATTGATGCAAACTGAATAGAAACATATGCTCAAATAGTTTCAGAGTCAGCAATTCTATTTGACTTTTCACAAGGGCTAAAACACAGCTTACTGTTCACAAGCATAAACTCCAAGTCATTCAGTTATGAATATCAGAACTCATTTCAGTATTTAATGCTCTCTTATAGTCAATCATGTAACACTATGTTGATGGTTGATGGGCAGATTGTTAAACTTGGGTTGCATCTTGAACAGCCAAATAAACATCCTTGCAAACAAGTGTTGGTACTGTTTGATTCTGATTCTGTCTAACCTAGATGATAACTAGTAATAATATCAGCTGCAATTGGGTAATGATACTGATGTCCTTGAGTCATGACTCCATTTTCTTCCAATATTTCAAATGCTTATTCAGTAACAGATTATCTGGCCATACTGGACTTTTATTGGAAGCAGTAGCAATTGAATACAAAGATTCTTGAACAAATGTATGTCAGATCTATCAACAAGAACCACTGCTGGAATTTGCTTTTTGATTTTCCTGCAAACTATTTTGCCAAAACTTAGAGTCTGTCAAAGCTGATACATGAAAACTATACATTCCCATAAGCACTTCAACAATATGGATCCACCAAGCCAATCCAACTTCAGGTTTGAGATACTTTGGTAAGTCTAGATGTTGTCTGGTGATGTCATGTTGTTCCTTCTGACCCAACAAAGATAAAACCTTCACATACACAGTACTTTTCTCTATGCATTTGCCTTAGAGCCCATGGGATGACAAACATGAACTTAATCACCATAGATTGGAATCTTCATAAAATCCTATATATTCCAAATGCATCATACACATACATTGTTAACACATTACAATTTTTGAATTTGGGAATCTTCAAATCCTTTAACCATATGGAGTAATGCTGGTACTCCATATGGTAATCTCGGTACTCCATCAGGTTAAATACTTTGTAGACTCTCAAATTCAAAATTTGTAATGTATTAGTAATGTATTTGTACAATGTTCAAATCTTATTTTGCACACTGTGTTAGCATTCTGCACAGGCTCTCAGCAGAATGTGATCTGAATTATTTCTGAATTTATGGTATAATTATTAGGCTTTTACTTGGAATCTGACAGGAATTTGCCTGAATTTTTATAAATTGTTTGATATTTAAAAATCATTAATACTCAAAATTTAAATTATATTACTTCTTAATTCATTAATTACTATATGCAGGGGGAAGGAGTGAGGTAGGGAAACAGAGAGGGAGAAGGGGGGGAAGGGGGAAGGAGAGGGGTAAATGAGATAGGGGATGGCGGAGAGGAGGTGGCCATGGTTTTGGGGGGTGGCCGTGTCTTCATCATCATCCTTCGTTGTTCTTGTTCTCGTGGACCTGATCCCGGTCACTGGCATGGGCTGGGTACAACCATGGGCATAGCTAGAATGTCATTAGTAAAACATCAATGAAAGATTTATAAAAAAACTCACCGACCACCCTCCAGTGTGTCCGGTGCTTGGGCACATCACCGTTCATCGCTGCTGTTGCTGCTGGTATCCGTTGCCAGCTGTCATGGCTGCTGTGGTTGCCGTTGCTGTTTGCCACCATCGCTGCAGCCACTATCACCGGTGCAGCCGTTGCAGCTGCATTGATGCTGCTGCTGTTGCCGCCGCATTGCTGCTTCTGCTGTTGCCGCCATGGTCATTGCTGCTGTTGTGCTGGGTGTTGCTGTTGGGATCCGGCCTCCATCCCTTGGCATTCCAGCTCAGGTGCAGGGCGTTTGGAGGCGGGGGGTCCTCATTTGGCATTGGCGTTGGCGTAGGCTGTAGTACAAGGTTAGAAGAAAATAATAAAACAAACAAGAATTCATACCTGGGCAACAGGGGTGGGCGCTCCACCATCCCACTCCGTCCATTTTACTACCCTGTTGTTCCCATCTCCACCTCGTTTGTTTGCATCGCGGTCATATGGGGGTTGTTGCTGGCCATTTGGGGTCCCTCACCATCTATGCTGCTTTCGGCCACGTCTTCTCTCTTGTGGATGTTGAGGGTGTGGGTAGTACCTTTTTCCCTTCTTCTTTTGAGGGCTTGGGCTTGTGAGAGCTGGAAGAGCAGCTAAAAAGGTGGTACCCTTGGTTTCACCACTGTGATTCTGCAACTCTCTCACACTCTTCACAGGTGGTATCTCTATAATAGGCACCTTTCTGGGATGCCCACATTTTTTCTTGACAGGTTGCACTAAAATAGTATGTTAGCTGGGAAAACAGAATGTCACCAATATTAATATTTATACCCTGTAATTCTGGTTGAGAATCTAAAACTTCAGACACCTTAATGCTACTCTCGAAGCCAAAAAGCACACAGTCATTTTTTAGGTTTGTTCACATCGTCCATTGTGCTTGTTGAGTATGGGTCAGCTACTTCCAAAAGTCCAGGTAGCCAGTCAAATTCCAAGTTTTTTAGCCAGGATAAAAGATCTGAATGATTACATCAGAAAATCAAATTGATATAATTGCAAATTCTTACCATAGGACCAAATGCTTCTCTGAGAATAAAGAAGTTTTAACTTTTCCCCAAATTTCTTGAAGACTTTGGGACTGTGTCCCTTTCCTTGTTCTATCCAGATCAAGAACTTATGCATGACATCCGGCATCCAGTTAGGGAGTTTACCAACTCTGTTGGCCTCGTCCACCAAGTGAAGTCGTAATTGGTCATACCAAATAACCAGCTGTGTAGCCTGAATTGCATCTTCTTCATCTGTTCTTGCCAGAAACAGTGCATGTAGCTGGCAGATGTCTAGAATCATCAGAAGTGGCCTCCACTTGATCTCCATGCAAGTGCATCTATCTTCTATTTGAATAAATAGCCAATTTGGGTCTTTTGCATTTTTTAGAAAAGAGCACGAAGTAACAGGAAGCTGGGTGATTATTTTGGTGGGATCAGTTTTCCACCAGCTGGTTTCAAGAGTATGATCCATAAGTGTGATGGTAGCAGGTTGATGTTTTTGGTTGAGTGTAGTGATGTTTGGTGTCATATGACCAAGCAAATTACAATATAGCTAAAGTAGTTCCATTGAAGAAAACTAAGATATGAGATTGATATATTCCTATTGACATTAGATATTAAATAAATACTAGTATCCTTGATCCATGCATGACCAAACTGATCTTCACAATCAAAGCTGTTATGTACCCAGGGAAGAAATTTCATATACATCATGTTAGGAACTTTGTATTGACTTCTAATTAATTAAACATAATAATATTGAGTAATGTAATCTGTATGATTTCAACAGGCCAAAGGTTTCAGAATTCAGAATTTGAATTCCCTCAAGCTTGAATATATGAAAGGTGTTGGATGAGCATAAAACTTCAATTACTAAGTAGAGGAATAAGTAGATGCCTCCCAAGCCTCTATTATATACAAATTACAATAAGCCAAATGGTTTAAAAATTAGGATTATTGATTTCCCCAAGGTCACACATAATAGCAACCTCATATGAGCACAAAACTCTGATTTTTGGATGATGCTAAGTAAATGAATACTTAGGTGCCCCCCTAACCCCTACTATATACAAATTAGGACTTGAAAAATACTCCAAAAATCAGGATTATGGGCTTCCCAAGCTCACACATATCATAGCTTTTAGATGAGCACAAAATTCGGATTTTTGGATGATGCTAAGTATAGCAATAAGTAGATGTCCCCCTAACCCTCACTTTATACAAATTGGGACATGTGAAATGCTCCAAAAATCAGGATTATGGGCTTCCCAAGCTCACACATATCATAGCTTTTAGATGAGCACAAAATTCTGATTTTTGAATGCTTCTAAGTTGAGGAACAAAGGTATGCTCTGCTAAACCCTACTAGAAAATTTTTCCAACATTCCAAAAGCTCTAAAAATCAGGATTTTCAATGTTTCAACCACAGTAGTGTTAAAGAATTGACATGAGCACAAAAACCTGATTTTTAGAGGGCTGTATGATTTATGCAGGCCAAAACTGTGAAAAATCACCATTTTGCCTATATCTCAAGAACCTGACCACCAAATTTTGAGATCTTTGGATCAATTTGATCCTATGAATGTCCTCTACAAGATGAGCATTTAAGTTTTTGAAAATTTTGGGGGTCACTTTTGGCAACTTTTACCAAGATAGGTAGTAGGATCTTCGACCAACTTAGTTGTCATATTGTGGTCGAACATCGGACGCATATGATCTTCGACCTTGGTTTGACCATGTTTGATATAAGGTTTTACTACCATTTGCCGTACATGGCATACTTCATAGATATATAGCCTGATCAGCTTTATGGCTGTGTTTGTCTCAGCATTGATAGTATAATATTGTAGATTTATACTGAATTTTTCAGGTTTGTGATATTTATTTCAGGTTGAAAATGATATATTGCTAGGTTTTCCTAGGTCTAGAGTGGAAGGGGAATGAAAACATACCTATAAATATCCCTTTTTACTGAGAGTGAGGGGTCACACAGCAACAACACCATCATTTGGTTGAAGGGACAGCTGAGTGCAAAGGAAGCCGAGTTTTTTTACAATCATACTTGGATTACAGAAAAATGATGAGTATCAACCCCTAAACCTTTCACTTTATCCAATTCATCATCCACCGTCAAGCTTTCCAAAGGTCCTTCGATACCCTCAGCCCAGATCCTAACATTATCATTCCTTATCGAAACCATTTCTTCAAGCTCAAAGGAATCTTCCTCTTCCTCTTCCTCTTCCTCTTCCTCTTCCTCTGGCTCAGCTGCTGCTTTCATTGAAGACATAACTGCAGTCATAAAGTGCTCTCTGAGTATATCGGGATGGGGGGCAGGGAAACCAGGAGAAGCGTCAGTCCATGGGCGAGTAACTTCCTGTCCATGAAGGCTAGCAACGCTTGGATGAAATGCATAGATTTTGTGACTCTATTAGAAGACGGTGTTAAACACGCAAACGCCAGAGATAAGGAAGGTACATACTTCAGGATGGATGGAAAGTCGGAACACATCGAAACATTTGTGGTGGAACAAACATAATAGAAGCCCATTCTCAAGCGAGTTGATTCTTATGGGGTCGTTTTTATTGCGGGTAGCGCTGGTTGGGTGTTTCGACGTGAATGGGTCCTTGACAATTCCCGAGTAGCCACGAAGAGTCCACTTGGCCAGAGTAAGTAAAATTGATGAAAAATGCTTAGCATCACGAATACGTACAAGCTTGGTTAATGCAAAGGGAAAAATATGTGAACCCTGGTAAAAACTGGAGTCGTCGTTCCTATATCGTTGGTCGACGCCCTGAGCATGGCAAATTACACAGCTTTTGTCACGAGACACAAGGCGCAGCTTGAAACTAGCGCTTGTGCTGTCCTACGGAAAGATTAACCTGATTGCGAATAATCAGAAGCAGATCATACCCTTTTTGAGGCTGAGGAGACAACGGAACCGGAGGGCGCTCTTTTCGTTGTCGAATACAGCGGGCTCTACGGCTCGTATATACTTAATTCCTATTTAAAAAATGACGGCCACCATACCTCTGCAGCATTTGGCAAAGCCATTTCGTCCTTCGCGTCTGCGAACGAAGCTACAATGAATTTGTATGCCTGGAGGCCCGGAGGCACCGATTCTGGAAGAGGGTAAGAGTTAAGGCAAAACTTGACTACGGCAGGAATGACCAATCATATATTCTCCAGGCAGAAGGTTGCTTATAGAATCGCGTTCTATAATTGACGAGGGCGTTCCATTTATCACTTTTCGGAGGATAAATGTATGCGGAGCTCCGCCTAAAAAACCAACGACGAGGTCGAGAAGCTCGAAAACATCGGCTACAGCTCGTTCGCCTTGGAGGCTCGAGATATCTGATTGGGTTCAATAACAAGCTAGAGAAAACGGTGAGGTACTAACAGAAAGGCCCAGTGAGTCTTTTGTCAGGATAGACCTTTATATCTCGGTAGTGATCCGCAGGTGGTGGAGTAAGGAGGTCTGGGAGGTTTAGTTGGATGGATTCATCGACGTCCATGATCATGAATATCGATGAAACTTCCGAGTTACTGTCGTGAATCAACAAGCGCGCTAAGCGGGGTCTGAAATTTACCTTAGAGCCGAGCAACCGACCCCCTAAACTGACCAGACTATGGTTTCTATTACAGCTGTTTGCATAAACATGCGGAACTGAGAAAAAAGTCAAATGTGGCGCAGCGACTGCCGAGTCACGGCTCCCTGTCTGAGCTTGAACTTGGCTTCAACATTACAACTACATGCCCCCCCACACCGTCTCCAAAGGCATCAAGGCTCGTATTCCTGTCCTCTACCAACGCGGCTACCGAGTTCCAGAAATATGTGATCTTCTTGGCATTCGCAAGTCACTCGTCTACCAGACTTTGCAGTATCAACGAGAATATGGCCTCACCTACAATCCCTCTGCCCAACCAACAGCACGTCGCCGCCTTCTTACGCCCCTTGATATCACCTTCATTCGTTTACTCCTTGCCCATCGCCACACCCTATACCTCGACGAGCTCCAACAAGAACTTCTGGCCGAGCGTAACATACATGTATCACTTTCAACTCTCATGCGAACTCTCCGCCGACTCCACTTCTCGAACAAACGTGTATCAGTCCAAGCACTTGAAAGAAATGATATCCAGCGCGCAATCTTCATGAATCGCATCGGGGAAGCCGTCCCTGACCCATCAATGTTGATGTTTACGGACGAGAGTGCAATGAACGATCGCACGCATCACAGGCGATATGGCTGGTCGATTGTTGGAGCTCGGTGTGTGCAGCGGCAGGCGTTTGTGCGCGGAAAACGATATTCTATCCTACCTGTACTCACCCTTGACGGCATCATTGCCTATGATGTTATCGAAGGCTCCGTCACCGGTGAGCGGTTTGTCAAATTCCTTCGGGAGATGATTGTAAGTGTTTCTCATCAGTGAATCAGTTGTGTTTTGACCTTTTCACCAGATACCTCTCACCAATCCATATCCAGGACCACGGAGCGTCCTTGTTCTCGACAACTGTAATATCCATCACGCGGAAGATGTCAGGGAACTCGTGGAGACTCAAGCACGTAAGTCATATCCTGTGCACTCCATACAACATTATATTGACCTACAGTTTAGATTGCCGGATCGTCTATCTACCCCCATACTCCCCCGACTACAATCCTATCGAACTCGCCTTCTCTTCCATCAAAGCATACTTGCGCCGTCATACCCATGACCGGGGCTTATTCACCATTGTTCATGCAATGGAGACTATAACACCGGAGAAGGCAGCGGGGTGGTTTCGTTCATCGGGTTACATGTGACGAAGTGTTTTTTTAGCCTTATTATGTATTGGCAATGCAATCAGACTGGTGCCCAGGGGGCCAAAATTTTTATTGGACATTGAACAATGAGTGCTGTGCTACGTAAAGTAATTATGACCAAGTGGGATCTTCTTCACCAAGCCTCGGCGGCGCATGGAATCCTGGTGGGACAGGGACTAAACTCTTGAGCTCATCGCTGTAGTATGATGTTCGGCGGTCGTCTGCCGTATGCTCCCCCTTGGTCATTGTGGGTCCAAACCACGAAGCAAGCCCACCATCATCCCAAGCAATCTCATATCGGATGTCCTTGTTAGAGGTGGGGGATTGGGAAGGACGACGGCCAGGTGAATGACGACGGCTGCCAGCAGACTGGGTGTTAGTTTTCCTGCGCTTCCGTTCCTGTTTCCAGCGTGAGCAGCCGGCAATCAAGCGCATCGCCTCCCCTTTTGACATGCCATATGCTGTAAGATCCGCGACAGTGAGTGCCCCGATGATATCAGGGCCATAATCGTCATCACGAAGGTTTGCTTCGTAGTCGCATGCCGTTCGCACTCCAAGGCTATCCCGTGCATAAACTAAATAGTTGTGGAGATCGGTGGATGCCGGCATGATTGGCGAGGAGATGGGAGATGAACTGAATGTGCGTTTGCGTTTGGGAGTGGAGAGTACATCGGTTTTAGGCGCCAGCGCGCCCACAACAGTGGTCATCATCTGTGTGAATAAGGCCATTTGATTGCCTTCGCTAGCGGCTTGATTCGAGGCTGTGTCTCCGTTGGTTTGTCGGGAAGGTAACAAAGATTTTTGGCGATTCGCTGGATCAAATGCTGCGGTATGGGGTGGGGCATTGATTGTAGCTTGACCCTCGTGCTTCATGGAGATTAGCCTTGTTCTGCTACAAGCAATACAAACAAAGAACGTACCAGAGCGATAGCCCATTGGTGCATCCGGAAAGGTGTTAGTGCGAGCTCCGAGTTGTCCTCGCAAATGTAGATGTAGTGTCCCGGGTTGTTGTCACTGCCGTACTTCTTTTCGAGCATGCTGCGGAATCGCGCTAGTGCAATCTCGAGAGATGTTGCCCCATCTGGTATAGTAGCAGGGTCCTGGATTTCAATACTGTCGTTTTCAACAACAACATCGGGCTGTGTGACTTGGGCATTAGCATGATTGAGAGAATTATAGAGTTCTGTACAGACGTCAATTGGGCACCTCTTTTTTACATCGTCGATGTCTACGATGATGTTGACCTTCCGATACTGATTCTCATTGATCTTGGACACGAGCTCCTTGTACTCAGACTCCCTTTCCACATCCAACGCGTCTGTTTTGCTAAAGGCATAATTAGATTGAGAGCAGACGTGGGTATAGACAAATACGTACGAACGACCGGGGTGATGATACTTGAATTTGAACCGTTGCTGGTCTGAAACCTTCCATTTCGTTTCACCAACACGTTTTAGAAGTGCTCGCATGAAAGGGATGTAGTTTTCAGATAGACAAGTAAAGGCAAGTTCCTTCGTATGGACTTCACGTTTTGATTTGACTGCTGGTTGTTTGCCAGTCTTAGGGATAGCCGGAGTATGTCGAATGAGCTGGATCGAGAAGTTGGTGCAGAGCTCCTCCGAGTCATCTTCCGAAACAGCATCAGAGTCTACCGTAGTGGACGTGTACAAGAAGTTCACTACACTTCGGAGTGAAGCCAAGTTCAAGCTCAGACAGGGAGCCGTGACTCGGCAGTCGCTGCGCCACATTTGACTTTTTTCTCAGTTCCGCATGTTTATGCAAACAGCTGTAAATTCTAAAACAAATTGTCGCAGGCTCCTACATACCAATTCGATTTCATATCCAACCATTCGTCACTTCAAAGAGCCGCAAACTATGAGTGGCCTTGCGTTGTCGTTTTACGATCGTAAAACATTTTCCAACAAGGCGGATAACAAGTACATCCACATCGTAAACTCGACGAGATGTCGGACAATTTTCGGACGCGACTTCGAAGAACACTCTTATGAGAACCTTGATGGACTTGATCGAGTGGTAAGTACTACTTCTATCTGTCCATTTAGCTCTGGGCAGTGTAGGGCTTTTTCAGTTCTATCATCTCACGGCCAGAAATATTTCCATTTCAGGCATTCGAAGAAAGAAACGAATTGTGCGCAAACGCAGTTGAATGTTGAACACTCTTCCAGTGTAAAAATAAAAGGTTCAGTACGTACAACAGAGGAGCACCGTCGAGTTCCACAACTTCCACACGTTTCAGGGCGATATCATAGTCCTCACTTGTGGCTTAAAAGCTGGAGGACAATGGATGCCTGGCGTTTTCCATACTTTTTCACATTCAAGTTTCCCCCCTTGGGATCCTCCAGATATTATCCGCAACCTTTTGGTTGGTTCCACTCAAAATATCTTCACCATGTTCGCATCAGCAATCTTGTCACTTTTTCTCGCCAGTCCGGCTCTTACGGTCTCTATACCGTACCATAGCGCTCGCTGGTCCAAACATTCACAGTGTGATGTATCTGGTGACGCCTTACCAGTACCACCGGACCAAACAGCACTCATGACACCGACAATTCCACCCTCATTTATTGGCCTCGGTGTGGGCACCCAAAATTATACTTGTTCAGATACTTCCAAATACACGTTTGAGTTTTTCTCCTCCTCTGTAAATCCATGTCATATTGATGTGCCAATGAATTAGGTCGGCCGGAGCTGTCGCTGAACTGTTTGACATATCCTGCTTATACGGTACACCCGAATTCTCGTGCATTCAAGACCTGGCAATGAAAATATGGGCGGCTGCTCCACCTTCTTTCACTCCTATACAACTCGCAAAGGCTCTCAAATCACCCATCGTTCTCGGTCAACACTACTTCATCACGAATCCCACGACAGGAGTCGGTTTAAGCCCGAAATGGGATTTTACGTCCGCAATCTTTGCTGGTAATCCGGACGCGTTTGTCGTGGGCGCCTTGGTTGGGAGCATTCCAGCTCCCTCCGGTTCCACCGACGTGGATTGGCTCAGTTTGAAAGGACTTCAGGGCAAGTTGGCTTCACAAATATTCAGAATATACACGAAAGGCGGACAGCCTCCTGCATCGGTAGGCGTTTTGGGAATGGTTTGACGTTGCCATGTATTCATGGTTCCTTGTTGATTAGTGCATCCCGGGATCTCCTCCAATCACGGTCAAGTACACATCACAGTATTGTACGTCTCTAACGTTGGTGTGCAGCAGTCTGTATTTGCTCACCGCCCCTGTTTAGGGTTATATGGATCTTCTGTGACACCATGAATACGAGCCACGCCCCGTTGCCGAACATGCTGGTGCACATATATATTTGATTTCCTCGTGCTACTCTGTGACTTTTGATCAGCATTGATTGTAAATACCTGCTGGACGTGAAATTGTTCTGTGTTTCCTTTCCTCCTCGTCGAATTATTCCATGTTTCAGAGTGGTCCCACATATTACAATAAAGCAGTTAAATTTCCATTTTGTCGTCGTCGTTCTCAACCACATTAGGCATTTCCTCAATTATGACAACAAGAATCCCAATGGAAATTAATCATACTGTGCATAGACTATTTAGTCCATCGATATCGGAGAGGCGATTGATTACCGTAAATGCTAGACTAGTCTTCGGGCGATTTTCGGGCTAGCCCAACAACATTATACCTCAACTTCTTCCAAGAACCAGGTACAGAAAAGGGGAAGCCAAATGGAAAAAAAAAAAAGAGAAAAGAACAGAAAAAAGGATACAAAAGCCTGCCGTGAAAATTTGGCGGAAGCGAAGCATGCCATCGCTGATATCACCACAAGCCAATGAAAAATACAGTGCCTCGCCAGAAGATTTTAAACTGCTGTTGGAGAGTATTCGGGAGGCGGGCCGGTGTCAACTGGTTCAGGATGACTCCTTTCCTGTGATCCGAGGGCCATGCTCTGTGCAACAGTTCTGAGCACTGGTCCAGGGGTGTTCGACTCCGCAAGGCGATGAAGGAGGTTCATTTGGTCAGTCGAGAGGGTCGCGATTGCCGGTGCCGGTGAGCTCTCAGCATGCAGCGGGAGGGATGCTGGGGGCAACAGCGATGGGAGTTCAGTGCCGGTACCAGCAGAGGAGGGTATGTAAAAAGGGGTTTCGTTCGACGCTGTCGACTTATTTTTGGGAAGCGACGACATGGACATGGGAATGATACCGAAGGGGTGCTGCATAGATGTCGTTGCGGGGCCATCTGTGGGGGTGCCCTGTAGTTGGGCGTCAACAGGGTTGACCAAGTATGGTGTGGGTAGAAGGTTTGCATCCAGAAGGTTGCTCTCAGGTGGCCAGTCAGACATGGTGGAGCGAGCCCGCCGGCGGTAGAAGAGTACCAGATAGTAGAGACATACAAGGACTATGAACCCTCCTACGATACCTCCTGCAATCGCGCCTGCAACAGCTTCTTTGTTTGAATGAGAGACTGAAGCTGAAGACGTTGTAGCTGTTTCTGACTGAGAGGTTGAAGTCGAAGACGTCGCAGCACTCGGAAATGGATTGGTATCGTTGATCATCGCATAATCAAAGAGAAAATTGGAATTGTGAGCTGAATCGCCAGTCTCATTCGCATCCAGTTGCACGAGATCCAAATTGTGTTGGCCAACCTGGAGAGATTGTTGGTTATAGGCAACGAAGTTGTACACAGGGAGGTCGGTTGGAATGAAGGTGGATCGATTTGGTGTGCTTCCATCGATGCTGATGGTGAAGTTGGTTATATATGTCAGCGTCATGTACAGCGTGATTCCTGATCCTAATATCATGGGTCAATAGTTGAAATTGTCATACAAACAGGCTTATCAAACCGGTGAACGGGATGATCAGGTGGCAGTTATCTGTCGTATTACAGCCATAGGGGTTATCTACAGGTATACGTTAGACTGAGCGAAAACGAGTCACAATGACCACGAGAAGTACATGTTCTGTAATCCAAGGATGAGTACAATGGCAAATCCAGGAATACAAGACTACTGCATACGCTGTCTGATCATAACACAAAGTGCAATCAAATCCCGCCCACCTTCCCGCCGGCAAATACTGGATCGTCTGATTCCTGTCGTCCATGATATATGTAGCCAAAGTCCGTGCAGTAGACGTGAACAACGCAGCTAGGAATTGCTGGATGGTATGCATTGGCTAGGAAAGTAAGCCGTCTTACGCATGACGGGCGAACCGCTTGTATCGATCGGATTCGATCCATGAGGCACTGATAGTTGACAAGCATGAGAAAACCTACGAAACGAGTCAGTGGCGAATCAAGTTGATGGCGCCAACAGGGAAGTCATGGGACCCCTTGTGATTGTCCCTATTGGGTGCCGAGCGAGAAAGAGAACAGATAATCTGGTTCAAAAGCGTAATTTCAAAAGCGCAGTCAAAGCCATTGAAATGAGATGTACAGGAGAGTAAAGCATTTCGTCTCTCACGAGTCAGTCATAACCAGGGTGTCCGAATATGCTGCTCTGCTCAGCCCTATTGCTCGAATCCACCATGTTGGCAGGCGCAGAAACTTCTCGTTCCCTTATCAGCCTGTCTATGACACCTGCAATAGCGGGTACAGGTACGTTATGGCTATACAACCCATGCACAAACTCGATTTGGGCGGGGGTGAGGCCATCGGTGCCTGCAGGTACACGATCCACTAGCGCCCTTGGTGTCATTGTTGTGGGATATGCAGTGGCTTGTGGATCTCCAGACTGTTGCGATGCGATAATTCCGGTCATAGATTGAGCGGGCGAATAGTAAGACGATGTTAATGGTGGCATATCATATGTGGCAGGATGTAAGTTCGTTATTGTCGGCTCATTTCGTTGGCGAGTTCGTCGTCGATTGTAAATGATGAAGGTGATAATAACAGCTCCTATGACTGCCAAGGCTGCTATAGAACCTCCAACAGCAGCACCCACTGGTTTTCGATGGCTAGTTGGGGACGCTGATGTTGGTTGAGATGGTTGAGGTGAAGTTGCTGATGGTTGAGGTGAAGTTGCTAATGGTTGAGGTGATGTAGCAGTCGTGCAGCTGTTCAGATCGAGGATAATGCTATCAAAGAGCAAAGCGGATGATGGTCCATTCGTAATTACGAATAACGAACTCTCGCAGGGATCGAGAGTGCTGCGGAGAATATATTCGTTGTACAAAATGTTACTTGTCGGATTGGTGTAATTATATGTTTGGGGGGGACTATCGTTGATGGTGAGGCTGACACTGGTGCTGTGTGGTAGAACGACAACCAGTGTGACCGAGGTGGCTCCTGTCAGGGTGATAAATGCAGAAGCCCCGTCTTCAGTGACATCATGCCAGGTCTGTTGATAACATTGTGATGCATCAAGTTGCAGCGCGCAACCGTGGCAGCCAGGCTGTGGATTCCACCCGGGGCCAAGGTACGTCCATCGTGGATTGGTATCGTCTATCACAACCTGCGTTGCCAGCACCGGGGCCAGAACAGCAGCCAAGATGGTAATTAACTTGATCCAGGTTTGAACTCTGATCGCATGGGTGGTGACCCATGGGATCCCAAGACATGCGACGAGTGTCCAAATGGCATGCGTAATTGATTTGATTGACCTATAGACGAAAGAACATCAAATTGAATCGTCAGGGGGGCACAACATGGTCGGCTCACTGCAATAACTTCTCCATGCATTGGCTCGGCTGAAGGATAACCCTGACTTTTGGACATCGCAAATTAGACTGGTTGGTTGGCTTCGGGCGTCCAATGTTCTTCGCACATTCGCTAGGATGGTAGTCTGAGAAAAGGATAATTGGTTCAGTGAATCTCGCTGGCCGTCCAGGGCAACTTTCAGACATGCCTGAATGAGTGTGATGACTCGAAGGAGACCGCCAACAGCTGTCCTCACGAAGAGTCCCGCCACAGGACTCTGTGCCGTTGGATATAGCGCTCATTTCTAGGAGTGTCCGTCTGTGTCGATCTGGATCCGTAAATACAGGGAGATGATGATTTAAGCAAAAGTCTGGCCCTGAAAAGAGTGGTTCAGACCTTATGCGAGCTGCACCTCACAGCAGGCCAAGAGGACACCAATTCCGCGCAAAAAATCAGGTGGGTCCTGGTGAGAGGTGATGAGGTGGCCACCGAGAAGGGTTGGGTGATAAGATCGATAAGAAACGAGCCGCAAGCAACACTGCCATGATATTGTGGACTGCAGGGACCGGACACCTGACCCTCCAGCGCTTTATTGCTGTTTGCATATATGTTGGTGCGCCACAAATTTCCAAATTAGTCTGTGCAAAATGGCCGTGAACAACTTTTGAATTTTATCTCAACAACAACTCATCGGACGGCCTCACCTTGTATACAAAAATTGATCAGAAAATTATTTCCAAGGTGCACGACGCAAATTCAGATTTCAGCATTATCCAATCTCAATCTCACCTTCTGAGTTTTCCAGCCATCCAAAGCATGAAACTCGAGTTAAAAATGGGTCTAAGAATCTGAGTACACTAGTTCTGATGTGCAAGCAACATTTTGGTGCCATGAAAAATAGTATGAAGGTCTTTGCATGACCCTTTTTTGTTGTGGTCAGAGTAAACAGACCAAATCATTTCTTCATCATGCCATTGTCTACTGCAGCTGCAAACACACATTTTACAGCAAAACCTACCATGGTCGATGCCTGGACCAAAAATCGGAAGGCTGAAAAGATGAGGCCAGTTGGTAGACCAAACCAAAAAGTGCCAAGCAGCAGCCGAAGATGACTACGATGAAGATGCACATGCGGAAAAACCTGCAGGAAGCAACAAGAAAGTCACATTTGTCAATGCACCTCCCAAGCACTGTCCGGAACCAAAACCAGCTCATAAAGGTGCCACAAAACCTTCTGCACCCGCAGAAAACTACAGTAAATCGTCGCATTCAACCACACAAGGTACTCCCACCACTGATGAAGCCGCAGCTAAAATGCTTCTTGGTTTTGCAAACCAACAAGGTCCTGGCCATGCACCTCAACAATATCAGGGGCCCGTCGATGCAAATTTAGGAGATAATTCTATGCAAGAAGAATACAAGGAGGATGCTTACAATGACGACGATGACCTCTACTGTGAGGAATCTACCGAAGCAATCGAAGAGAACAACGCAGATGACTTCCAAAGGCATAGGGAGGACTTTGGTGAGGTTTTAAAAACTAACAAAAGAAAGTACTCACGGCAGACACAGACATTGGTTATGTATCCGATGAGTCAGACCAGCTGCTGCAAATCCCTGTTGATGTGCCAGTTGAAGGTGCTTTAGATCACATCGAGATTTCATCTGAAATTTCCTGGGCCAACTTCTGCCTCACACTTGCCAACAAGATGGAAATTCCTGAAGCAAAATTAGATGTGGTCTACAAGTTTTCGACAGACACAAAAGATGAATTACCATGCTGCTTGGGCTCGGCTGCAAATCTTCTTCGACTCATTGACATTGCAATGAAGCATTTCCGGGGTGAAATCAAAAGCAGGTCGAAGAAACCATTTGCAGTTCTTATCATCAATAAAACCCAGCTGGAGATATCAAATGGGAAAGGCAGCCGTGCAAAAGGGAAGCCGGTACGTTCTGACAAACTAGCAAGGGAGATCATTTGTATTGACAAATTGACAGTCATCAAAGCAGAAGGAAGCCGAGCAAGAAGAACCCATGAGCACAACCAAAGTTTCAGAGGCCATCACCGTAGCGAAGCTGGTCACCGCCTTAGAGTTAAAATATGTGTGTTCCCAACATCAAAAGAAATACCGTTATGTAAAGCGAAATGGGGAGCATCATGCACTTGTCCAAGCTGAAATAGCTCAGTGGGCTATGATGATCGTAAGTCCCTTCCAGCTTGTTCTGTCTCAAATCTGACAAATCGCTGGTAGGAACTTAAACAGGGCGATTTCGATAAACCTCCCCCTGGGCTAAAACTGGAAGACGCACTACCTCCCAGCCGCCAACCCAAGCCAGCTCAAACTACCACAAACGAACCCACTGCCCAGCCGAGTGCAATGGATGCCCATGGATACCCCTCCCATACCTATCACACTCAGGCTGCACCACCCCCAGGCCCACCCATGCATCCATATTATCCAAATCAGCCCTATTATCCGCAGTATTACGATCAGGAGCCTGTATTTGGTGCCAAAACAATGCCTGCACCACCTTCTCCATCTCCTGTGCTTCGGGACCCATCAGCTTATCCATTCATTCGAAACTGGCTCCGTGAGCTTGATGCTGGTCCTCGTGGTGCCGACGGGCATGATTTTGCACAGTACACAGCAAACTTTGACGACCACAATATCATTTAACTCTCCGAAATCGCAGATCCAGAGTCCTTTTCATGTGCTGACCTTCTTGCAATTTGTCCCAACATGAAGTTTGGGACAGCAAATGTCCTCTTGCTTTATGCCCGTGATGATGTGAAGGCCATACGCAAAATGCAGAACCAGGGGCGCAGGGAATACTTCTAACTGCTTTTTTTGTTGTCAAAGTTTTATCTCAACCATTATTTTGGCATTGATAAATGTACAGATCATAGAATTTTACAAATAACCCCCACTCAAGTATTCCACAAACTGATTTTGAGGTCAACAAAGAAGTTGGAGACATCGGCACCAGGCCACAACAAAATATTTAGTAGACTAACACACAACATAGTTTTAAATATAGTTACAGTACCGAAACCATCCAAAGGCATCTTGAGCCGTGATAGAGTAGACAGCATCATGAAGGGCAAGATAAACGTCTGCACGATCGACACTACCCATAGTGGCGAGAAATTGATGATGGTGACGTTGGAGTGGTACCAAGGTACCACTCCGGGGGCTCACGCAGGACTCGAGGGAAAGGTTGACTGGATAGGAAGGATAAACTGACTACTACATCCAGAAGTACTACTGACTAAGGAAGAGGTCACATGATCTGTCAGGCACAACTACTACAAGTGCCCCCCTTCTCTGTAGTGACGTCCTCGTCGCTAGCAGAAAACCAAAAAACAAGACTGAACTGACCAAAAAATCTCTCTAAAATCTCTCAACATCACTCTCCAGTCACGACTCCCAGTCCTCCATCACATGGAGTGGGACCCTATCGTCCATCGAAGATCGGTGGTGGCAGATGACCAAACTAGACTCTCTCTCAGCTCTCCAAAACTCCTCAGTCATGACTCCCAGTCCTCCATCTCATGGAGCAGGACCATATCGTCCATCAAAAGTGGTGGTGGTAGATGACCAAACTGATGTCTTGTGGTTCTCGTATCACAGGTTCTCGGTTCACAGTTCTTGTGTCGCAGGGTTCTTGTGTCCAGGATTCTCAAAGGTGCAAAAGGTGTTCAGGGCTCATTTAGTGCTGGTAACTTGGTGGGTAAGGTGGTTGGGTAGTCTCGGGTATCCAGGTGAGGTCAAGGGCATAGAAAGAAGTAAGAGCAGGATTGTGGGGAAACAGACATGGATAAAGAAACAGAGATTAAGGAAACTGAGGGGAGGTTACTGAGTGAAGGAAACTGAGGAAAATAACCTGAAGAGAGGGAATCAGAGGCTAAGGAAACTGAGGAAGGAAATAGAGGGGGAGGGAATAGAGAGAGAGGAAACAGAGATGAAAGGAACAGGGGACAGGAAACAGAGGAAACAGAAAAGAAAGCTATATACTTGGGCGCTCGAGCTGGCGCCGGCGTTGAGGGATCTCTTCGCATGGGCTCTGGGAAACGGTCGCGAGGGGTCGTGAGGGCCTGGGAACGAGGCTGGGGGTCCTAATGAACGTGCATGAGTGGGGTGGGGTTGCCGGAGTAGGCAGTCGCGGGGTGGTGACACGAGACGGCGTTGGGGTCCAAACATGGTGGGGATGGCTCATTCGGGGCGTTGATGAGACGTAGGGTGTTCTGGGGTGATAAACAGGTCAGGCGTGAGCTTGACGAGTGGGCATGGGGCCATGTAAGTCGACGCAGTGGGGAGCGTGGTGCTGGTCCACCAAAGATGGCGGTGGGGCTCATTTGAGGCAGCGTGGGGCGGATGGGGGTTCTTCAACGTCGAGAGTGGGCGCAGGGGATGTAACAGGTGTGCGTGGGGCTGGGATGGTGAGAAACGCGGTCGCGATGTTGGGGTGACATGGCGGGGTCGCTGGGTCACCAAGAAGGGTGGGGCGGTCTCGTTTGGGGTAATGGAGCGTGATGGGGGGCTCTGGCATGTGGGACGTTGGTGCCGGGGGTTGGATGAGCATGGGTTGGGGTGGGGATCCACGGGAAACGGGGTCGCGGGATGTCGACATGGTGGTGACGTGGAGTATGGCCGGGGTGTCTGAAAACAACGGTGTTGGCTCGTTTGGTGCAACGAACGGGAACGGGGGGTCCTGGCCGGTGGAACGAGGGCACAGGAGGTCGAATGGGGCCGTGTGGGGCTTGGGATAACGAAAATATGGGGGTCCAACATGGGGGCGTGATGGATCCATGGTGTGACCAAAAAGGTCTGCGACCATGGATTCGGGGTGGCGTAGGGGAGCGCGCAGCTCTGGTACATCAAACGAGGGTCCGTGGGGTCGGATGAGCCTCCCTGGGGCTAGGAATGATGAAAGAAAACAACAATGAAATGAAAAAATGGGGGGGTCGCAAATGTGACGTGGCCTGCTGCTTGGGTGTTGAGAAGGGTCGTGGGGGTGTTTTTGGGTCAACGCGGGGCGACGCGGGGCCCTATTGAGCTGAACATGAGTGCCGGAGGGTAACTGGAGTGTTGTATGGCCGTGAATGAAGGGAAAATCTGCGGTTGCGCAGCAGTGGGTGGTGAGGCCGAAAAGAGTCGTCTCGCGAGAAAAAAATGTCAGGAGTGAGAAACCGAGGGAAAAAGAGGTGCGTGGGTCGAAAAACACTCTCATCACCACGTTGGAGTGGTACCGAGGTACCACTCCGGGGGCTCACGCAGGACTCAAGGGAAAGGTCGACTGGATAGGAAGGATGAACTGACTACTACATCCAGAAGTACTACTGACTAAGGAAGAGGTCACGTGATCTGTCAGGCACAACTACTACAACGTCGGATATGCACTTTGATTGCAGAAAATGCCAATTTGATTGGGTTATAGTTGGGTGAATAGGGAGGTAGAAATTCGCATCACATTCCACTGCAATAGATATCAATGCGAGAAAATTGGATAAAAAGTGACTTACCGATCAGTGATCAATTCTTGAATGAGTTCTGATTTATGGATCTGGGCATTGTCCATTACAAGAACAGAATTTGGTCCAGGAAAGGGGTTCATACGAGTAAGCAAGCCATCAACAAAGTGAGCAAATTTTATCTTTGTAAATGAGCCCTCCACAATCTCCAGGGCGACAATGCCATCCAGCGAGAGAGCGGGGAGAATGGAATACCTTTTCAGTGTAAGAAACAGGTGTCTCATTCCTAATGGAATACACACCGTTGACCATGAATAAAAAAGCTTTTGCGAATAGCTCTTTGCCCCCCCCGTGCCCATCCTCAGCCACGTCCAATCCTGCGGTCTGTGGCACTCTCATCAACAAAGACCAGTTGTTCTGGGCTATAGTTGAGACCCATATGTGCCACAAAATTGGCACGCTTCTCAATATTGCGCTCGATTGCTTGATGTGTCACCTGAGATGGAGATTATGATAAGCAGTCCCTTTGGAGAAGAGAACAAATACTTGCCGCTTTCAGTGTATATCCAGATCATTGCAAGGCCCGCCATATCGAAGCAAGAGACACTTCAACTTGACATATGTTCTGGAGGCTTTGTTGAAGTTTGTCAAGGTAGGTGTTGCAGTTGTGAGCCAAACATGATTGCAAGAACTGCAAAGAATTGAGCAAAGGATCAGCAGTAAGGTGAACACTTACCTCGACATCATCAAATGACAGTGTCCTCGGTCTTCCCTGTGCAACAAGAGACTCCGCATGTCGAAATGGTTGTCCAGTCGATTTAATGGTGGATTGGACCCGTTGAATCTGGCGCTCGCTCAAACCAGTGTATCCCATAATCTGAAGAACATCAACTTGAGTGGTCAGCATGCGCTCGATGACAAAACAAAGGTCTTCAGAGGTTTTGTGTCCCCTCGGCATTGTGCGGATGCAGATAAGGAGAACCCGTTATGCTCCTTCATCAAATTTCGATGAATCTCTGCAACTGCAATTTTCCCCGATGCAAAAAATTATTCTGTACATGATAGATATATTCCACACAGTATTCTGCATCGTATTTGTGAAAGAATGAGAGAGAATGTAAAAATGGGGCTGATGACGACGAAAAACCATTTTATCATCAAATCATTCCGATTTTGCCTCATGCGCCTTGGAAATAATTTTCTGATCAATTTTTGTATACAAGGTGAGGCCGTCTGATGAGTTGTTGTTGAGATAAAATTCAAAAGTTGTTCACGGCCATTTTGCACATACTAATTTGGAAATTTGTGGTGGGCCAACATATATGCAAACAGCAATAATTTATCTTGTAAGAGGATTGTAAGGAGTGATCGATCTGAGTTTGAATAAATTACACAGTTTCAGCCTTCAGGCACGCAATCCATTTCTCGATGTCAAGAAATGCCCCTGGTGCCGACCTTCCTAATGCAATTTGTCCAACATTGGGGGCAATCGATGCAATTATTACATTTACAACGATGAACTCCAGCATGACAGATTGCAAGCTCAACTGTTGGCTCCTCAGTGATGAATCCCAGAATGTTTTTGAAGTCACGATTCTAAACACAAAGTCTGTCAGCGCATTGAAAGAGATGGTCCAGAAGAAGAAGAAACCTACATTCGATGGCTTTCCTGCAGATGCTCTCGTTCTCTGGAAGGTAAGTGAGCTTAGCAGCCCACGTTGATACTGCATATTGACATATCCCAAAGGTATCCATTCCAGCTATAGATTTCAACATGAATGTAGATTCAATGTCTGAAGAAGGTCGAAGGATCCGTCGAACTTATGCCCATGGATAAATAGTTTGAAGCCTTTCTGGCTCCACCCGCTGGAGTGGTACCGAGGTACCACTCCGGGGGCTCACGCAGGACTCGAGGGAAAGGTCGACTGGATAGGAAGGATGGACTGACTACTACATCTGGAAGGCTACTAACTAGGTCAAACCGTGGGAACCTGATCACGTGACTGACCAGGCACAACTACTACAAGTGCCCCTCCTCCTCATGGTGACGTCCTCGTCACCATACCGCTACTAAAAGAAAACAAAAAGCAAAACAAAACTGACCAAGAAAAAAACTCTCCAGTCACGACTCCCAGTCCCTCACGATGCCCCGGGCCTTATATGTGAGGTGGGACCGTATCGTCCTCCAAGATCGTTGGGGGTGGTAGATGACCCAACTGTAACTCTGCTCTGCTCCTCCATCCTCGAATGCCTCTGGGACTCACATCGCAGGGTAGGATAAAAACGTTCAAAACCATAAGTTCTCGTAGCCCAGGGTGTGAGTTCTTGTGATCCGAAAATAGACTGGGTGGTTCGTGCGAAAGTAAATAGGTACGGTGCTGTCGAGCAGTGATGGTTCGTAGATAGGTCGAATATCCAATAAATGTCGAGGGTGGGGAAAGGGGATAGGACGGGACAAGGTACGGTGTAAACGGGGGAAAGGGAAAGCATACGGGTGCATTGGGCCATGCGGTGGCATCGGGGATTCTCGATATGAGGGGACTAGCGCTGGGGTGCTAAGTGGTCGCGGCGGTGACTCGTTTGGGTCCCTACGGGTCGGGGAAGTCGCCAGGGTCGAGAACGAGGTTGCGGGGAGCTGAACGAGGGCTCGAGGAGCCGGGTATGGTGCAAGAATCTGGCCGAGAGATGGTGACGTGGCGGAACGCGGTGGGGGTCTGGGAACGGTGGGCACGGTGGTATTGGATCGAGGTGGGGTGCTCCGGGATGGTGAACGGGTGGGCCGTGAGCTTCATGAGTCAATCCGGGGCTGGGTATGTTGGCAGAACGGGGCCGCGCGATGGTGACGTGGCGCGTGGCCCGGGTGTCTGGAATCGACGGCGGGGGCTCGTTTGGCGCAATGGAGGGGGACGGGGGGTCCTGGCCGGTGGAACGAGGGCACGGGAGGTCGAATGGGTCCATGTGATGCTGGGGTACACGAAAGAACGGGGGTCCAATGGGGGGGGCGCGACGGATCCGTGGTGTGGCCAAAAAGGTCTGCAACCGTGAATTCGGGGTGGCGTAGGCGAGCGCGGAGCTCCAGTACGTCGAATGAGGGTCCGTGGGGTTGGATGAGCGTGGGTTGGGGTGGGCATCCACGGGAGACGGTGTCGCGGAATGCTGACGTGGGAGTTCACTGGGGTGTCCATAGAGCAGCGGGGCTCGTTTGGGGCGATGAATGGGAATGGGGGGTTCTGGCTAGCGGAACGAGTGTGCGGGGAGTCGAATGGGTCCGTGTAAGGGTGGGGGTGACGAGAAACGGGGGGTCTAACAATGGTGACGTGGCAGATCCATGGGGCGACCCAAAGGTGCGGGGCGGTTCGTTTGAGACGACGAGGCGCGACGGGGGGTTCTGGCAGATGAGCCAAGGGTGCGGGGAGTCGAACGCGTGCATTTTGGGTCCGGGGTGCATGAAAAAAACGGGGTCTGCGCGGCAGCGATGCGATTTTCGTTGGGTTGTCCAAAACTCGCAGTAGCGGGCCATGTGGGATCCTGATGGGGAACGCGGGGCTCCGGAACGTCGAACGAAGTTGCGGGGGGTCGTGTGGACATAGCTGGGTCTAGGGAAAGTGAAAATTCGAGGGGTGGTGAGGCCGGAAAAAGTTGTCTCGCGAGAAAAAATGTAAGAAGTGGGAAAACCATGAGAAAAAGAGAAGCGTGGGTCGAAGAACACTCTCATCACCACGTTGGAGTGGTACCGAGGTACCACTCCGGGGGCTCACGCAGGACTCGAGGGAAAGGTCGACTGGATAGGAAGGATGGACTGACTACTACATCTGGAAGGCTACTAACTAGGTCAAACCGTGGGAACCTGATCACGTGACTGACCAGGCACAACTACTACACCGCTGAAAAAAGTCTCTACATTATTGTGGAAGGACTGTCTACTGGTGAGTGCACCTAGCTCGTCAGACCGCCACCCATTGCTATCGCTGTACCAAACTGTGCTCTTATGCTAAAAAATCTAGCACCGACACCAAAATGCAAGAGGGTCTGGACCCTATTTATGACCGGCGCTACGCTGACAGCCATCTTCGGGATACATTAACTTTGCCTGCGATGTTCTACCATTCTGTGTTTGCTCAGTTCCTCGATGATATCAGTAATCCAAATTTTGAAAGTTCCCGATCACAAGATACAGGCCTCAAGTGACTTCATCACTGAGTCTTCTTTCATTTATCCTTCCAAAGATGCACGCAGGGATGCTTGCCTTTCCCATTTGAATAAAGCCATTGGACACACTTTCCTCACGCTTTCCAACAACGATAAGATGCAGCCCGAACGTGTTGTGCCTCTGAACACTGATTCACTTGAAGAGCTATCTTTCCAACTCGTAGCAGACGCCATTTTACTTGCCATAAGAGAAGACAAGAATGAAATTGGGAAAGGTGGAAGTGATCCATCCATTTGGGGAGTCCTCTCGACAACACGCTTTTGGGTTCTACCACAGGTATGTTGGGAAGTTGTAGTTTATCTTTACAATGGCTGATGTATGCAAAACGAAGCACGATGGCATCCGCAATGAATCTTGCTGTCCGTCGCAGGCCCTTTCATCATGGTCATGGCCATTGTAATAACTGACAAAGTTATAGTACAACGGCTTACCGACTATATGTACACTGGGAGAGAATTTTATTCCCATTGCATACGAATCGCGAAGATTTTCCATGCTCTCAATCGTTGTATATCTCGCCTTGCTACCTATTACACTGGAATATCACCATCCACCATGGAACTTGACTAGCTTGATTCACAGCACCCACGATTTTTCACTTCTACTAGTATTATGTCACATTGCAAAAGACAATTTGTCGCGCTCCTTCCGTCACATTCGCTATCTAGAACATGCGTTACCTTCCTCACACAAGAAGCAGATGGAGGGACGTTTATCATCATCAAATTTGTTGGACAGTATGGGATCGCTGTCTATCAACATCTCGCTGAAGTCGGCTTTGCACCTCAGGTCTTCTACTTTGGACAAGTGGGTCAGAATGATGATGCACCGTCATATGTATCGGATGGTTGTTATGGAGTGGACTAATGGTGAACCAGCTGCAAATCTCAAGGCTCAGGGCAAGCTCCCAGCAACCTTTGTTGCGCAGGTGCAAGAAGCTGTGGTTCTTCTACATGATTCCAACTACGTCTTTGGAGATCTTCATCTTCAGAATGTCATGGTGTCTTATCATTGCAACTTAATATTATACATTTTATGTCTTTCTGACTGATTACATGCGTATTGGCTGGAGGTTTGATCGGATGGCGACTGACAGTGGCAATTTCAAGTTACGGTGCCGGGCTAGTACAACGGTAAGGATGGTCACAGTTGGTTGTCAGACGTGGAGCTGGATGTAAAGAACAGATAGGGCAACGACTATATTCTTATGATGCCAAAAAAATAACACTTGCCTTCAGAACAAGTCCATAACAGAATCCCGATTTTGATGAAGCAACACAATGTAGCTGAGGCTCCGGCCTCAAACCACAATGCCCTTTAGTTGCCTCTCTCACCAACTCATTCACCACTTGCTCCATCATTATTACCCTCGCTACCAAGAAGAATTTCGAACAAACCACCTCTTCCTTTGACTGAGAAACTCGGAAGCTCGTACATCAAGACAAGCACCTGAAATCGGATTGATGGACCATCCCTTTGCAGCGAAGGATGTGCATGGATGGCACGTCAACTTTGGATATCACGAGAGAGAGCTTTTGGATGGGATGGCGATTTGTCATAGCGGAACTCAATGAAGAGGGCTCGGGATCAGAGGATTTGGTGATCCTCATCCTTGAGAATGTCGTTGGATTGGAGGAACTCAGAATGGTTACTGGCTCAGGCACTAGGGTAGTTTCCTATCGAGGGATTTGTTAGGCAAGGAGGCAGTTGATATTGAAAAGATCTAAAAACTTGCCACCCATTCGATCAGGGCTTGAGCTGCAGGCTTCATTCATGACAGGTGTGCAATGGATAGCCCATCCTCCTACGTCCTCCTCGAACAGCTGAATGTACAAGTCTGTCTTCAGCTTGAACCATACAAATCACTTCTTTGTTCCTTCATTTCCTCAAGGATGGCTTCATGCCCACTGTTCTCAGCAAACCTCCAACATAGTTTCCCTAAAATATCAAACTTTTTATCCTCAGGGAAGTGCAAGAGTTGTTCGCCTGGTCTGTGGCCATCATCGCCAGTAACCAAAAGACAAAACCAATGACCCACCAATCAGACACTCTGCAACTGATCCACCAACCGACCAATTTCGTGGTGCTAAGTATGACAGAAAGATAGTACTGGGGTGGGAGAACATGACTCAGGGTCTTGGACATTCCCGAAGCCCCAAGTATATAACTAAATAGTCCAAGTCATCGCGGTTTTGACTAAGAGGAATCACCTTTACATAACACTGCTGACACTGCACTATTTTGCATGATGCAAAATGATTGCAAAATCTTTGGTAGCTTGTTAAAGTTTTGCAGATGATTTTAAACCATGCAAAATTTTCACAAATAATAACCCATCAATGATAACCCCAAAAATTTGTGGACATGCCAAACTTGATCAAATTTGAAGACTTTGTTTTAGGTGAGAATGTAGACAAAGGTTGAAAGTTTTCCCACACCTTGTTGGATCTCCAAATAGTTTGCAAAAGGTATCAAATTCAATGAATTTTGCAAGATGTCTCAATCTTATCAATCAAATGCAGAATTTTGAGGGAAGAATTTTGCATCTCACAATATTTCATGTTTTGCAATAAGATTTAGTCTTTGCAAAATCTTTTGAAAATAAAGCATTTTGTATGAACATGCAATGCTTTGCAAAATGCAGTCAGATGCTCATCACACACTCAGCATGCACTCAAAGGACACTAGAGAGAGTGGAGTAAAACAATTATCATGAGAAACCAAACAAAAAAATACAGGGTGCTACCAAGCACTGCCACCTTCAATGATTTGTGGAAAGGGTTCAAAAGTCTCCTTGTTTAGAAAGATGAAGAGGAGAATGTTGTACAGTGATGTGTTCTGATACCCCATGGCATGTTGTGTGTCACATGTTTCACTCTGATCTTACCACTGATTCTGACCCTGCTTCCAACGATGACATCATTACTTGGGTCCAGAACATCATTGATGACAACCGAAGATGGTATCCTGATCCCAGACAATATCCTCATCATCCGATCACTGCCAACAAGTCACAGACATCACATACCCTCATACATGCCGCACAGCATAATCACCAGATCAGCTGCTTGCTGTCACCAGATCCACAATGCAGTTGTTGGCCACCACGTTGGCACCCTGAAACCTGTAGACCATGAACCAAGCGAAGACACCATTCATCTCAGAGCTCAGCCTCCTCGTTGCCATGCATCATGACGAAGAAGCCCACCCTAAAGTCATTGTAGTATATAAATCTGAACATTTGTAGTCAGTATTCCCTAAGTTTAGTTTAGTTACTCTTCCCCTGATCGTCACCTTGACTACCCAGACAAATTCTCCCTCCCCTTTACATTTTTGCACTCGCTTATCTGATAAACCCATCCTTCATTTGGTTGATTGTTGCCGGAGTGCGCAATTAAGACAGCGATCCATAACATAAAACTAAACTTCTCTCACTCCCCCAACAATTACCCAGAACAACCTGGATCCATGACAACACTGAACATCAGATTCAGACCTCAATGACAAATACCACTTGACACCCAAATCACCAGAATCTTCCGACAATGAATTCGACCAATACGTTGCAACAAGAACAACCTTCCATCCCCCGCCTTTCCCTCATCATCACTTCCTTCTACAACAACTCCTCCTCACTCTCAAACTTACTTCCGCCACACAACAACAACCATGTCCACTTCCAGCGCTACAGCACCCACAGCCCCGACAACTCCAAAGTCTCATATTGCTCTGCCGGCTAAATATGACGGCAACAAAGAAGGATTCAAAACGTTCATCTGCAGTGCCTGCATGTACATCTGGGCAAATGAAACCCACCTCAATTCGGATGAAAAGCAGATCCTTTTTGTCCTTTGCTATTTGCAAGGAGGACTCGCCAGGCGATGGGCAGATGAATTTGTCGACATCGCACTCACACACAACCAGGTTAACTTTGGAACAATGGTGGACTTTGAAACAGAATTCCGGTGACATTTCGAAAAGCTGGACCAGAAGAAAGACACACTGACTAAGCTCAATGACTTATGACAAGGAAAGATGACTGCAGACAAGTTCTGGATTGAATTCGATACTCTCCGTTGCATGTCTGGCTTGACCGAAACGGACAACCTTTCCTACCTTGTCCAGCTCATGGAGCTGCATATGAACAAACTCCTGATCAATCAGATTTACACTTCCCTGAATATTCCCACCACCATTAATGAATGGAGAACCAAAACAACAAAGCTTGACCAGCAATGGTGACGTCGTCAGGAACAAATACATTCCATGACAACAACCACCCCAAAACTGCGATATACCACAACTACTATGACAGAAACAATACTGGTACCAGCATGACCACAATCTGAATCCATCCCCATGGATGTTGACACATGAAGGACCCAGCTGAGACAACAGACCTAACAGATGAACAATGTCTCGACTACATGAAGAAAGGAATATGCTTCAAATGTCGACAGCTGGGACACATCTCATGCAATTGTCCTGAACAAAGGGGACAACAACAAGTCTGGTCTATGCAGACCATACCACAAACCCAGAAACAGGAACAGGATGATGGCAAAGATGCCAGAATCACTGCACTCATGGACGAGCTGGCAATGTTGAAGAAGAAACGAGAGGATTTTTAACAAAGCGATGTGCGGCACAGGAGGCCATGATTGCACGACTCGAGAATGATGTAACAGTATACAGACAATTCAATACTGTTTTCACCAAACTCAAAGACCTCCAAAACGACCTACACCGAAACCATAACCGATAACCGAAAGAAATGTAACACGTGGCAAGACACCCATGTTACAGAAGAGGAAGAAGAAGAGACACAAGAAATGCGAAATGCTGAGCAAGTCTGCACACATCAAAGTGAACATAGTTATCATGAACATAAACAGAAAACCACGATTGAATCAGAATTCAATGCCACAGAAACAATCATCGCCATGCGCAATACAACCATGGGTTATGCCCTTGATCTACTCAATGATTATATATGCTGTTTTCTAAATAAGTTGGGCTAGGCTAGTGTCAGACTAGCAATCAATGTAAATTTCTACCCCCAAACAGTATGTATCTACATGCCTGCAATGGATCAACTTTGTGCAGACTACCTTGTCATCTACCTTGTGCTCGAATTGAATGTGCTGTGGACTGAGCAAGTTCAATGCGCATGATCACGTGAGACAACACAGTGGAGGTGATAGTTGAACCTAACACAGGGTGCATGGTAGCATACTGTGTAATGAAGTATGTTGAATTTATTGGACAAGTATACTGAATATTGTTATCATATTGTTGCACACAGTATTCAAAGAGTATTCAAAATGATGATTCAATATTTTGAGACAAAGTAAATTACTAGTATTGAATGACACTTTTAGAATACTGCTTGAATAACAAGACATTTACTGAAATTATTGAAGTAGTATTGTAAAATTACCATTCAATACTGGTAATGTACTTTGTTTCGAAATATTGAATCATAATTTTGAATACTCTTTGAATACTGTGTGCAACCATATGATAACAATATTTAGTATACTTGTCCAATAAATTTAACATACTGCATTATGAGTCCCTATAAGGGAATCGTTCTATACGGTGGATTCTCAAACTCAGGGTCAGACTCTAATTTGCCAAGCTGTGGGAACAATTTTGTGAAACTGTGGGAACAATTTGGAAGCCCTGGGAATAACTATAAAACCGTGTGACTGGGCGGAGTTGAGTGTGAGAATTTGTTGTCCCAATCGGCAAGAACAATAAGGCAGCCGGATCACAGCAGCCAAAATTGGAAATGGGTAGTGTTATATCATGTTGGTATTGCAATTGCAATTGGTTTCTGATAATGATCACATGCATTCATAATGCAATGCGCCGTGTATGAATGAACAATATGTCAGTGGTATCTGTCATGTAGCCACATCTACTGTGTGTAATAGAATTGTTGATAATGAAATGAGGTCAAACAGTGTCCATTGTACACTTGTCACACAGGTCCAAATGTGTGCGGTGAGTGTTTGGTAGGTGGCTTTAATCTGGCACAGTCATTTGCACAAACATCTGTATGGTGTTTTGGTGGACATGTTCAGTGCATGTCAGTAAACTAGTATGACCAGATATACGACACCAAACACATCGAACATGTTCAGTGTGTTCAGTGGACATGTTTGGTGCAGGTCAGTGAACTGGTATGACCAGATATACTACACCGAACACATCGAACATGTTCGGTGGACATGTTCGGTGCATGTCAGTACACTGGTATAACCAGATATACTACACTGAACACATCGAACATGTTGAACCGGTGTGTTTGGTTGACATGTTCAGTGGATGTTGGTAAGCCAATATGATTAGGTATACTACACCAAACACATCCGGTGTGTTTGATGGACATGTTTGGTGGATGTCCATCGACTGGTATGACTAGGTATACTACACCGAACACATCCACCAAACACACTGAAGATGCCGCAGCCTGCATGTGGGGCATTTCCCTTGCACAAATAGTTGTATGAACAACGTATTCGGTGTATCTGTAGTGTAGCTACCAGTACAATGTGTATTAGAATTAATATTAATGCAAGCATTGACTACTTGCAAAGTGTTCGGTATGTTCGGTAGGGTGTTCGGTTGATGTCCCAGCCTTCATCTGTGGCATTTCCCTTGCACAAATAGTTGTACGAACAACGTATTCGGTGTATCTGTAGTGTAGCTACCAGTACAATGTGTATTAGAATTAATATTAATGCAAACATTGACTACTTGTCGAACAGGTCCAAAGTGTTCGGTATGTTCGGTAGGGTGTTCGGTTGATGTCCCAGCCTTCATCTGTGGCATTTCCCTTGCACAAATCGTTGTACGAACAACGTATTCGATGTATCTGTTGTGTAGCTATATGTACAATGTGTATTAGAATTATCATTAATGCACACATTGACTACTCGTTGTACAGGTCGAAAGTGTTCAGTCAGTGTTCAGTAGATACCCCAGCCTTTTTCTGATGCATTCCCCTTCCACCCACAATTGTACACACATTATATCAGATGTGTCTGTGTTGCAGTCACTGGATGCAAGCCATAATATTTCTAATAAAAATATCTTGAAATTGCCTGGAAATTAATCCATATTATTTTAACATGTCATTTGCAGAGAACATTTACATATTTAGTGCATATTTTTCGTACATTTCTGAGACAGGTATCATAAAGATATGATAAACATTATAAGAAAACCAAGATGTTTCAAGACTATGAAATTGTATTTCTTTTAACATAGCACTCAATATATTTTTATGATAACTTCCTTTAAAACGAACTGACATTATTTAGAAGGTTTTTAAATTTTTTCTCACAATGTTGTATTAAAGTAACATGGATTAATTTCCAGATAACTTCAAGATATTTTGAGTTGAAATACTATGGCTTGCATCCAGTGAGTCATATATAATATGCACATTGAAATCGTTCCCAATGCAAGCAGTGATTTCTTGTCAAAGAGGTATAATACAATGTTCCACCTTCAACCCTCGGCAATCCCATTGTAGACATAATAGTATGACCTGTATATTGGATGGGTCTGTACAAGTGCTACATATCCTTGCAATGCACCTCATACTTAATACATTATCAATACTGGTAAAACAGGCTGAATGGATTTCAGTAAATCATTGGGCCAGTGTCCCAGACACAGTATGCAGCATTGCAGTGCAACAGACACTGTCTGTTCCATAAATTCCATTCGTGCATGTCACACCTATCTTCATCATGTGTGCTGGAATTGGTTCAGGTGTTCAACACTGATCAAACTGTTACACAAGAACATTGTGTCACCAACTTCACAGCTTCATGAATCGGAAGCATTGCTAGTGCACAAGCTGAACCAGTCATCTTGTTGATTCTGGTATCATCAAACCCAGTGATCTTATCAAAGTGGTTCCAATACAAGTGCAGTTGGTGTCATTGTACATGTGTTTATTTCTACCATACTCACAGGAGGTCATTCTTGACCCGACAAATAATTCAGATACTTAGAGTTTCTGGATATACTTACTATGTATTCTGTAAAACTTTCACAGAGTAACTATGACTACTGATAGAGTAGTAAATTAGTTGTATATATGCCAGCATGAACACTGCAAACTTGATATGAAAGATGCCAATTTGGGATCTGATATTGCATTATGACAAATTGGAAGGAACAGGGTATAATCAATTATGAAAGCTATATCATTGTAGTATGGTATCTGAATGGTATCTGAATGGCATCAGTATGTAATAATAAAGGAAATATTAATAACTTTGCAAATATTGATTATCATAGCAGCATCATAATACTGTATGATTTGTATCCACTTATTCTCTCATTACTAAAAAGGGACGAGTAACCTGCCATGCAAAGCAATGGCCCACACCCCACTAGTTATACAGTATACTACCATGCACCCTGTGTAAGGCCTGAGAGGACCTGTCATACAAAGTATTGAACGGTGTGATGCTAAAGTAGTGCCGATGCAGGATGACAAAGAATAAACTATGTAAGTGTGAAATGAGCAGATCGTGGAACGAGCAGAGTTGATGTGCATATCAAGCAGTGTCCATCCGGTTACTAACAGAGTATATTCGGTCTGCGCATTGAGCATACTTCATCCATGCATTGAGCATACTCTGTTGAGCACACTCGGTCCACGCATCGAACACACTCGATCCACACATCAAGCATACTACATCCGTGCATCGAACACACTTGATCCGCTGTTGTTTATGGGGAGTGTTTCTTAGAAAAACAGTTCCTCACCAAGGGTTTCTGGAGTGCGACTTTGATCGGGAAATTACCTTGCTGTTCGGCAAGGGTGGATTTGTCCTTGTTTCAACTCAATGTACTTACTCACTTGCTAGTGGGGTTATAGGTTGAACCTAGTGATGATAGTTATATGAGATAACAATACAGTTATCTTATGTCAGTTGTTATTAGATAACAAGGCAGTTATCTAATAGTAGTGGTTAAGGATATGAGATAGCAGTATACAGTTACCTATCAAGAGTAGTTGATACTTGATAACAATATACAATACCTGTCAAAGATTAGTTGATGTTAGATAACAATGAACAGTTACCTTATAATAGATGTAAGTCAGAGTATATGACTTGAAGGATGAAAGTATAGTGAGGTCTTCCAATCAAGGTAAGACTTTGAGATGATAGACACTCAAGCAAGGGTAGGTGATGAGTGTAAGTGGCAATGATGAACAATGAGCAAGAGGATAGTGAAAGTCAATGAGGGATATGACAATAGACTATCAACAAAGGATGCGATGATAATGGATACGTGGATAAAATAAAAGTAACAAGAGCAGTTGATGTTGAAGATATCGGACAATATTCCGAAGCTTCAAACACACATTGGCTACTAGTGCAGAATAAAGTACTGGGATATCTTTATGAAGATCAATAGTTTCTTGCCAGAAGAAGTTGACAATAGTGACGGTACTATGTCAAGAATATTCTCAAACAAGTCATAAAAAACTATCAATATATATCTGATATTGATAACTCAATTAAACTAAATGTCTGAGACTAATAAGCTGACTGAGAATGGAACTGTGACTGTGACTGTGACTGTGACTGTGACTGTGACTGTGACTGAATTGATGTACTGACTACTACCAAAAGTAGGTATGTACAAGGAAGAAGGGGGGGTTGAATCAAAGGAATGACTGACTGTCTCCTGCAGAAACTGGGCCCTATTTATACCTTTGGCTGCTGCAGGAGTCACTGTGAGTCATAGAAAGAATTTGAAATAAGTGGGTAGGGTGTGAATCATAAGGGAGTAATTATGAAATGGGAAAGGGGGTTTGTAAGCATAATATGAAATAAAAGTGCTAACTACTGAGTCATTAAAGAGTAATATGAAATGAAAAGTAGGGTGATGAGTAAAGAGGCATAGGTCTGTAAACATAAAAGGAAAATGGGGCATAGGTGATGAATCATAGACAGGAATTGGGGCATAATGCTGTGCAGGTATTGGAAATAGTGCACAGGTTGGTGAGTTATATAGAGGAATGGGGCATAATGTTGTGCAGGTATTGGAAATAGTGCACAGGTTGGTGAGTCATATAGAAGAATGGGGCATAATGTTGTGCAGGTATTGGAAATAGTGCACAGGTTGGTGAGTCATATAGAAGAATGGGGCATAATGTTGTGCAGGTATTGGAAATAGTGCACAGGTTGGTGACTCATGTGGAGTCAATTACTGAGATTCCTAGGGTAGACGTGATGGGAATGCTGGCATAATTGGTCATAAGGTCATAATTTGGTCATGATGAGCCATAGATGGTCATAGTGGTCCATATATGGTTATAGTAGTCATAAGATGTTGAGGGTGGATCAACTGAGTCATTACAGGAGGGGATGAGTCAAGGGCTGATCTAATCTGTGATCTGGGGGAGTATTCTATGATTCTCCAGGAATCATGGATCAAGGCTGAGTCATGCTATTTCAAATTGTGCTTGATAGATCAATTCTTCAGACAATGCTTCTTTTGATCAATAGATCTTGATGGATGATGTAAGATGGTGCTTCTTATCTTGTTTTGGTCCAACTGAGATAAGATTGTGGCTGTGTAGCTTCTTTGATCTTTTAATCTTGATGCCTGATATGGTCCTGCTTTTAGCTAATGTCTTATCCTTAGCAGTTAAGTTAAGGATAATTCATCTAATAACTAATCCTTTAACTGATAAGTGTCTCTCAACTTGGGACAGTGTCCTGGGGTAGTGTCCTTGTTGTTTCTTATCAGTGGAAGTAAGGTAGCTTAACTTGAACTTTATTCTTGTTATTGGCTACTGTTCCTTCAGGCTGATAAACTCAGGTGTCCTTGCTGTCAGCTTGATACCATGTTTGATCCAAAACCACTTTGGATCATGACACCACATATCGAGCATACTATGTCTGCACATCGAACACACTCAGTCACCTTCAGCCATGGACACGCAGACAGATATTGGAATAAAACAGCTATGACACAAGGCATACACATGTCCAGCAAACTGCTCCAAATCGAGCTCCGACATATGAACTGCCAAGTAAGAAGATTGGCAACAAACCTTCGCACTCAGTCAACCACTAACTTGAACCAGATGGCCAGCTGACAAAACTCACCCATCCCCGGATCACCCATGGATGTGGACACAACAGGGGCAGGGCAGGGGGCACTGGTGAGTTCACGGAATGTCGTAGAAGTGATTGATCATGACCATCAGCAATGCAGGAGGGAGAAGTCAGTTATATGCCAGCGCAAAGGGCGACGTACACGCAGACAATCCTGGGCGCGACGTTGGGGTTCATGAAGATCGACATCTTACAAGAACATGAGAAGTTCAAGTTCGGGACATGGAATACGCGACTGCTCAAGGAGAAAAAAGTAAAAGAACTGGTGCAATTGATGGAGTTCGAAGACATGCAATGGTTCCCCGGAGACGCTCTGTTGCTGTTTGTTGTGCCTGTGGAGTACATCGATTTCACATCGTTGACGAAGGACTTGATGGTGGGTCCGAAATTGCCAATGCTGAAGTTCACACCAGCAGGGCTGGAGCTATTGCGGAAGTGGAGAATGGCATCCGGACAACATCGAGTGTGGGCGCTGTTGGACTTCTGTGCGATGAAGGAGAAACGAGTGCAAATCCTGCACAAGGCGCTGAAGCGGGTGAATGAGCGCATGAAGGAAGGGTATGCAAAAGCCATCAACCTGCACATGGAGGTTCAGATTGTGGAGAGCAAGATGTGGTCAGTGGAGCACTGGGGCATGCAGGTTATTGATGAAGGTTAGTTGTGAGACAATTATTGAGCCACAGAATTAATTAATGTACACCAGGAATCTTACTAGTGGACGGAGTCGGCACAGCATTCTATCTCTCATGCAATATCACGTTGTATCACTATGAAGAGACACAGGAGGATAAATTGGTACTTTTGGTGTGACATATGATGGTGGTTGAGGAGAGCAAATGGCCTGCGATATGGGCAGACACTGCAAAGATGGATAGCAAGGTGGGCATGCTGTTGCAGGGTGCAGACAGTTTGCGGGCGATGATGACGCTGTCTTGGTTTGGGGGACACTTCATGAATTCGAAGATATTCTCGGTCGCGTGGATGACGTCGGTCATGCACAATGTGCATGGAGGGGTGAGTTTGTTCATTATATATACTGTTTTCTAAATAAGTTGGGCTAGACTAGTGGCAGACTAGCCATTGATGTAGATTTCTAACCCCAAACAGTTTGTATCCACATGCCTGCAATGGATCGAAATCATGCAGAATATGGTGTGTGGGTTGAGGATGTCTGTATTAGGCACGACCTTGTAGGCCTCCTTTGTATTGTATGTGCTGTGGACCAAGGATGCTTGTTGCGTTTGATCATGTGAGACGAGATATAACGGACTTAGAAGAGCCATCATGTAAGGTATTGAATGGAATGATGCTAATGTAGTACTGAGATGGCTACATGAAGAGTACACTATGTAAGCGTGGATGGAGCAGACCGCGGATTGAGCACACTCAATCCGCGCAATGCGGACACTTGCTCACGTGAACACTTGTCCATGCAACGCAAACACTTGCTCATGCATACGTGGTCTGTGGACACTGGTTCACACATACTCGTTCCATGGATCGAGCACACTCAATCCATGCAACAAGTACACATCTTCCACGGATCGAGCACACTTGATGCGCGCAACGAGTACACATGTTCCACCAATCAAGTGGAGCCGTTGACATGGTGACAGATCTTGGATCAAAACAGCCATGACATGAGGCATACACATGTCCAGCAAACTGCTCCAAATCCAGCTCTGATGTGTGAATTATTAAGTAAGAACATAAGCCACAAAGTGTCGATACAATTAAAGATACTGGCAATCAAGATGTCATGTATCCTGTGGAATATCTTAATAGCATAAATCCCTCTGGAATGCCTGTTGCCAAGCTGGCTATCAAAGCTGGTGTTCCCATCATGGTTTTGCGCAATCTCAATCCTCAGCAAGGTGTATGTAATGGTTCCAGGGGCATAGTAACTCGCTTCACTAATCATGTCATTGAAATTCATCTCCTCACCAGTGATCATGCTGGCAAGCATGTCTTCATTCCTCGCTTGAAGATAGAACCTTCAGATGCTCAACTTCCTTTGCAATTTTTGCACTTTCAATTTGCATTGTCTCTTGCTTTCATCATGACCATCAATAAAGCTCAGGGTCAATCTCTCAAACTTGCTGGTTTAGATTTTAGAACTCCTCCTTTCACTCATGGACAATTCTATGTCGCAGTTTCAAGAGCTACTTCAGTAAATAGTTTAAAAATAATTTGGGATCCTAAATTACCAGCTCCAACCACAAAGAATATCATATATCCTGAAGTATTATTACATTAACTTTTTTGTATTTTATACTTCAATATATGTAACTTTTCCTCCTAGCACTTTAGATCCCATCAAGGACAGGATTATCATAGACCCTGATGGGTCCTAACCCTAGTGATCTATTTGGAATAGAATAATTGCCCAATATGGAATATTACATAATATGATTACCATATATAGAAACAAGGAGGGCCCCTGCTCGATCATTGATCTCCGCAGCATTGTTTCCACAGGTATAAGTAGGATTACTTATCTGGGTCCAGAGGTGCTGCACCTGCAAGCACATATCTGAACAAGATGAAGCCAGTGTACAAATTCATCCAAACGACACTTGAAATCCAAATGCATGGTTTGGAGAATTACAAGGGGGCCTGAGATTAAAATTTCTAAAAGTGGGTTGGTAAATTTTTTTAAGCAACAAAGGTAGTCAACAAAAACATCGCATGAAGGCCTTGATTACACACTTTTCATGCCTACAATATCGCTGGCAAATCAACTGACAGGAGCTTGTCCAAATGCTAATTCTCAGCATGAAAGGTAACATTTATGCCCTTGACATTGGAATGCAAGCTATGTATAACCCAAGGCCCTTGATTATGGAGTGACTTGAAGCAGGACAAGAGAATGAGTCAAGGTCATCCGGGATGACGAACACAAAATGCCAGTTTGTGCAGGGAGGTAGCCCACCACAAGAAGCAAGAAAGTCAACAAGGCCATCCTTCATGCTGTGATCACGGCCTCCGGTGCATTGAAACATGTAGAGATGTCCTCCACTTAATATAAAAGAGTCAAGAGTGACTTGTTGGCCACTTCAGGGTAGGTAGTAGATGTCTGGTTGAATATTTAGATTGGTGGTAGTATCGTAGATGAATGCGCTGCCAACATCAACCTGGAGAGAGAAAACTTGCTGTGCCACTCCGTGAACGGTGGCGGTGTGAGGCCGTTTGGTGCTGAATGAAGCATGCCAGCGGGAATTGGCACGGTTGGACTGAACCATTGGCATAGTGTCTAGATCGATGCGTGTTCTGAAATGTCGATGGACAAAAACTTCAAATATCAAACCAGTCATTCCCGGAGCATTGCTAAAACTCGAAAAGTTGGTCCACATGCAATAGCTGATTTTCACTGAAATGCTCAAGCCTCTGTGCAACCAGTTGCTCAACTGAAGCCGAGATGAGATCAGTTGCAAGGCCCCCATGACCCAGTGGAGTTCCTCGTATGCGCCGAATCAGGCAGATTTTATGGGAGACGATATCATGTGACAACCTGGCACCAATTCCAGAAAAGTCCTTGGAGGAGATCGGGATCAGTTGTTTTGATTATGCTGTCACGATCAGAGATGTAGAGAGCAACTGGAGCGGAAGTCAATTCGAGGCATAAGCGTGCTGTGGGGCCTAAGTGATCATATCTCTGTAGCACGTCGTCTGGCGCTTGGCTTGGAGATCGGGTATCGGCGCTGTGGTGGGAGGGGACGAGTGGGTCATGAAAGGAACATACTCACGCATACTGGATCTCCGCCCTGGTCCAAGGATTCATTATCACCTGATGGAACGACCATGACTGCATAATCCCTGACCAGCGTTCCCGCTGAGGGGATGTGATGTATATGGGGAAGACACCAGGCGGGAATTGGGTCAGCTGACTCGGAATCCCAGAGGATGATTGAGCAGAATCAATGATAGTCCATATGCGCGGGTTAAATCTGTTGAAGCTGAATGTGGCAGGGACGATGAGGACCCCTTCGGAACAGAAGAGATAGAGCATGGTTCCTTGATACCACAGAGAGACAGACTTTTCCTCAAGACATCGACGAAGGACGTAGAATCCCCAGAACGATTTTCCTATGCACAAAGGAGTATATATATAAAAAAGACAGGGTCCTCGTATCGATGATGGAGTACTGACCGATTCCAGGCTGTCCTGTGACAACAATTGCAGCCGGACGATATAGGGTGCCCACTTTGTACATATCTTCAACCCATTTATAGATTCTAAGGTACTCAGCACGAATGAGAAGTCGCGTCCAAGGGAGATCGATGATTGGGGGCGGCATTGCGGGTTATACATTGGAGTCATTCTCTCCCCCATTCTCCTCGTCGTTCTCTTCATCATTAGGTTTAGGGACTTAAGAGAAGTGTGCTCCTGGGGTAGAGGAACACCCCAAAACTGCTCATAGAAATTTAATATGACATTCCTCTGGGTGGTCTCATGGTGAAGTTGATCAAACCCTGAAAACATTATTTAAGGCAACGAAGGAAAGAACAGCATAGAAGCTGTACCGAAATTCGCATAATAGGAAAGCATGGTTCTGAAGTCGACCTAGATTTTGAGTTGGCTCGTCTATATGAAACCGTTTGATTAAACGATCGTCTGCAACAATTAATACACGCCGAACGAAGTAGGAGAAATACGTGCCTCGACTTTCCTGGCCATCATTGTCTGATGGTGAGCGAAACCGCTTTTGGCCAGCTGTACGGCGAAGTGGGAAACCAAGAACAAAGTTGGGTCAAGTGTCGGCAAGGTGAAGCGATTGGAAAGGGCATACGGTGCATCGGTGGAAAGCATAGAGTAATGAAAGGGTCAGTGGTGGATGGAGATGACATCGTCAGAAATGGTCGAGCAAAATGTGCAAACAAATTCACCAGGTGGCGGAACTCACACAACAATGTGAAGGTGCTTGCGAGCAGGCTTATTGTCGAAAAAGACTTCTGACAGCTCATCAGAAGGTTCCAGAGCTTCATCCAAGACAAGTTTGTTCAATTTCAATTTGTCCTTGAGACTGGCGTCGATTGGGAGGGAAACCTTGTAATCGTTGATGGTCGGCACTGATGGTGGAAAGGATTCACTCACCTGCCAGAGGTCCAGAGCATCAGCATCAACGTGACCAAGTTCATGCTCCTTCTCTTTCTTGATCGCCTCCTTCAGGTCATCCACAGTCTCGCTTCCGGTGATCGCAACCGAAAAGATACGATCAGACCCAAGAATGCAACAAAAGAGCTTGAAATTGTCATCTAAGCCACATTGAGGAATGTGGTTCCGATCACTCAGGAATGCTTACCCTTCCATAGATCAGGAAGATTGGAATCCATGGACCACGTTGCAGGAATCGAGGCTGATTGAGCAAAGCAACAAAGTAAGGGAATGGGAGTGGACGTTGTACGAGCGTAGACAGGTGAGCAAGAGGTTAAAGGGAATCGTGACACAGAGCGCACTCACGGTCGGGAGCCTTCAAATCTTGCACGACAAGCTTGATTACTTCAGAAGGTTGTCCTGGCAGCTTATAGAAAGCTTGAAGGTCTTGTTCACTTTTAAGATGAAACTCATCCCTGGCTTCGTCGACAAAAGCCACACCAACATCTTCCGGTAAAATGTGGAATTCCTTAGCGATTTTGAAGCAAGATCACTCCAGTTTGGAAGGTCCTTGAATTGGACCAGTTTAGCGCAGGCCGCACCGGCCTTCTTGAATTTGATTAGAACGGGAGGCATTGATAGTGCCAAATCGCGTCGAGCCTTCAAATCTTCACTTTCCCACGGTTCTCCGACCCGAAATCCAATCCCGAACTTGGTCAACGTCAAGGGGCCCCCGCTCAAAAAGATTTTGACGTCAACCCTAAAGAGTTTGCTGTCAAGACCCCGAACACTGATTTGGGTACCACCACCCGGATAAGGAAGGTATTAGCACTAGCTATCAAAAGCGCCGTGCCACTTTCTTCACTCTTGTAGTAGATACTGAAGACTCTGCTCTATCTCGTTTCAAGCCTGCATCCAGATACATCTCCTCCAAGGTGTCACTGCTCGGTACTCCATGCTTATCCCTCCAGTCATCCGTCACTTCATCATCAATGCCCATCAATGACTCTTCATTGGATGAGATATGCGACTTGATAATGTAGGGTCCTGGAATGCTTGGTATCGACATACTCCCTGAGTTGGGATCACAGTTAGAATGCTGTACTGTGTTATGATACATCACGTTATACTTCCAGCTGTAGCGGAGGTGAAGGACATCGAATTTCAGAGAGGGGGGTCAGAAGGCTTGCCATAGTATCTTCGTTTATAGACGGTGTATGCGAGGGACCGGAACAATTAACCACATGGACACTTGAGGACACTCCAAAAGAAGATGATATTGTAGAGAGGGGAGGTGTTGAAGCTGTTGAAAGTGATGACACATTCCGCTAAATACACATGTTTTTGAATAAGAATAGTGTACCAACGAAATCATGAATATTGAAACAATGCACCGTGAGTATGGGAGATCGTGCCTGCCGAGAAACAGTTGCAGTCGCATCAGCCTGGTCAGGTATTTGCTGAAGCATGAGGTTAATGTGAGATATGTATGGTGTGCGCACAATGGTCTCTCGAGCCAGTCGGGCTGCTTGCTGGTTCTCCTTGTTCTTCTTGGTTTTCACCGCCTTTCGACAAGCACCTGAGTCCCTGTGCCCCCAAAAATATGTCATGGCACCGCCTGATGTTTTCTGGACTAAAGTTTCACAAAGGTCGCAATTGACCATGGTCTTGTTACGACGAGGATCATGAATGATCTTGAGTTGAATTTCTGTGCCATTTGGAAGGGCAAAGTCTTCGAGTTGAACATCCGGTTCAGGCATAATTGAGCGCAGGTTGAGTATGTCGAGTACACGAGGGCGATAGAGCACGTTGTTATACCAGTGGCAAGGCAAGCATGTTGTTTGGATCGGATTTCAATCGCATCCAAATCAGGCTTTGTCTACTTCTGTCACTCATATATCTGTTTGAAATGTGTTTTACACACATTTAACTATCCAAGTACATACTAAAAATATAAAGGAAGAAATTTGTCAACTTAGTTTAGTCAAAAGTTTGTTGTGGAAGCAGTGAAATGAGAGTTCGTCAAAAGTGCCTCGAAGACTTCAAATCTGGACCCCGGCCACCAATTTGGGTGGTACCACTGGGGGGTTGAAGTCACGGAATCTTCCAGTGGGGGCCCCTTGGTCAACGTACGACCGTGGCTAACAAATCGAGAACGTCTGACCGCCGCCGACTTTGTCCACGGGACATTGTCCATAAGTTCACCCGGCCATTACAAAGCTTTGGTGTTGTTTGTTGCGCCATGGCTGAGCTTGAATGCTAAGTCAGAGAAGCGCAATTTAGTTTTGTGCGCCATATGTCACTATCCTCCTTGCTTGAGACTGTTCGGGATTGCGACGAAAGTACACTACTCTCTATCCCTCAATTTCTTTCTCTTTTCTCGCTGGTTTCCCACCTTCGAAAGCATCTTGGTTGGAGCCAAAGGCCTGATTCTTCTGCTCTTCCCGTTCTCCTGCCCAACAACATTGCAAACTTTCTCTGCTTAGCGCTTAACATCAACGACGCGGTTCTTCGCAAGATATGGCAAGCTCTCCGACCATTTTTGGAGGCTATACCGGAGAAGCACGAGGATGGCACCACGTATGACTCTGCGCTGTACAATGCTTCCCTTCTTCCGCTATTCCTCGAATATGGACTCCCATCTGGCATTGGTAGGAACAAAACCTTTTCTAATACTCATTCTCTTACAGTCTATCTTGCTTTGAACAGGCTTCTTTGACCTCTTCCCACCCACACAAACCTGTCTAGATCCGAAATGTCGCATCAGCAGCAAGGGTTCAAATATTCGGGAACTGACTGATGTTTCCCCTTATGAGGTGGTTCTATTTACACGCTTCATGGGTGCGCTACCAGTTTGGGCATACTCTGCCGTTTGTCCTGGTAACGCCGATGCTTGACTTATTGACATATTTTGCTGACATTGTTCCGTAGCCTGTGAAACCCGATACTATCCAAACTACTATGTTCACGAAAGCCATTCTGTTCGTACGTACTACCCAGAAATCCCAGAAATCATCCAAGTTTCAATGCACCATTATGTCGAGGCAAGCTTAGCTCGAGAGTTCACGAACCAAATGGTTTGTGCGTGGTATGTTGGTTGAATTAATGCTCACTTATTATAGGGCTGACAATTTTACAGGGTATCTGGAAGTAACTTAGCTCGCATATACAACCTCAATTTCAGAGACCCCGAAGCTAGGATCGTGCCTTTCCAGTGGCCTTACGAGCTCGCATTGACGTGCGACCAAGTGTGGGATTCATTTTTCATTTACGCCTTGTTGCGGGATCATGAGGAGCACGGGACTGTCCTCGAGTTGCCACACGTTGCACCAAGTCAAGTATCCCGCCTTCGTGCTGCACTGGAAGCTCGGACAGCGGCCATGGCTGGGCCCGGACAAGAATTCTGGAACCATGCCTGTGAACTCTGCTGCAAATACAGGACGACAGAAGCTGGTGTTGTCGGTATGTCGCTTTGCACTGCAGTTGTGTTTATACTGGACTACTAGAGCCGTTGTCCCCGATAGAAGCCCTGCGTGCTACGGTCACCGACGGCATCAGCATCGGTCACCCTTGTTGTGGAGTACACGATTGCAAGGAGCCATTGCAATCTCAACGGAAAAGGTTTTGCGCTCGTCACGATGATATGAAGAACTTGTGTGCGGTGACAACATGTTCGCGGCCTTGCGACCCTGGCTACAAGACGTGTGGAATACAAGACCACCGTCGGCTTGAAGCGGCTGGAAACGAACAACGAACTGCGATGTTCCAATTACGGCAACGGCTGGAGCGGCTTAACACAACACAAATCGAAGATGCCCTGTCATCCGAACTTGGAGCTTCAGTGTCATCGTTGGATGTAGATGAAGATGCAGAGGTTAATACTGCGGTGGAATGCAATGACAAGTCACCGGAAGGTAACAAGCAACCTCGTATCCGATTAAATCGCCGGCGCACCCACAACGAACAACTCTGTGTTACCACCTGTGGTGTGATCCTGGGTCGTGCCACTTTCTTTGGCTCGGAAGCCGTCAATGGCGTCGTGGTCAGTGATACCATCCTGTCGCCATGCTTTAATTGACATGTTCACAGCTTTTTCACCAAAAACTTTTCCCTACTCCCCAGTCTGTCCCGGGTGTCAATTTCTTCGACAACAACTGCCACGTGAAAAAACACCTCAATGCGACAAACAACCATTATTTCAATCGATGTGCACTTCCGGTAGACGTATTTCACATGAAAACAAAGCATCGTGAATCCGATACTTTTTGCAATGAATGGTGTAACCCTGCTCAATTCCCCGATCTCATTGAAGACGGCAAGTGGACTTTTAACTCTTCGGCGGCAGAAATAACCAATGCGTGGTTTGGCGGGTTCAAGGCCGTTGTACGGGAAATGCGAGTGGATAGGTACAATTTTTTCCTTGATGAAATGATCAAGCAATGCAACCGTCTGATTGTTGAGGATTTGTGCAAACGGCATGCACGTCCCTTTCAGATTCCTCGATGTGATCTTCTTGGTACTGGGTCTGGGGTTGTATATTAAGTAGGGTATCGCATGCGCGCAATGTACAAAATAGTGCAATAAATTTGTTTCGCGCGCACTTTTCAAACACGTAGAGCGCACATTTTTGAATGGGTTCCGCGCACATTCCAGCACGGAGCGCACATATCAAAGTAGCGCGATTAATGGTGTTTATAGCGTGTATTCCGGCACGAAGCGCACAATTAGTAGTCTTTTTTGTAGCGCGCAACTGCACATGAATGATGAGCGCGCGAGAATTCAATTGCGCGCAACATGTATACAAATGCAACTGGTTGAACAATCACATTAAAGAGATGACAGTCTGTGACTATAACAAAAAGTGTGTTTAAAAGAAGTGTGGGTGAATGAGGGAGACGGTCATGTAAAAGTAAAAGGAATAGAAAAGTGTTCAGGGAAAGACGGAGTCTTCGCGCACGCGCAGAGAGGGAAATATTTCTTGTAGATATTGATCTATGCCCAGGGATTGTGTCGAGGCTTTCCTGGAATGTGAAACCCAGAGCGAGTGACTGGCGACAACGCGCTAGTGGAAGGACGTGAGGTGGCTGATGCCGATGCAACACCTTCGGTATCTGGAACAATTGCAGGGAAGACGCCACCAGGACCTGCAACATTGTTTGGTGCAGGTGGAGTGGGTGGCAATGGCGAAAACGGGTTACTGTGGTTGGATATCCCTAACTGCTCATCCATGTCGGTAATATAAGAGTAGTCGAATATCTCAGGGCCATCAAGGATGTCCAAATCACTCCAAGAAATAGGTGAATTGCGGGCATTTCTCACCGGGCTTGGAGGCTCTGAACCTGGGGTCACTGAAATAAGGTGGGTTTGAGATCATCCAGGCAATCACTACCACTGAGTAGCCATACCTCTTGGGCGTTTGACTTGCAAATCCTCATTACTTGTGTTCGTCTTAGAAGAATCATTGCGCTTCCTCGTTCTGGCATAGTTCTGGTCAGACCCGGTGATCCGATCATCATCTGAACTACTGTTGTCGCTGATACTAAGCACCTCTGAATCTCCAGTGTATCACCGATCAGGCCAGCAAGTCCAACAATGTGAAATATGACAACGTACCAACAATCTCGGGGCGTTGCACAGATATCTTCCCTCCATTGGTATTGTCATTGCGGCTCGTTGTGGAGTCAACCGACCCCGAATCGGAATCAGAATTGGGACCTGGAGAGATTGCCTTGCGGCCCCTTCTACTAGACTTGTGATCAGCCCCCCTTTTCACCCTGATCAACTCAGTCGCAGATCCTGTCGTGCCATCAGAATCCGGTTCACTCTCTCCATTTCTTGCATGTTCCGTGGCAACTTCCCAGTTAGAGTAAACAATTTCTGGAATTCCATGACGAGGAGCTGTTGGAGAGTCAGCAGGCTCTGGCTTTCTCGTCAAATGAACTAACCAATTCGGACAGAGTAATCCGTATACTTGCGACCCATAGAGCCTTTTGCAGCTGAGACATGGACACATGTGGTTGTTGCCCTATGGACCACAAACAGGCTGGCATGATCCTTTCGCAACAAGACCCAATGAAATTTGCCTGAAGCTGGCCGACCATAATGTGCATCGAGCCACGTGAAGGCTTCTGGCAGCAGTTGACGAAACCACTCATCAAGTTGGGTTTGATTCCAACTTAATTTAAATTCAAGATCCGTGACTTCATCGTTTTCCACAGCGAGACGACACTGAATGTAGCTTTCTATTTCCTGTGCTCTGGGATATTTGGTCTGAACCAGTTCACCATCGGCCTATGGAGTAGCAGATCAGTAGAAATTATATGATTCAAAAGTTAGTCTTACACGCAGTCCACATGGAACCATGATGACCATCCCGACCTTAACCAGCTTGTCTGTCGTCTGAGAAGAATTTTGAAGCTAATTGTTGAGTTGTTGGCATGGTTCCGAAAATCTAAAACATACCGAAGGTGAAGCGTTCACCAGCCTCCTGCCTAAATTGCCATCCCCATCACCCAGCTTAGGGACTCCACCAGTATAGTTTCAAGTTATAGCTGAAGAACTAGAACCCGTTTGTCCTTCACGCACAATACGGGGCAACTTGGATGAGCGGTGACAGGTGTCAGTATGTTTACAATTGCGACATATCTTCGAGCCAGTGGTCCTGGCAGTGAATAGAAGGCAATCACAACGAGAATTGTCCTTTGCAGAGCCACCAGAGCAAGTAAGAACCATGGTGAACTTGTGTGTGAAGAAATTGGTCGAGGGCAAGGATGAGTAAAAAAACAAGAACAAAAAAACACGCCTTCTCTTGCCGATTTTCCCAGGCTTAAACGATCAACTTCGTTGAGGTATGACTGAATTTCATTTGCACTGTAGCAAAGTAACGGTGTCAGGATAGATCAACAAGATTACATGGGTAGCAAACGGCACGATACCTTTTATCTTAGCGATGGGTCTGTCGTCATTGAGGTTTGAAGGAATACGCAAACACTTCCGGTTGATACTAACCCTCCTGTAGCTACCTGGCATTCCCCATGGCACTCTCTATTGCCTCCCAAGGAGCTTGTTGGCCATACGATCGGGAGTCTTTCGAACACTGTTCTCCTTACCCTGCAACACAACGAACCCGGAAGGGACCAATGACCAGAATCCGGTGGTGTTACACATACTGAGAGAGGATTTCAATCGAATTCTGGTGTTCCTTTTCAGTGGGTAAGTTCATATATTTCTAATAATTTCAAAGCACTCACTGCTTCGAATAGCTACACCGCAAAAGATCTGACCGTCAATTTTCTATCGTCCGTGCTCAAGATGTCTGTGTTCCTAGAGATAACAGACGGGGAGGAATTTGCAATGGAAAAACTCCCCAAACTCCCAGAGTTTACCCCTGTGCTTCAATTACACTTAGCTCGCCTGCATCGTATCGACAAGTGGGTAGAACCAGCGTTTAGGCAGCTTTTAATGACTCCAACCATGGAACTCAATCCTGTTGACGCGAATCTGATTGGGCTTCCATTTTTCCACATTTTGATGAAGGCAAAGGCGGTGATCGACCAGCATCGCCGAAGCATTGCCTTCTTCGCTCCAGATGCTGTGATTGACCCATTGTGTGGAAAGAGTACCACCTGCAGTAACTCATGGATAGTGGAATGGTGGCGGGGTCTTGCGAAACAACTTCTTCATCCTGATGCCGCCCTCACCGAATCTGAAATTTTGGCTGGTTTTGATACCGTGATGATTCCAGGAATGTGCGATTCCTGTCAAGCATGGTCAATTGCATGGGTGAAGGCAAAGAAGGTGTTTGAAAGAGAGCAAACCTTCATTCAGGCTGCTGTGACTGAGGTGATGGACTTGCAGACCGACGAACCGATCAGGGCTTCCATGTGGGTCAATATTATTCAGTAGATATGTCATTATATACCTTGAAAATTTTGTATCATTGATATTCAGTAGACATGTCATTATATACCTTCAAAAATTTGTATTGTTGATATCGTCACTTTCACAGTCTTGCCATAGTATTAATGATTTGCGCGCGTATATGACTTGCGCGTGCTATGACTTTGTGCGTGCACCATGACATGCGCAAACAAACACTTGTTGCGCAACACCACCCATCGATACCAATCCATCGATGCCACCACAAACATTGCAACGTACGGTGAAAAAATTAGTTTTGATTAAAAGGATGATACACTACTGACTTTGAAACAAAAGTAATGACTGTGGGCTACTACAAAACAAAAGTGGGATACTATGAATCAAGAGGGCCGTCAAATTCTGCGACATCATCTAGTTGGCTGTAAATGATTCTTCCTTTTTTCCTCGAGGGCGACAGAGACGGTAGTGCCGGTGACGGATTCATATTCCTTCTCTTTCCCTCTGCCACTAACTTCCTCTGCACAAGATAAGCAGATTCATCCTCGGTACCTTCAATGTCGATTTGAAACTGGTGAGTCTCACATGTGTTACTTTCTTGGAGTACCACAAGAGCAGCTTTCTCATCAACGTTCAGATCCTCGATAATGAGCAAAATGACCATTTCCGGAATCAAAATTCGATTGATAAACTTGTGTGTTGGGATCGTGTGGATCATGTTTCGGTTGGACAATGGAACCAAATCCTGCAAGACTTGGGATATCACAGCATAGCCCCTTTCACCGTAGCTATATCATGATATCAGTGGATGATCTAATCCAGAGCTCAAAGACGTACTATCCCGTACCCCGACCATACCGCTGACTAAAATCAAGCTCTCCCTCGAGGCCCATTGCACGGTTTGCCCCAATATCCAGGATCAAGGTGCTGAAGAACTGGCAAAATATGGAGTCCCTTGGATCATCAATGATCTCTGCCAGCGCATCTGTGAGATCGGCTACCCTGTCTCTTAGGCTCTCGAAGTTGATCATTTGCGGCCAGCGCTGGTTAATTGCTCTAGATGGCAGCAATGCCTCAGCGTGGTATTGTTGGGTTTTATCTTCCACAACGGATTCCTTTATACTGGACTCTGTGCTTAGTTCGTCCATGCTTGTCTCATCTGTTTCGGAAACCTCGACAATGTTTTGATATGCTTCTGCGACAAATTCAGCCCATGATTGTTTCGGAGAGCCTGCATGCTTGTACTTTGATACGAGATGAGTATTTTCCTTGTAAATCCTGTAATTTTTGTGGAATGTTGATCGGTGGTATGATAGGCTGAAGACCATTTCGAACGCAGTATCTTGATGAATGGTCGGCCGACGCTGCGCCCGGAACTGCTCTATTCGTTCAAACCCCTCGAAGATATCCACAGCAAAGAAGGACGTCGGCCATGCCCTTTCACCATTACGCAAGTATTTTCCTACCCATGGGCGCTCGCCTAGTGCTGCACTATGCAATGGAAATGCATGATCCACGTTCAAGTCCCCGCAATTGTCATTTGATGTTAATTTTTTTGGCGAGATTGTAGGGGCTATCGATGATGACCTTGATGCAGGTGAATCCCTGCTATATTTTACTCTCAATGGGCTTTCTGACATTGCCTTGGGACCAGGGTGTATGTCCAAAGTCTTCACGTTGTCCTGGACCCAGGCATTTGCAAAGATCCGTCCGTTTTTAACCCCACTAGGACTTTGTACGAGACTGTTTGGATCTTGTATATTGTCTCGAGTACGTTTCTTGCTGATTGTGCCTGTACCATTTAACTTATCTATCTCCGCATCCAGACCAGGGCAATCTTGCAGACGAGGGCCAATGCTGCCACCGGAAAGTTTTCGGAAAAGAAGGGTTTCACCAGTTTCCACCTGCCGAACGGTATCAAAGGTGTGGCAATCCCAGCGCTTTTGGAAACGATTATATGTTTCAACCCGTTTTTGCATTGACAAACCCAAGACTTCCACTAGTTCAGGATAATCTTTGATTCGGAAATCGGGAAAGGTTTCTACTCGCAATGGTAATACAATTGGCTCACGTCCCTCCTAAGTTAGGTGTATCAGAAGATTCTTTGTTGGTCAGGGAAAGTAATCTACCTGGTACCACAAAATAGCTGTAACCTGCATCATCTTTTGTTGTCGTGATCGCAGCACGGCGTCTTTGGTGTTGGTACGTCAATCATCATCTTTCCCAGCCATTCGACGTGCTTCTAACCAGGCTGGTGTGGTAGATTGCCACATAGTCGCAATTGGTATGGCATGGTTTGCTCTCGGAGCCGGTCGCAGTGTGGGGGTGGTATTGGTGTGAATCGTTGGAACTGGTGGGAGAAACATAGGAATCACAGAGCATGGTGTCGGACGCGCATCTTGCAGCACCATGGGTAGTTGCTGATCTGTTCTCTGCACAGACTCTTGTCTATGCATTTCTGGTGACCTATTGCCTATTTGTGCCTCAGGTACTGCAACCCGCAATGCCGTTGGACCTGGCACCGCTTGCTGGGGCAATGTAAACAGCATGGGATCCAATGATTCTCCAGCTGGCGACACAGACGGCGGCATGGATACCGACCTTGATGCCTGCACTCCAAGCTCCGGCAAAGGGATACGATGCTTCCACTCCTGACAAGGAGGGCGATGTACTCCTTTCGTGGCGGCATCTAGAGCAGCATCTCTGCAACACTTCCGACACATAAAATTTGTACATTCGGTGTGTCCTGGTGTTCTGGTGCCTTTCGCTGACTTACAGGTTTCCATAGCACAGAATATCCCACCATTCGGACGTCGAAGCTTTGCTATGATGGCTTCTCGAGTGGCAGGGCGCTCTACTGGTGGCGTTTGGGAATAGAATGAAGGACTATTGACAAGTGGAGTTTGGGAATGGAATGAAGGACTATTGACAAGTGATGGAGCTTGGGTATGGAATGAAGGACTATTAACCAGTGGTGAGGGTTGGGGAAGAAACGGGAGAGGTAAATTCTTTGGAACGAGTGACGGAAGTTGGTTGGCATTAGGAATGGCGTGACGTATGGGTATAGTTGACATGGCCTGGTTATTGGGTATAATATTTTGGAGTATCGTTGGATCTTCTCTCGCAGCTTGAACGAGTGATAGTGCGAAATCTGGATCTAAAGGATTGGAATGAAAGACTGTGTTTCGACAGTGCCGGTTAGAACACTACTTAGGATTAGTTATCTTCTTGACCAGTATACCAAAAAAAAAAAAATACAGTTTGTTGGATGCGGTTCTTGTTCTCTATTTTCCCAGTTCCTTTATTAACAGAAGGAGGGTTCAATAGGTTACCGCAACGTTCACAAGGAGTGGATGTCATTTTGGTTTGTTGAATAAAAATATTTATTTATGTATTTAGAGATTACATAGTTGCGCGATGCGCGCGATGCCGAGGCAGCAGGCCCTGAGTTTCAATGTTAACGCACTGAGTTTGAAACTAATGGACATGTCCATAAGTCCCGTGGACAAAGTCGGCGGCGGTCAGACATTGTGAACAAATCCGGAATATCCATTCGAAGACGAATTCGCAGACCAGCTCTACATGTTTGGCTGTTCACCGACACCCTCCAACGCCAGCAAAATGGTCCGTGTGATCAAGCCGGATGATGTCTGGATCGACGATACGCCCGAGCATAACCAACGTCTCGACGACCTGGCGCACAGACTCGGAACGTTTGTGAGCACGCCGGAAGAGATCTTGCGTTTTAGGAACAACCGCAGCTTCAAGCGTAGGCAAATCAGGGCGTAAGATTTCGGAATTGCGGTGACTCCGAGCCAGAAATGCCTTGTCTTGACGGAGAGTAATCCGTACTTTTTACTTTACAAGTAATTTCGTACAATGAGAATCATATTTCAGGCGTTGCATTTTCTCAGCTGTAACACGACATCTACCCAGAAGTCCCCATTCCACGCACCAGCTTCCAAACCCTCCAAAAGCAATTTTACAACATTCCGATAGATCTCACCCATCATACCCTGCAGCTTATCCGTCCTTTTCACCAAATAAGCTGTCCAATTCTCTGCTGCGATCATAGCGGGAAGTTTGGCGTGAAGCTCTCGCAAAGAGATCCACAATCCAATCTCAATCAACAAACACCCAAGCTGGTACTGGTCGAACTGGCGGCAGTATGGCTGTCGCTTCATTTGATCCGGGTGGAAATAAATGTTCGCGTTCTGATTTTCGGAGAGCATGCTGTCCGTCAATTCGATGTTGGCTTCCTTGCGGGAATATTCCCACCCTACGATATAAGGTTCCTCAATCCTCATCCGTGGTGCTGAGAAGAAGAGGATATTGTCGGATCGGAGTCCTTTGTGAAGCCACCCACAAGAATGTATGTGCAGCACGAACTCGGAGAGTCTCTGTGCTAACCGGAAGCGATCACCGAGGCTGGGCATAAAGCGATTTCTGTGTGAGCCACCTGTTTCTGCAGACTGTGAATTCTCCAACAGTCCACGAAGGGTCTTTGGTGCTGGTAAGGGTCGGCCAGCAGGGGGAGGTGGGAGTTCATAAATGATGCCGATCCAGGCCCTCATGGTCTCATTTGTCATTCGTATGTCTTCGAAAAAGCCTGTAGAGCGCAAGAGTCTGTATTTCGACTGCTGCGGTGCATGGTTAAGGAGTTTGGTGAGACTGTTGATGTATGGCTTGATCTCTTCTGCAGAAAATCTGTTACGGTTGTACGATTTCCATTCAACCAAGACTTGTCGACTTTTGCCCGAAGGGCCCGCTAAGCATGGCAATGAGCTAATAAATCTGAGACTAGTTAACATTCGTTGAACTCACCGTCCATGGTCGCGAAACAACGATCCCTGATACCATGACGGTCAAAGTTGGGTAGGTTCGAAATGTTGGAAACCTCCATGGACATGCCAGTGTCACCTGTCTCGGTTTCCATTCTCCATGCGTGGACCTGGGCATCAAGGTGAGCTTCGAGTACGGGGTAGTCCTCGGCGACCTTCGAGTACGGTTCAAGTTCGGCTAGACGCGATTCAACTGAGAGGGAAGGCGAAGGGCGTGGGATTTTGCTGCCTAACGCTTCAGACAGCGATAGTTGCAACAACGGCAGTGTGAGATCATACAGACTCCCAATGTTTTCTTTGTAGGCTTTGAGCGCTTCATCGAAGGCTTTACGGTCGTGGAGGGTCCAAAGGAACGCCTTGGCCACTGGAATTTTCTTGTTCAGGTCACTACTTCGTTCTTTGCGGGATCCTGCCGCCTCTTGTATCTCAGGATATTCCAGTGGGTGTCGTAGTGCGTTGGTCTCACTCGGTACCATGACAGTTTGGGGATTTGCTACAGGATCCATTGGGACATCGTCCTTGTCAGTTTCCCTCAGCTCATACCTCGCCATTATCTGTTTCAACTCCTCCGCTTTTCCCGCGATGGTCGCAAGCACAGTTGTGACCACTGTTTTCACATTTGGCAGCAAGAGGTAGTCGCTGACCTCTGTCAAGCGATCCCTGCTATTCTTGTCTATAACGAGATTGTGTATGCGTCCCCACAGGAGGAGCCGATTTTCTTCGACGATCAGTCTAGCCTCGAAATCGGCGGCGTCCTTGCCAAATCTCCGCATGGTGGATAAAAACTTGTAAGCCTGGAAACAGGATTGGAAGTACGGGAAGGTGCCGCTTCCACCGAAGACTAATCCTACGATTTGAATTGGGACCACCATTGCGGTTGAGCATGGGTGTTCGCCTATTCAATCGGGCTGTCCGTACAGTCTGTGGGCGCTTCCTTGCATATGCCATCAATCAGCGTGCTTGCACAGCTTATGGGCGCTTAGTACTTTCTACCATGTTTCTCGACTCCAGTGCCCCGTGTCAGAGTCCGCCTTCACAGACAGTCAACCGGACAGCTGGTCATTCAACAGATTCGGCATCCGGATGGATGATATACTCCAATACTTCCTCCTTAAGCGGCTTGGACTTCCAGGCCGATCCGGCAGGCGTCGACGATCCATTTGCTGAAATCCTTGGCCTCTTTGACCCTAGCACCATCGGGCCGTTTCAAATTTCACTTCACCGTAGTGTTGCAGGGTTCGTCAACATGAGCGGTTCAAGCAAGGAGGCAATCCTTGGACAGGGCGGCTCTTTCATCGTGCGCCGCGTTTCTTACAACCCCTCCGAGCATTACGCATCCATACACTGCGTGGAATGGGTGGCCCCGAAGTACGTCGTTGTAAAACAACCCCTTCTCAGCGAGAACTGGGCCCTCGAAGATGTTCGTCGCCTTCGTGCAGTTTTGCTCGAGATAAAGATACTCCGACATAAGCCGATTTCTGAGCATCCAAACATCGTCCGGCTGTTCCAGTTGCGGTGGCACACGCAGGACGGACCTTACTTTCTCTCCCCATCCATTGTTATGGAGTATGCCGACATGGGACCATTGGCAGCATTTCAGGACCCACGAAGGTTAATTTTGAACTCAAACACGAAAAGAATAATATGCTTGGATATCGCCCGAGGACTGCAGGCGTTACATGCTTCCGGGATTGTGCATGGGGATGTTAAAGCAGAGTAAGAACATATGAAAGTTATTTTGGTCTCGAGCTCACTCCCATCTTAAGAAATATACTTCTTTTCAGGTGTAGAGATAAAGGATACTGCGCAAAAATCTCCGATTTTGGTGCGTGCACATATATCTTCAATATGGCCCTTCTTCCTCCCAGTCATGCAACATCCCTAGAGTTGCGGTTTCTTCCGAAACTTGTTTTTGTTGCCGCCGAAATTATTAACAAACACTTGCGTAGGTTGCTCTCTAATCGGCATTCTCAATGAGCGGAACGTCGAGAAGCAAAAATTGAGGGGCTTTTCTTCGATCTGGAGAGCGCCCGAGTATGATCAGCTTCTGGACTCTGTCAACCTCTTTCAGACAGACATCTATTCATATGGCTTGCTGGTGTGGTGTGTCATGTTGAATGGTGTCCACCCATATCGGTTACTTTATCGGGACGCAGAGAGCAAGGTTCTTGCAAGAACATCAATCCAAACTTTCTCTACCATCCCCGATATCGCAGAGTCGTTATCTCCTGAGGAATTTGATGATCTAAAATCCACTGGCGACATTATTGTCAGTTTGGCGCTGAATACTTTGAAGGAATCCTATGATCGGGATGATGTACTCCACATCATGAGAAGCTTGTTGGATCGCACTCTGCGGGCGGAGCTGTCAAAAAGGTGTTGCAATGTTGATGACCTGGTTGACTTACTGTCTGCCGCGGGTGAAGACACAGCGCTGATGTCGTGAGTGAGCGCTGTTGACCTTATGCAACTCACGCTTACCTCAACGAACACTACAAGCATCAACCATGGATGCAAAGTACTCCAGAAAGGAGATTTTGACATATTCTCTCCATCGGTTAGTGACAGCGAACAGGTTTCAAAATGGGTCCCACATTGATAAGAAATACGGTAGATGCCTATCTGGATCTATTGTCTGAAATCCATGCACCCAGATTTCTGGAATGTAATCACCACTGCATTGATAAGATCTGCAAATGCTCTCCTAGGGGCCAGGACGAAGGAAGGGCGGCGGTTGTGCTTGGTTCTTGCAATTTGTCACATCGAACATTTCCACAAGCACCATGACCCTCAGCAAGCCGCGCTATGGGCGACCAAGGCAGCTCAGTCGGGTGATATCACAGCGCAGGGTCTCATCAAGCGCATCTACGATTCCCTTGAATTACTGATTCCACCAGATCTGCCTTGGATGTCGTGGCTGGTCAACGCAATGAAGCATGGCTCCTTGACAGCCAAGAAAAGTCTGCAGGAGGTAGACATGGGACTGCACGATGAAACCGTGAAAACAATTATGGAGGAACGGCAGCAGCGCGATCTGACCGACCGGCGTATACTAGAAAAGCACACAATACGTGATGGCTCACGCTATCAGTTAATCTCCAGTGGCAGGGTCTATGTACTGCCTTTTGATTCATTTGGAATGCAGATCGTATCTTCTCAAGGGGATTCCCTACTCCACTGTGTATCCTATCTTGGCGATTTAGATTTCTGCCATGCACTTCTCGAGGCAAAATCCTTCCCGGTCGATGTTGTGAATGACGAGGGGGAAACCGCCTTGCATTATGCGTGTAGAAATCACAAGGAAGAGATTGTCCAGCTCTTGCTGTCAAATGGTGCAAATCCAAATACTCCATCCACGAAACAAGTGACACCACTACATTATGCCATCATGAGCGTCACCTTCGGCCAGGATCTAATTGGCACCCTCGTCGACCATGGAGCAAATATAAATGCTTTGTCGTCCGTTGGATATGCAGATGCTATGGGTCCAACTGCATGTGACTATTACCACAACTTTGTTGGTTCTCCGTTGCATTGGGCGGTGTTGAACGGTGAAGCTGCAATCGTCCACGCCTTGCTGCAGTATGGCGCAAATCCGAATCTCAATAACGATTCAGGATTATCTCCACTCAAACTCGCTATCGGACTACGCTCATTCGAGATTATGGAGTTATTGCTGTGTTACAGCAACAAGAGCGGGTTGCCTCAAGTGGATGACCTACTGCCATGGATTGGTTGGAAATATACGCCGTCGCTGTCGCACATTGTTCATGCGGATAATAAGCGCAAGGAGTCTTTCTTGCTGGTTGTCGAACATCTGAGGAAGTACGGGGTCGAAATTGACGATAGGGGACTTCTGTGTCAGGCACTGGATGATGACAATGTCGAGATCGTAGACCATTTCATTCGTGAGCTGGAGCTTGGTCCTGGAACAGATTTAGGGACGTATCACCACGAAGGAAGCGACCTACTTGTTCGACTGGAGTCGTTCCTTGTCTTGGCTATTTTGGCTTGCTGCCCCGCCATGGTGAAGATGCTTCTCCATCATCTCGGGGGTAGGATCCGGCCCGACCTCTTGGAACACGGACATACACCTTTAGGTGCACTCAGCGTGCGTCTGAGTCTTGTTGGTGAAGAGATGGAAAGCATAGCGGCCATGTTACTATCAGCCGGAGCCGATGTCAATGCCCTGGACACCATGTCGGGAACACCGCTTCTCACCGCTGTCACCTGGGGCAGACTTGAAGCGGTCCGAATCTTCCTGGATCTACAATATACGCCGGTACCGACAGATCTCGACAGACCTTTCACGAGATGCCTGCGATCTCATTCGAAAGTGTCCCCAGCTATGTTTCGACTATTCCTCGAAGCAAAGCCAGACCTGCTTATGTCTCCCGCTGAACTCTCTGACGAAAAGACAAACGTTATTCATGTCATTTGTTCTGAACGAGATGGCGAGCGAGATGACGCCCTCAACGTACAGAAGCTGAAAGCTGTTGTTTATGTGTTGAAAAACTTGCCAGGCGGGCAGGAGAGATTGCGGGCTTGTATCAACCACAAGCCCCCGCCCCTCCAGTACACAGCCCTGCATCTTGCAGCTATGTGGGCAAACGTGGAAGCTGCTGCTGTGCTGTTAGACCTGGGCGCTGACATCAACGCACACGGCGATCTCTTCAACTTTCAAACGCCCTTGGACTGTGCGGAGGTCAGGGATTGGGACAAATATCAGAACATCTCGTGTCCCGAGCTTGAGGATGTTGCCAGGGCAGGAGGACTTGCGGCGGAGAGGCTAGCATACGATAACCGTACAAAAGCCGTCATCAAGCTACTCAAACGACGAGGGGGAAAGAATGGGCAGTTAGATTTTTCAAAGCTCGCGGAGCTATCCTTCCCACTCCCTGCGTTTGGTTTTCCTTAAAATCACTCTACGTTTACTGTAGGCTGAGTGCTTAGTTATGATAAACCATGTTTCTTTTTGATGACAGGTCCTGTTTGATGTTCAGCTGTCCGGCAGGATTTGGGCGTGTGGAAAACCTTGCCAGAGAGTAAATTTCGTGCGTGCAGAAAGTTTCGCCGGACATCTGTTACTTTGCCTCAAAAGCTTCCAGGAGAATGGGGCAGGCTCAATGACAATCCACACCGTCAAGGAAAGCATTTGGAACGATACGTCAAAAGGTGAAGAATGTTATTAATGAATGATGCCGTGGACCTGAACTTGACTTGCTAAAGCTATGAAGGTTATTTTATATTTAGCACGTCCTGTAATAGATGGCCGCAATCTCCATAAACGAATTACCACCAGTGAAGGGCTCCCCACAGTATCCCACAGTGTTGCCTCCACTAGCTGCACAGTTGTACTCCCCGGCAAACAGGTTCATAGGCTTGGTAGGAATACCACTCGTGAAAACGGCATTAGCAACCTCGAAACCATTCGTTAACGCAATGGTGAACTTCATGTACTGGCCTTTCTCCAGATACACCTTGTAAATGTAAAAATCCTGCCCAGCCGCCCCGTTCTGAGTGCCGGTGTAGGCGCCGTGGTTTCGCAGTGTTGGACCAATGCCTGGACGGTACGAGCCAGAGCCCGTATAGTATGTAAATTCAGCTTCTCTGTTGCCACCGCCGTATATCTCCACGATGTCAATCTCGTCACAGTCATGGATGTGGTTGCCGTTCCCGTCAAGCGGACCTAGGATGCAGAGTGGCTCGCGGAGGACCGCGTTAGAATTCTTGCCGCTGTCTGGGGCGCCGCGCATGGTGACCCATATGTTCCTATTCTCTCCCGTCGAGTTCAGCATTTGGAAAAAAAAAAGTATTTGAGAAAGGCAAAAACTGACGTGAAAGGAGCACTGCCATCATTGAAAGTAAAGTCGTAGCGCAGCCGACTCTCGGTGTTTGGATCGTTGACATCGGACGTCGGGCTGTAGAGCCTCCACCCATTCTGCCCGGGCCCTTGCATGCCAATGAAGCTGTCGTAACCGGGGTAGCTTCGATAGTTCGAGAACGTGTGTACGGTGTTGAGACAGCCGTCGGGATCGCGTTGCTGCAGGAAGGTGGTGTTGCTGGCGAGGGCTTCGTCTAGGAAGGCTTGCATGGCGGCATTGGAGGCGGCGGCACGCGCGTCCGCTTTTTTGGAGTCAAAGGTGGTGCCAATGAGGGAATGGCTATATAAGAGTCACGGGTGAGAACGCGAAAGAGAGTGAGGTTGACCCATATACTACATACATGGCCATGGAGGCAAGGGCCAAAGTCGAGACGAGGAACTTTATCATGTTGTTGAGTTATTGTTGGGGTACTACACAGGTTACTTCCGTCCTTTTATATTGGTTTCGTTTTCTCGCTCGGGCGTTAGAGTCGGCCGGAAGCATATGGGGGTAACGATTGGATTTCTCGGCCGCATCGATATCGTTACCCATCGTATGCTCTGTGGCGTTCAACGTTCAACGGCCACTAGGAAAGTTGGTTATTTCCGGACTAGTTGATCAGCAGCGACCGCCTCGAGGGACGGGGAAAGAAACAAAGCGGTTTTGATTTACAAATTGCACTGCTTTCAAGATCTTTCGCATCGATCTCACTTCCATCGTTCACGCGTTCACTTTCCCATCACATAAGAACCCCCCCTTGAAGGCCGTGGGAACCTCCCCGAAGTCCTGCCTAAGGTGCGCGTTCACGAGGCGTAAGCGATGTAGACTGATGCCGTGAGATTGTCGATGTCCATTATTTACGCAGGGTAGGCATCAGGAAAAAAAAAAGAGTAGATATATTATATAGTCTGATATATAGTCTGAATGGAGAGGCGTATGTAACCTTACGCTGCCTTTACAGCAAGTTCTTCCCTGAGTGTTTTTATCGAGGGCGAGAAGAAATACTCTCCTCCTTTAGGAACGACGAAGTTGAAAGGAAGACGCAGATCTCCTCCAGCCGCTTTGGGGTCAAACATATCCCTCGCGTTGTCGCCATTGAGCCCCATAATAGGGTCGAAACCGCTCGTGACGCTCGGGATTTTAGGCGGAAAGGTGGGGTTGTTGCACCAAGCTACCGAGACCGAGAGACTTTTTTTTCAGTTTCGATTTTTTTCCAACATGAGACCTTCTGAAAGTCAAACACAACACACACATTGTTGGACGAAGTTGAACCCCTGCTCTATGTTGCTCTGATAGCATACGAAGCACAAGCCGCGGGAATGCATCGTCTTCGCGTTTTGGCGTTCTTCAGCTGTGACTTCAGGGCCGTAAGGGATGCCTTGACGCCAGATTCTGTGAATCAATGTGCCGAAGAGAAGATTGAGGTCGGAGCGAGGATTGGTTTTCCTGATGTGTGCAGCGTAGGGGCAGCGATCCTGGCTGCTATCGCTGGAAAAGTCGAAATCGTTGTTCCTCTCGGGATCATTTGCGAGGTCGGGATCGTCCTTGAGTGGAGTGATATCGATCGGCGCACCTGAGCCACAACGTTACCAGTCAGACTGTAGTTAAAAAGAAAAAGAAAAAAAAAGATAAGAGAGGCCACAAACTGACCGGACTTCCATCTTCCGACCATTCTCGCGCTACCGTTTGATGTGAGCAAACGACACTCTGTTGAGATAAGAAAGCAGAAACACCTACCCAGTCAATGCTGCTCCATCAGCTGGCGACAATCCTTCGGCCACGACGGGGTGTTTGGTACAGAAGTCGGCGAATTCAGGGACAAGCTGCTCGAGGTAGCGGAAGACCAAGAAGCTCCCGTCGGTTGCCCATGTAGGACGGTTCCCACCCAAGGGGTCGCCGACGTTGCGACACAATGCAATGCCTGCGGGTACAGAATCCTGTCCAGGGTTGAGAACAGTGAATCCATCAATCCCAGGCTCAGATATTCCATCGCGATATCCAAAGCTGTGAGTGAATGCATAAAAGGATATATATTTATAATTGGTTTGACTCACTGCTCGTGCCCACTCTCATTGCCAGGTCGGACGTTTCCTTTCAATGTGAGAATTGGCTTTACGCTCGTGTTCGGGGTGTTGATTCCGAAGATCCGTTCAATCTTCTTCTCTCGTTCAGCGATGAGTTCCGGCGAAGCACCCGTGATGAGGATGACCAAGTCAATTTGGTCTCTAAAATCTGGAATCCAATTAGGTTCTGAATGTTTGAGCGGGTCTGATGGGTCGCCCAATGCGAGTGCGTTTGCTTTCTGACCCATCTTGAAAGGACCGTCTGCGAGATCACTTGTCATGCCCAGCTGGAAATCACAGACGTTTTATTGCATGAGCGACCACTTTGGGGGGGGGAGAGAGAGAGAGGAAAAAAAGAACCTTCTGGAGGCCGACATGAGAGAAAGCGATGTTGGTACCAGACAGTGGAAGAAGAGACGGAACGGCAGGAGCATTCTTGCTACGGCGAATATAATCCCTGTCGTTCGTGACTTGTTGCATGGTCGTGATCATTGGCACGAGGTGAGAGAGATTCCTCCGGAATCGTTCAACATGCGTAACTTTGTAAAAGTAGAACGTCTCGAATTTCTTTGGTAGCCCCAGACTATGTGAGATGTGAGATGGACCGTCATTGGCAAAAATGGCGGAAACGACTACTGACATGACATCGCCCTGAATGTTCTCTTGGTTCAAATGACCAGGGAAAATACCTATGAGAAACGTTGTTGTCAATATCAAGTTTAACGATATCAACGGCAGAAATTATGGCGATGGCAAACCTTCAACTCTGGAAACGACCCCTTCGAACGCTCCTTTGAGGAAGATCCCTAAAGACTCTGTTGTACTTGGGACGTTACTCATTCTGAAGAATCGGTGAGTGCTAGAGTGGTGAGAAACAGCTGGAGTCCTTTTAAATATCCGTCCATTGGTGGTGTGAGAGAGAGAAGCTGGGCGCAGACCCTGTGACAGACACAGCCTTGCAACGGACGTCAATATGTCCCGCAGATAATCTCGATTTCACGTCTGTGGGCATGTGTCGTTATCTATTAATATGATTCTAGAGAGCCTGTAAGAATCCCGCGCAGCTAGGAATGGTCCAAGACGGCAACCACCTTCGTGCTCGGCTTTCACAGTAGTATCGCCGTTTCTTTGGAGTCCACAGGCCAACCTGGGACAACTTGAATACCAGATAGGACTTGGAGTCTGGACCGTTTGGAGAGGAAGTACATCATATGGTCTCGATATAGACAAGGCTGGAGTCCGTCGCATACCGTATGGCCTTGTTCAACAACCGATCTCGACGGAATTTGGAGTCGACCACGGCACGGCGTTTGTCCAAGCCTCAAGGTCCAGGGCCTAGTACGTGGTTGTCTGATTTCCTACGGGTTCCAAATGCAGACACGATACCGTCACCGCGAACGGCCCGGGGGGATTCCTCCCGGAGAACGCTCCTCGCCAGGTTTGCAGAGTCCTTGATTCACTGCAGAATGTCTCTCGCCCGCTTTGTGTCGAAGCACTTCCAAGTCAAGCGTTCACACAGCGACAACAGCTCTCCCAGCAGCATCAATATTACCACCAAGTTCCCCTTGTTCGACCTCCCCGCAGAACTTATCGCCCTCATCCTCTCCAACATCCCCTTCCCCGACCTCCTCTTCTACCGCACAACCTGCCGTGCCTTCAACGCCCTCATATCCTCCACCTCCTCCCTTCAATATTCTATCGCACTTCAATTCCATGGCCTCTCCGACAACGCTTCCTGCATCATGTCCCCTGCTGACCGCCTTCGCTTGCTCACGGCCAGCGAACACGCGTGGTGCACCTTCTCTCCAAAATTCGCCCACAAAATCCACCTAAGCTCGCAGCATCATGCGTCGTGGGTCCACCATTTCACTGATGGCGTCTTTATCCTCGGCGACTCCGTAACCCATCAAAAGGTTACTGACGCGAGTGGGTCTGCGATATGGGCTACCAGAGCACTCAGGTGTTTTATTCTCTCTTCTGACAGGGCGCTTGGGCATGGTAATATCAGGAGAGCCTGGAAAATGATTGATCCTTACAGCGACATCCTGAAAGTAGCGACAGCTGTCCAAACTCAAGACCTCATCGCCGTCGTCACAATGTACGCTAAAACCTGTCTTCCTCCTGCCTCACTGATCCTTTCTATCCTTTTGCAGAAGACCGGATGCGCACTCAAACGCCCACTCTTTAATACAAACCCACCTTCTTCAATTCTCAACCGGCGAAGCCCACCCAGATGCGACCCTCCACCAGCTCCCAGTCACCCGCTCATTGGTCGAAGCCCGCCGCCCCGAAATCTGTGTCGACATCCTTGGGTCCCACCTCGCCCTCTTCCTTGGATACGGTCCGCCGCCCATCATAGGTGTATCGGACGAGTTCTTCTTGTTTAATTGGAAGACGGGGATCGTCATCCTGGTATGTACCCCTCCAACCCACTTCGCACTTTGCAATGCTCACCTCACCCCATCTTCTCTCCATTATTCTATAAACACCATAGTCATTGCAATTCCCCCAACTCACGTACAACTCCTTCATTTTCTTGACAGCACAATCCCTTCTCTTCCCAAACATCGCCACTGGTGCCCTCGACATCTTCCACATCCCTGATTCCTCCTCAATCTCCACCAACGAACCACACCTGCCTCGCATGGTTTGCTCCTTTGCCCTTCCCGCACTCAAGCGTTCTTTCAACTACTCCACCATCTGGGCACGCGTCGAGCCCAAGCCACAGCCACAGTCACAGCCACAGCCGACCTCCGCTCCCTCTGCCTTGCGCTCACACTCAGACTGCGCACGGGCTGCCACCTGCCGCCACCACGACCATAAGCCTTTCCGGCCCTCCCCAGCGCACGCCATCCTCCTCTTCACCATCGCCGTGCGGAACACCGCCGGCAACAGGGCCTGGGGCAGAGGTGGCGTCCGCACATACACGCTCGTTGTCCGCCGTGAATCCATCCTCGCTCGCATCCCGCCCCCGTCCCCGTCCTCGTCCTCGATTTCCGCCCGGTCACCATTATCATCACCATCGTCGTCGTCGTCGTCTCCGCGTACCGCGTCACAGGCCGTGGTGCTGCTACCTTGGAAATCGTGGGGCCCGCCGTGCACCCGCTGGCTCGACTCGCAGGGCGTGGCTATGCGGTTGATCAACACGTCGGCGGGCCAGCGCCACCTGCGGCTCATGCCCGATAAACGGATACATGTACTGGATTTTAATCCGTGGCATGTACGGTGGGCTCGGGCGCGGGAGGGTGCGGGTGCGAGTGTGGGTGCGGGTGCGGGTGCGGGTGCGGGTGGTGGTGGTTTGAGTGATCCCACCTCCGTGGAAGAGAGGCTTGGAGGTGACAGTAGTGGTGGTGGTGGTGGCGGCGATGGCGGTGGTGGTGATGGTGGTGGTGGTGGTGTCAACTTCAACGCGCGATGGAAAAGGTCAGGGGCAAGGGTGATTGTCGTGAGTGGGCGATCAGTGCTCCAGAATGGTGGGGGGTGTGATGTGAGCCCCTGGAAAGGCAAGGTGTACAGTGAGTTGGCGTATGTATTGACTGTGTCGAATGCACATTTCCGGGGTTGTGCGGCCGTGATGGACGAGGAGAGGGTCATCTTGGCCAAGGTGAGTTGACTTTCTTGTGTTATGTATTTTTATTTTTACGTTCTTTTTTTGCATCTGATGGTTCATTGCTCTTTTATTAGAAGAATGTAGAGCAGGATACCATTACGGAGTTGTCGTTGTTGCAGTTTGGTTGAGTTGGTACTTACCGGTAGAAACAAATGTTATTTATTTCCTAATTTATTATGTTTAGTTTAGTCTAAACCAAAACCGGCCTTATCCTGACACCGTGTGAAGAGTAACGTGGCAGGGGTTCGGTTACAAGTTTGGGGCGTGCAGTGCAACTTGCCTGTGTGCAACTCCAATTCCTCCACTTTACGATGCGCTTGGTCGCGCTTTGCTTATTGCTGGTCATTACCAATTGCAATGGCGCCGGGGCTGATTCATCAGGATTATACCCCCCAGGCCTACTCCCTATTATCAACCGGGCAAACGGACTGCTTTCCTCTGGTCAGTTCAACGATGCTGCGAGAGCATATTCCGAAGCTATAGGTAGGTGGCACATTTCCATTTGCTGGGAAACTTTTCCCCCAGTGGTTGGTTGTTGGTTGGAATTTCGAATTGTTTTGGGAGTGGACTCTTGTCTCAAAGAGCTGTTTCGACCCTTCTGTCTTTTCACCCTTACATTTTTTTTTTGTCGCAGAACAATCACCCGCCGACTATCTTTTATACTACAAACGCGCTACCGCATACTTCTCCCTAAGCCGACATGCCAACGCCCTTGAAGACTTCGATAAAGTCCTCTCGCTCACGTCCAATTCTTTCGACAACGCCCTGCTCATGAAAGCCAAAATCCATACCAAAGACGGTCGATGGGCCGAGGGCCGAGCCGCCCTCAGGAACTACTCAGCGAAAGTCAAAGTCAAAGGCGGCGGCGGCGGCGGCGGCGACGACAACGACCAGAAGAGTGTCAACGCTTTGCTTTCTTCCATCTCCGAAGGCGAGATAGCTGCGAAGAAGGCTGATCAAGCACACAAGGCACAGCTGTGGACGGTGTGCACGGACGCTGCGAGCCAGGCGCTCAAGACCGCCTCCCATTCTTTAGAGACTAGACAGCAGCGAGCCGAATGTGCGCTTGCTGCAGGAGATTTTGAGGGTGCTGTGGGTGATCTCACGTAAGTCCCTGTGATCAAACCAAGATTTTGATCTACTCAACCCACCAACAACAACAACAATAAAAATTCAGGCGTCTCACCCATCTTTCATCCCCCTCAACACCCTCCCTAATGAGGATATTCCGGCTTTCCTATTTCTTCCTCCCGACTTCCTCTTCCTCGCCTGCACTAAATACGCTCAGGCAATGTCTCCATTTGGATCCCGACTCAAAGCCCTGCCTATCCGCGCACCGCCTCGTCAAAAAGTTTGATAAATCGTTTGCCCAGCTCGACGATCTCATCGTCAAGGAAGACTGGCGAGGCGTCCTCAACCTCCTCATCGGTACCGGGAAAGATAAAGGCAAAGCATTTGCTCGAAAATTCGATGAAGCCATGGAAAGCCACACAGCGAGAGAACAGCTCCTGGGAACGGTGTCGTCTCCTATACCCCTCCCTAACCCAGCCCTGGTCAGCCCGAGACATCAAGACATCGTGCGTGCTATTTGTCGGGCCTATGTTCATGTGGGAGACGCAAGAAACGGCGACAAGTGGTGTGATACTTTGCTCGGTATGCAAGGTGCGGAAAACGATGAGCATGGTCTCGCTGGTAAAGGAGAAGCATTGCTGTTGAAGGAAGAATGGGAGGAGGCGGTTAGACTATTCGAGAAGGCGTTCGACGCCAGTGGAAGATCAAGTCGCGATGTAAGTCCAAATTCTTCATTGAACATTTCGATCCTCTATTTTCGAATATTCATCCACTCGGATGGTTTTTTTTTTTTGTATTTAGATCCACCAGCGGTTACAAAGGGCCCAAAAGCTGTTGAAACAGTCAAAGCGGAAGGATTATTACAAAGTCCTCGGTGTTGCTAGAGACGCCGACAATCGGACTATCAAGAAAGCATTGTATGTTGTTGCTCGTGTTTTTGTTTCATGATCGGTAACCCGTTTCACTTTCACTTACTACTTCCCTTGACTATAGCCGTCGAGCAGCAATGACGGCCCACCCAGATAAAGGTGGGAGTGAAGCCAAAATGGCCACCGTCAACGAAGCGTACGAAGTTCTTTCTAATCCAGGTGTGATTTTTTGTTTTGTTTTTGTTTTTGTTTTTTGTTTTCTGATTGCTTTGACCGCTGACCACCCTTGCTCTTTAACCACCTATAGATCTACGTCAACGATTCGATAATGGTGAGGACCCCAACGACCCCATGGCTCAACAGGGTGGGCATCCATTCACGGGAGGTTTCGACCCCGGCAGTCCGTTTGCGCAGTTCTTCCAACAAAGCGGAAGTGGCGGTCATGGGTTCCAATTCCATTTTACGCACCCAGGCAGAGGGCATTGAGTTCAGCTGTTGGGGGGTTGTCTTGCAATGGGGGCCGGGTTTTTTTTCCGCATCCTCCACATGGGATGTGGATGTTCTAAGTTTTATTAATGTGGTGCGTGAACAGAGAGGGACATTATTGATGTAATTTCTGGATATCTTATTCAAGCAGCTTGATGTCCAATCTTTGATGTAGATTTGATGTAGAACACCTGTTGTTGGTAATACATTGACATTGCATTGCTTTGGAAAAATCAGTAATAGGGCAATGGTGTCACCTCGGCAGTTCAAGGGATTTTACTGTATGTTTGTCAATGTGGTGTGTCATGCCTTCCTCATCCTTCAGAACACTGGCATTGTCATGAGGCAGCCTCATGTTCATCTCATGGCAACCTCATGGCAACCTCATGGTGGACACCTGACACAATTGGAAACGCTACTCCTCATGGCAGCCAAGTTATTTTTATCTTTCCCCATTTATTAATAATTATACTGACCAAATTGTCTGTATTTCATGGCAATTACCTAACCTCTGAGTATTTAAACTGTCCTTGCTGTACTGAAAATCTTTTTCCCTTTTGTCATGTTTCATGAAGTAGTGGCAATAATAATTGCAAAAGTGTACCTGGGGTGGTGATATAGGCCAAGGTTGTCTTGGTGATGCAAGTCATGCCATGGTGTAGGTTTCAGCTGATCCTCATATCCTCACCAACTAGTGATGGACAAGTTCAGTTTAGTGTTGTGCAGGCCTGGCCTTAAGCCCTGAGCCAGGCCAAGCCAGGCCATATAAAGCCCATCCAGGCCAGGCCAAAGCCCTCTCAGGCCTTTGAGCCAGGGCCTGGCCTGACATTTGAAAAGCCAAAGCCAGACCAAGGATTGGACCTGACCTGAACCTGAGGTTCAGTTCACAGTACAGGCAGGAGGAACATTCTGTGAACCAGGTCTGAACCAGTTTGAACCAGAACCTAAACTTCAACAACTGTGATATAATTTTGCTTACCAACTTCCAGTTGGATTGTACCACTCTCTTGTAGGAGGTCCACATCAGGAAATTGGGGATGTGGTGGTATATCCAGGCAGGGTTGATAATTGATGAGCAGACTTGTAGCCATTTACTTGAATTTAAAATGTTTTGTTTACTAAAGTCTAATCATACAAATCCCAAACGGACGCGTCCAATCTGTCTTCATCTATGCCAACCCATCGCGATATGATCTACACTCATACCAGTACGAACGGGAATCGCCTCCCTTTTTCATACCTCGCATGTCTCTGGACCTTTCTATAACTCAATCGTCTCAGGACCCTTCTGAACTCACTGTTCCAAAATTTGTCTCGTCTCATGTTCACATAGTCTTACCTTTCACGTCCTCTTTTATACTCGGGGTTTTCACAGGGTCCTCGCAAACGACCTTGTTCCCCCCGAGTAAGTCTCTTATGTCTTTTAACGATTAGTCTCATCTTTTCTCGACAGACTTCAGTTGTCTTCTTCGATCATTTACTGTCATATTTCCCATCAAATATATCTCTTTTCATCTATTATGTATCAAGATGGCGAACAAGGTCAAGAACAAACACAGACTCAAGAAACCAATGAAAGCTTCAACGAATCCTTTGACGAACAATATAATGTCACTCCGGCCATCAGATCAAAATGTCTTGCAGTCACGAAGGCTTACAGACAAGGAGAAATCGACAAGGTCACGGCAATCTTGGACCTCACGTCGGCAATCCCGCTTCAACCAAATGACGACTCATCTTTTAGACGAGCATTCAGAGCTTACTGCAAGATCCTCGACAGCTATGACAACTATCGTGCCGGAGGAGCTACACGAGGCACTGCGACGAACCCCTTGGTTAATGTCGATGCTGAAGCTGGGATTCCACCAGAAGACCTCTATGAACAGCCAGCACATGAACGGCTCACTCTTGACAAACGACAACAACGGAAACGTTCAATCAGTCCAGCCTCCGACAACGAAGACAAATCAACTCACCCTCATAAACGGCGCGTCAACGTCAGTATTTTACCGTGGGTTGTCCGTCAATCGGACCATCCGACATTTTTGTCCTCGTCTCTCCGAAAGACCCTTACGGCCCTTGAAAATTTCGGCCGAGACATCAAGTTTACAGTGTCTTCAATCATCAACACACCCGATTGTCCCCAATTCCCTCAGTCCGAATGGACAAACCTTGTCTCCAGTTGAGCCGTCAAGCTCGACCATGTTTTATCAGGACTCTTTGCTGTCGTCCAATCCCCCAAGAAAAAGGAAATTGTCGGACACATTGAAATTTCAACCGGCGTCACCACACCCGCCAAAACCGTCACAACACATGGCGAGTGGATCACCGCTTGGGAACCCACTGTTGAAGCAACAGTCTTTGTATTCCCTCACTGCGAATATGAGCTCAAGCGATATGGACGCTATATTGCTGGGCTCTTCGCAGCACTCCCTGTCGAACAACACTCACGAATTATCAGCTTCGACAAAGGAATCCGCATCCGAACTTCTCAACGACGCGATATTGAGCTCACCGATCACCACGAGTTTACAGACTTACAAATACACTGGATTCAAACCTGGGACCGTAACAGCCGCAAACCTGAACAACGTGGAGTCAGTCGTAGACAAGAGCCTTGCAGATGATGGAACGACGGTAAATGTCCCAACTCTCGCAGCCAATGTAACTACTTGCATGTCTGCGCCAAATACCGCTCCACTGGACATGTCAGCTCCGAATGCACCTCTAAACAGGCTTGATCTATGGTCCAGACAACCCCGATATGCTCGAGATCTGATATGGGATGATGAATCCAATCCACGTATCTCCACTGCTTTTGCCACTGTTACGGAAAAACCTGTTGCTGACGTCCCCACAAATGAATTAAACAATCATGCTGCACTTGACACCATCCGACAACACCCAGACCTCTTCACCATTGTCACTCCAATCAATGTTGACGTCTTTGAAAAATATTTACAGTCCCACCCCAACCAACCTTTTGTCCGTTCCGTCTGCCATTCTCTTCGTGAAGGCTTTTGGCCATGGGCTAAGACTGATGATCCTTCTTATCCTACAACTTGGGACAACTCGTTCCGGCCGATTCACGATCCCACTCACAAAGCCTTCTTGCTGGAACAACGCAACATTGAGGTCGCTCTAGGTCAATTTTCACCTTCTTTTGGTGCTGACTTACTGCCAGGCATGTACAGTATGCCCTTGGGTGTTGTTCCCAAGCCTCGTTTGTCCAAACTACGCATGGTTGTAGACCAAAGCGTGGAACCTTTTTCTCAAAACTCGATGATTCCCCGCACTGATCGTTATGTGCTGATGGATAACATGCACCACCTAGGTACAGCCCTCCACCACGTTCGGACGAGATATCCCGATAGACTGTTGGTTGTTTGGAAATCTGACATTTCCCGTGCATATCGTATCATTCCTGTACACCCTTTGTGGCAAATTCAACAGGTCGTCACGATTGATGGGCTTCGCCACGTCAATCGATGTAACCACTTTGGCAATGGGGCAGGCGGACACATTTTTGCTTGCTTCGCGTCCCTCGTAACCTGGATCGCAGTTGTACTTGCCCTCCTTACTGACCTTTTTACATATGTCGACGACAATTTTTCATGGGATTTCGACGGAGATCTCACATTTTATGCTCCTTACAACAAAATGATGCCCACTCGTCAAGTCAAATTGTTGATGCTATGGGATGAATTGGGCGTCCCTCACGATGAGCACAAACAAGAATGGGGTTCAACGCTGATGATCATTGGCTTTCAAGTTGACCCTAATGCGATGACCATCACCATGCCACCAGACGCTCGTGCCGATCTCATCAATGCTATCCGAGATTTTGCGATCGTGAAAAGACGCCGAACGCTTTGAGAATTTCAGAGGCTAGCTGGCTGGATCAATTGGTCACTCAACGTCTACCCTCTCTTAAGACCTGGGCTCTCAATGGTCTATTTCAGAATGACTGGGAAAACCCGTTCACTCGCCCCGATCTGGATTAACACGACTATCGTTTGCGAACTATCCTGGGTCACGGATCGTATTGAACAGTCGTCCGGCGTATCAATTCTCGACTCCTCTGCTTGGAGCGCTGCTCAGGCAAACCTCACTTTTTATTCCGACACCTGTCCCGCTGGTCTTGGTTTCTGGACCGGTGACCTTCTGATAGGTTGCGTGCATCATATCACCTCCGACAATCCCCCCTTCATTTTCTTTTTGGAAGCTCTTGCTGTGCTCTCCGTTTTACACTATGTTGCTGACAATGTCCGCCCTTTGCCACGTCGCATAGCAATTTTCTGTGATAACACCAACACCGTCGATATGTTCAACTCACTACGCGCAACCCCCGACTACAATCCTATCCTTTTGGATGCCGTCAACCTCTCTCTTGACTACGATTTCATGTTTCGTGTTTTCCATGTCCCTGGAGTTGAAAACACTGTTGCCAATGCGCTCTCACACGGTAACATTGACATTGCGTTACAACATTCTCCCATGCTGAATATCACCACCTTTGAACCCCCTCGATTCACGCTGGGGCCATCAAAAAAATGACCTTACCAACAACTTCGACCAGGCTGCCGCCCCGACCTGCCTGGTCACTTGAGCGACTCCGGCATGAACGCGCTATCGCCATCGGTTGCTCAATTGAACCCAGTACTGCCGCTGCTTACGCATCCGCCCTCAATTCATATATCTCCTTCTGTAACATTCACAACCTGCCCTGCACCCCTTGCCCTGACACAATCAGTTTTTATGTCGTTTTTATGTGTCATCACATCAAACCTCAATCAGTGGACAATTACCTTTCGGGCATCTGTAACCAATTAGAACCTTACTTTCCGGACATCTGCTCAATCCGCCATCATCATCTCGTCACCAAAACCCTCGCTGGATGTAAAAAGATGCGTGCAGTCGGCACAACCCATCGTCGCCCTCTCTCACGAGACAACCTTATTAATATCGTCTCAACTTGCCTCACTTCAGGCTCCCATGATGATCTAACCTTCGCAACCATCGCCTCCACCGCATTTCATGCACTCTTACGATTAGGGGAACTCACATGGCCCGACTCGCTCCCCCTTCAAGACTATCGAAAGGTTGTCCTCCGCGACAGTGTGCTCGTCCACCCAAATTGCTTCGAGTTTTTCCTCCCTGGACACAAGGTGGACCGCTTCTTTGAAGGCAACAGAGTACTGGTCCATGTGACGGCAACTCGCGATAACCCCGTCAGCACGTTTCGCCGTTACCTGTCCTCCCGAGACAAACTACATCCTTATCATCTGGAGTTGTGGCTCAAGACAAACGGCAGCATCCCCACCCAATCTTGGTTCTTGCGCCGTCTTCATGATTTCTTGCCAAACTCACTCGTTGGTGGACAATCTTTTCGTTCAGGTGGTGCGACAAACGGGCTTCCGGGGTACCGCCGCACCTCATTCAAGCAATTGGTCGTTGGAAGTCAGACGCTTGGCAGATTTATGTGAGGACACACCCAGCGCTACAGGCAGCGTTACTCTTGGGACGGATTTGACGAACTGGGCTTTACCATCGCCCCGCTCACTCGTCATGTCGGAGGGCCCAGAGTTTTTTGTTATGCTTGCCACCACCTTTTTTAAAAAATAAAAAATAAAAAATAAAATTTACAACAACAAATAGCCTTTTACGGTTCTGCCCCGTTCTTGAACTCAGTATTTTTCAACAAAATACATCCTTTGGGGACCTCGTCGCTGTTTTCAGGACGAGGCCGCCCTTTTTTGGCTATCCATCTCGCTCTACGTCTCAACACGTCAGACAACTGAAGGTGATTGATTAGAATGTCTTATCCAGTCAAATAAATGCATTCAAGTACAATATAATAAATTATTGTGATGGTTGATCATTTGCACTCAGATTTGTAAAAATTGATTGCTGTATGTAACACTGGATGCACAGCATGGTATATATTGCAAAAATATCTTGAAGTTGTGTTAAAATTAATCTATGTTACTTTATTGCTATTTTCATATATAATGACATTTTGAAAAACAAATCTTTTAAAGAAGGAGGTCCTAGTAAAATGATAACTTGTGAAATACTGCACCAAATGACATAGTCTAAGAGGGACAGTTTGTCTATGTTCTAAGGGCCATCTTTCCCTCTATTTACAATTTCAAAATATGTGTTATATAAAAGGTTATAGGTGAATTGTTGATTTGAGTCATTGAAACTTGTACAATGAATATCTTTACAAGAAATGCTTGGATTGACATGGTTGTAGAGGGAAAGTTGTTCTATTTTTCAAGGGCTATAAGAGCCCATACTGTGTTTTGCTGTACTTTGAAATTTTGGAGGAGAATTACACAAAAACAACCTCTGTATAAATAACATTACAATAATCTGCTGAAAGTCCAAAATACAAGAAAACGCCGTATGGGCCCTTGTAGCCCTTGAAAAATAGAACAACTTTCTCTCTACAACCATGTCAATCCAAGCATTTCTTGTAAAGATATTCATTGTACAAGTTTCAATGACTCAAATCAACAATTCACCTATAACCTTTTATATAACACATATTTTGAAATTGTAAATAGAGGGAAAGATGGCCCTTAGAACATAGATAAACTATCCCTCTTAGACTATGTCATTTGGTGCAGTATTTCACAAGTTATCATTTTACTAGGACCTTCTTCTTAAAGAGATTTGTTTTTCAAAATGTCATTATATATGAAAATAGCAATAATGTACCAAAAGCAACAAAATCTGAAAAGATATTGCATAACTTTTATACATTTTAAACAAAAATATAATGAACAAATAATGTATTAGTTTGAGTTCAGTTGGTGAGTGGCTTCATTCTTTATTTCATAACATTCATTATGTTTCAAATACTGCTTTGCTTAAAATTATGTGTAAATGCCACAATATATTTTCAGAATATTTCTCCTAATCATGTGTTGAAATAAAATGGATTGATAACCTTTTTTATCAAAGTATTATACTGTGCAGCTGTTACATATCACTCCGATTCCAACTCCGAATCCACCCCTCGTTCCATATCACACGACGAAGTCATCACCTGGGTCCAAAACATCATTGACGAAAACCGCAGACATTACCCCGATCCCAGACAATACCCTGATCATCTGATCACCAATGACACACATGATTCACAAACCCTTGTCCATGTGCTTAACAACACAGCGCAGCACAATCATCGTATCCGTTGTCTATTGTTGCCAGATCCACAACATAGCCGTTGGCCACCACGATGGCACCTCAAAATGCATATACCACGAAGCATGCGAAGACACTGTTCATCTCGGAGCTCAACCTCCTCGCAGCCACGCATGATGAAGAAGCCTGCCCTGAAGTTGCTATAGTATATAAACCCAAATACTTGTAGTCAGTAACCCTAAGTCTAGTTTAGCTATGCTTCCCCAGATCGCTACCGAGACTACCCAGACACTTCCTCCCCCTTTCTTACCCTTGTAACCACTTATTCTATATATCTTCCTCTGTTTGGTTGATTGTTGCCGGAGCTCGCAATTAAGACCACGATCCGTAACAGCCAGTGTAAGGGGCTACCATATACATCTAATTATTCCTGTTACGTTTCCAACTCCGCTTCCAACCCCGATGCCCATTCTGATACCCACCATGATGATTCTGCACTGCACACCTTCCTTTTTCATTTCATTTTGTCATTTGTCTTCATTTCAACATCATTGTTTCTTCTTTTGGACATCCTTGTATTTTCTTATTCTTGTTCTCTTTTTGTCCCTTCTTCTAGAACAATCCAGACCGACCATGGACATCTCCCATGTGACCTTGTTGTACCCGAATAGTCTCCTTGCCGACGGACATCATCGCTATTGTCTTTTCCCTCGCCCTGACATATTGTTGACTTCATCCCACGACAAACCGATTCACAATGGCTGTACTCCCAACACAGCTCATTACCGTAATTGTTATTGGCAGCATTGCCATCACCTTCCTGATTGGTTTCTACCTTGTTATGTTATGATCTATCTTTGGCATTGGCACCAAAACCCTTCCGCCATTGATACTTCTGACTTCCACCTTGACAATATCTCACCACGTAATTGACAATTGCCATTCTTGGATATTTGGTTTCCATATTCATACCCTGTGCCTACCATTATCCTCCCTGACGATCCGACGACATTCCTCACCTGCATGCGAACTCTGAACAATCCCCGATCATGAGACATTTCACTGTTCTCTCTAATCCGACCATCGCCGGAGCATACTCTTTTGGACTTCGACCACAGACCATACGACTTCCCAAACAGTGAACCAACCCCTATCATATATTGTTCGCACGACACCACTTCAATGCAGTACCTGATGACTTGTTCCCACAGCTTGTCACTCATGCCATGACTCGAAACCTGGACCCACATTCATTTATCCTTTTCCATCTTTCATCTTGATACCTCCCACACTCGTTGACAATGATACCCTTTCTTGGACAAATACCGACATCAGGTGGACCACGTTGTTTCACACACAGGACAAGACACCGCCCCTCGATACGTCATTGACACAGACATCGTCATCTGGTACAGCTTATGCTGTTCATATGTCTGACCTCGACTAGCCCATTGTCTTAGTTGGTTTTTTCCTCTATACATTCCTTCATTTTCTTTCATACCAACCTTGCCACTATATCCACGCTACCTCAGGACACTCTCATTGCCAACCCCACACTGGACGAAACCCATCTTCGACCCGACCATGCAACGCACTTGCCAAACTGCGCACTTGCCTGTTACAGCAAGTGTAGACCCCGAATTGGCAATTCTGCTTGTCACATGATCCGATGACAAATCATCCGAGTCATCCGGACCTCTTTTATCCTCAATGACACCCGGGCCTCCAGTTGGATCGCAAGAACATCGACATGAGGACACCTCATGGTGAACACATGGTAGAGTTGGACATGTTGTGGCTTCATGGTTGTATTTCTATTTACCTCCCCTCAAGACCAGTCACTATATATACTGTTCTTGTTGTTGGTTTGGATTTTTTCTTCTTTTCCTTTCTTTACATTTAGTCTGGTTCTTGGGGCAGACTCATCTTGTTTTGGGTAACCCCCATGGCTCGCAATGACATTAGACCTTGACCCCCCCCCTCTTAGCAGTGTTGTCTTAGCTGTAAGCAACAATGAAAGCTGCTCTTCTCTCCTCTGGAAACTGCCTCCCAGTTAAGTTGATTGTTGCCGGAGCCCGCTGCAGAAGCGATCCGTAACAATACCTGAGTGAATGTGCTGTTGATGAATGCGATTGAATGCAGAACTCTCAACATTTTGATATTCTGATCCTTGAGCGGCATGCAGACAAATGACATCTGGACCTCGACAACGTCACCAATGCGAAAAATTTGATGTTTGGCTTCTTCAAATCTGGGGACATACTCTGTCAGTCCAGTTTGAATTGTTGCGTGCTGTATCAACTTTACCTTCTGGCCCCTTCTTCGTTGTTGTGGCATGCATAATAAAGAACATTGTTTTCTTCACCATGAATGTAGCCTGACTTTGCCATTTCCACTAGGATACCATGGGGGTCGACTGCCTCGCTGAATGGTATGTGCTCCATCCCCGGTGCATGTCTCCTTGGCATAAAATATTGGTTGGTGACATCGAGTGCCTGGTATCCAGCAAAGGTTGTTGGCCTCCAACCGTCAAGCTGTCCTTCAGGAAATTGGTGATGGAAATGGGTGAAAATTTCTTGCACTGTCTTTGTGGCATCATTGAATGTGGGTGTTCCTGTGCCAGTTATAGAGATGCCCTGCCTTATGAACTTGTATTGAATTGGCTGGACACTTCTAAAAGGTTAGCGTCATTTTAGGTTGTTGTGACTAACTAACTACTCACGTAGGCTTTTCTAACACAGGTGGTAGTGCAATTCCACACACAATGCCCTGCACAATATACACCTTCCCCTCCTTCACCTTCTTGTTCACTATGGGTCCTTCTCCTGTTGGTACATTGATCAGATGCCAGGTTGGAGGTTGTTCCATGCTGATGATGTCAAGTTGGTGTTTCCAATCGGGTGCCTACAAGTTGTTGTGTGAGTTTTATGTCATCTCCTGTTTGTATCATAATGTACTTTTGTTGCATCGGCCAACTGACAATTTTCTCTTTTGCTTTGTTCAGATGCAAACTTTTCTAGTGTGGCACCTAATCAATTTTCATGGTCACTGTCATTCTGTTCCCAAATTTTGTATGACGAGCCACTCACTTGCACCTTTCAGGTCATATGTTGGGTCCATCAATTCACTTGTGGGGGGTTTTGTTTTCACATCCTGCGCATTTTATCATTCTCTGACAATGCTTGCTTTCCTTCTACCGGACCTCAGGTTGTTGCATGCTGGCAGGTTGTTGCACGCTGGCATCCAACAGTGGATTTACAAGATTAGTTTAATTGCTGCCTCCTAACATCTCTTCTTATGCTCTACTACCCTGTCATCTGTGTAGTCGCTGCTTTGCTTCTGGGTTGACCTGTCAGAAACATCCTCATTGCACATGGTCATTGTCATTCTGTTCCCAAATTTTGTATGATGAGCCAATCACTTGCACCTTTCAGGTCATACATTGGGTCCATCAATTCACTTGTGGGTGGTTTTGTTTTTGCATTGTGCACATTTTATCATTCTCTGACAATGCTTGCTTTCCTTCTACTGGACCTCAGGTTGTTGTATGCTGGCAGGTTGTTGCACGCTGGCATCCAACAGTGGATTTACAAGGTTAGTTTAATTGCTGTCTCCTAACATCTCTCCTTATGCTCTACCCTGTCATCTGTGTAGCTGCTGCTTTGCTTCTGCATTGACCTTTCAGAAACATCCTCATTGCACCCTGCCTGTTGCTATTTAGACTTCACTTCTGTCCATGCACTTCACAGGCAGCTTTTGAATGGTATTTACCTTCGTATCCATGTCTTCATTTCTGTTCTGAAACATCCTCCTTCTTATTTAGCATATCACCGTTGACCTGTTACATCTCCCCCATTGGATGCAACCCTCATTTTGTTCATGTTCTATCTGTTTTGACCTGGAGTTTCTCCACTGTTGGCTGCCTCTTTTCCCTTTTGGGTCTTCACACCCAGGATATAGCTTCCGCATTTTACCTCCGTGCATTTGTGTGTACCCCCTCAGATGGCTCTTTATCTGGCATTCTCATTTGTATCCACAGTCCCACTTCTCCATTGCATCATGAGTCCCTTCTGTGTCATTTATTGTGTATCCCTCAAGTTCTCCCACACTGGCCTTGTACTTCATATTCGGGTTGCTGCCTTGGTGTCATCTTTATTTGGCTGAACTTTGTCTTTTGTATAGATCATAGCTATGATACTCTAGGTGATGCTATGGGTGTTTGGCAGCAGGTGTTCGTGTGTTTTATAGTGGGTTAAGTTACAGATGCATTGTGGAGGTTTTGATCTTCTCATGTGTTCACAATCAAACTTCCTCTTTGACATCTCATCTCCTCCTTCTTGCGGCATTCATGGTGTGTCTCGTTGGCATCATGAAGTGTGGGCATCGTAGCATATGTATTCTGCTTTCTTTGTGGATCGGTACTATATAGCCATCTATAAGTTGGAGCTCTCCACAACACTTGAAATGTTTTCTCATCCCACAACTTACCCGACAGCTTACCGTTTTACATTACCATGTCCACCTGATCTGCATCCAAACAGTGGGTTTTCCTATTATTTTGTCAGCGTTAGCCATGCCTGATCCTTTATTTTATTTTGCAAGTTCTCCGGCAAAAAATGCAGTTAAAATTGCTGCCCCTTCCTCTCCGGTTGCAAACTGGTAGGTTTTCCAAGTTCATGGGGGATTTGTATTTGACATTGTTCTTGGTATAGGTCTGACAAAAAGGCAACTGCGAAGCAAAAGGCAGCCACCCTTTCTGACTCTGATATGTATGTATTGTGAACTTGTATCTGTTATTATCTCTACTCAGGCATCTTCATTTTAGTGAAATTGTCGAATCTCCAGAGGTTCGCACCAAAAAATCGAATCTTCAGTATCCGCTCCACCTCCAAGTTCCCAAGACCACAAGGATCTGCCTCCTGTGTCCTTCTCGTATGCCACCTATTTTTTTACCTCAATTCAGTGTTTTTCTTATCACATCTTGGCATCAGCGCTGCGCTCCTCGACATCAAGCCTTCTTTCACTTTTGGTAATGATCTTGACATTTCCAAATTGTCTTCCAAGGAGGATATGGAATTGCTTGGCTTTCATGTACTGTGTTAATATGTGTACAGGTCCCCTATAGTAAAGGGGAAGATGGCAAGTAAAAAAAATACATCCAAAAAGGACAAAGGCATGACTGCGAAGTTTCCATCAACCTCCGCCAAGCAACTTTCGCCGGTGTAATTTATCCCTCTTGATGTGTTATCTTGGATAATGAATGCCCCTTAGATCAGATACCGAGCCTCTTAAAGACATGCCATTGCCTGTAAAGGCACGTTCTGAGTAATTTGCCTTGTCCTTTCTTTATTCTACTGTCTGATTATCATTTTTTTACTGTAGAACCAAGGTTAAGTTAGAAGCTGAGTGCCTTGAAGTCACACTGTCACCTGTCAGAGCACATTCTAAGTAATTTGATTGATTTTTCTTTGTTCTATGTCTGACTTTGTATAGCAGAACCAAAATTAAATTGGAGAAAGCTCATCTTATCAAAGAAAGGTATGTCTTTCTTCATGGCCACTAGCTCTGGCTCTGAAATTACACAAGCACCTTATTGTCTTCCTTGCCATCTAGGGAAATATCTGTGCAACCCACGATTGAAATCACTACCGATGATAATAAGATTTGTTCTCCATCACCTGAACAGGAACTGTATGAATTCACGCTAATTTGATATTATCCTGGAGTGTAATCCTAAAAAACTTTTTGGAACAGGGTGCCTGTGTTAGACCCTGCTGAATGTGGATCGGATGCTGGATCAGATGCTGGATCGGATGCTGTTCCGTAAGTTCAGTATTCATGTTTTATTTTGTGATATCTCATTATGAATTAGTACTTGTGACCCTGGTGAAGATAGCAGCGCCTTGGATGATTCTCCCCCATCACTTAAGGACTTGCAGAAAGACCCCCTCACAGTTATGCACAAGGACATGCAGGACCCAAACCTATACAAGATATATGAGGGCCTTCCAGAACTTCCATAAGTTCCTAGCATTGTTTGTTTGACTGGATTCAAATGTCATCCGCAGATGGTTCTGTGACATCATCTCCTACTTATCCCAACCAATGGGAACAAACCGTGTCTCATTTACATCTGTTCTCAAGATGTATTCCAAGTCAACTGCAAAGTATGGATGCCTTCCTCAAACATTTCATATATGCTCATTTCCATTGAAGCTTGGTGCTAGATGGTCTTGTATTCATCAAGAGTGGTTTTTTTGTCAACACAAGCAGAGTTCATCCCAATTCTCTCATTGTCGAGTTGTGCCGCTTGAAGATTGCTGGTACATCTCATCATGCAGTCGGTATAATGTCAGATACAATCACGGAGTGTTTCGTACTCAACGAGATTGTTGGTGGTTCTCTCACTGTCCACAAGGTCATGATAACACCCTTTGAGCAAGAAATGCAGAGGGATTTGTCTTTGTTGGGTAAATTGTTCAATTTTCAAGTGGTGACTGGTTCCGTTTCCCATTATGGCATTTCATTCTTAACTCGCAAGAGGCATGTGTCTTTTAGGTTTTAATTTCATTGTTTATGGTTGTCTGACTAGTCTAACTGTCACTGTAGTCAAAACTCCTCCTCTGTCTCCATGCAAAGCCAGCAGTCTTTTCATGACACTTGCAAGCCCTATGTCATATAATATGCAGGGAGATAGAAGGCGCACCAGATATCCAGCCTCGTATGGATACGAAGATAGAAGAATGAATCTCTTTGCCACTCCAGTATGCCTCATTGCCCCTAATGTAAATGGTTTTACAGTTCCAATTTACGATGGCTGTTGCAAGGCCGGTCACACCTTCTCTTTCATCGACAAAGATTTTCACAATCTGTTGGACTTCCCATTGTATAAGCATGGATTACAGGATCTTCCTGTCAATGCAGGGCATTCAGCAAGATATTACCAACTGACTTGGGATGCCTGAAAATGAGATTGCCCAACTGACTTGGGGATAGCTGAATCAGGCTGAGATATATCCTGGCCCAACTGAACTGGTCCAGGCTGATGTTCCCAGGATATAGCCTGGCCCATCTGAGATGGTCCAGGCTGATGTTCCCAGGATATATTCTGGGCCAACTAAGATGGTCCAGGCTGATGTTCTTGGGATATATCCTGGGCCAATTGACATGGTCCAGGCTGATGTTCCCAGGATATATCCTGGCCCATCTGGGATGGTTGAGGCTGATGTCCCCAGGATATATCCTGGGCCAACTGGGATGGTCCAGGCTGATGTTCTCAGGATATATCCTGGCTCAACTGACATGGTTTACGCTGATGCTGTCATGATGTCTCCTGGCTCATCTTGGATTGTTCAGGATAATGTTCTTAGGTTATGTTTTCAGGATATGTCCATAAGACATCTGTTTTCTTGCTAGAGCTCATAATCATGTGCCACAATAACTTGATTGATTCATTATAGTCAACTCCTGGTAGCTGCAACTACCCATAAAGCCCTGATACATGTCAGCCCTTCTTGTATTTTTTCTTTTCAGGTCCCTGCTCAGTTTCTTCCTCTGGATCTATGTGATGTTTGGACCGTTGCCTATTGTTGAATTAGTATCATTTTCACAACTTATCCCATAATAATGACTTACAATCTGTCAGCAGATGGAATCTGCTCAAATACTGACTTCATCTCAAGTACAATTTTCATCCACCTTTCATGCTCTGCCTGTCCCCCAATCTGACTTCCCCATTCCTTTAGTCCCACCAAGAACAGAACAAGTCCTCCAAGTCCTCTTCTACACCATGTTTTCTCCAGAACACTATTTGCAGATATACCACCCAAGGTACACCATTGCCACCACTTTTCCATCTGTTTTTCAATTCTATCAAAGTCCATGATATCATCCTGTTTCTTTGATCGACTCAAGCTCCAGTTCACTAAGGATCGAGGGGGCTTGAATTCCAAAGCAGGTGGTGTGGTGGGACCACCCAAGCGAACCAGGGCCAATTCAGCACCTACCCAAGCCTCACAAAGATGACTCCAATCTTGACCCAGCTTGGAGATTGTATTCTCATCAAGACCAATTTCCAGACCCAGACGCTGTATTTCTCTTGGAATACCTGTTGTCTTGATAATAATTTTTGGAGGAGCTGGTAATTTCTTTAGCCTGTAGTTTTCATGATCAGTTATGCATGAGAGTATATATAAATGTTCAACCTTTCAATATCCTCTAGCACAACTTCAATAGCCCTCATAATGGAATTGTATCCCACAAGTGTTGTTTGGTGAGTGTAGTCTGGAAAATCACTTGGTATATCATCATCTCGAATAAAGTGTGCCTGAGTATATGCCCGCAATGCTAATCCAAGGCCAAGAAGGATCTGCTCAATGGATGAAGTACAATGGGGTTTTCCAGAGGAAGCATCAATCCATGGTTGTGTCACTTCAGTCAACCACCTAGCCCCAACTAACTAGATGTAACACAACTCTGTAGGTGTTCCATCTAAGTGTTCATATAACCATGGTACTCCCAAGGACAATTTATTGCCCCAGGGACATTCTGACTGTAGGCAAGCGTAGGGTTATATTTTTATCCCTAGGGACAATTTCCAAAGAAGACCAAAGGCTGAATAGTTATCCCAAGGGATGATTTTGAGAAAGGATCATGGCCTGAAATATCATCCCATGGGACATATTATAATACCATCAGGGAGAATATATATTTTCCTGGGATATATTCTCAACCAATGTTGCCTCAGCTCAAGCTGATGTTTTTTGAAAAATGGCTATAACATTGTAAATAAAATAGGTAAAATTATGAAAATATTTGTGTGCATAGATTAAAAGGCCTAGGGACTGTAATTTCATCCCTTGGGATATGTATTTCATCCCTTGGGATATTTATTTCGTCCCTTGGGATATTTATTTCATCCCTTGGGCTATTTATTTCATCCCTTGGGATATTTATTTCATCCCTTGGGCTATTTACTTTATCTCTGGGGATATTTGTTTTATCCCTTGGGACATTTATTTTATCCCTTGGGACATTTATTTTATCCCTTGGGATATTTATTTTACCTGAGAAAAGCCCATGGGACATATAGAATATCCCATGGGATACTTATCTTGTCTAGAAAACAGCCCATGGGACATGTAGAATATCCCATGGGATACTTATCTTGTCTTAGAAAACAGCCCATGGGACATAGAACATCCCTTGGGATACTTTCACTATTACAGAAACAGCCCATGGGACATGAAAAATATTGCTTGGGATATTTACGTTAACCAAGAAAAAGCCCATGGGACACATAAAATATCCCATGGGATATTTACTTTACCCACAAAAAAGCCCATGGGACATATAAAATATCCCTTGGGATACCTTTGTTATCGCAGAAACAGCCCATGGGACACATAAAATATCCCTTGGGATATTTACTTTATCCACAAAAAAGCCCATGGGACATATAAAATATCCCTTGGGATACCTTTGCTATCGAAGAAACAGCCCATGGGACATATAAAATATCCCTTGGGATATTTACTTTACTCAAAAAAGCTCCAATCTACAGGCTGGTGGGACTGCGCCAAGTCACACAATAATAATCATAGCAATGCCACATGTTACATAATTTTAATTTACCAACCACTCAAAATGGATATAACAAATTAAATAATTATTTTACCTAACTACATGTTATTCTAATTTATCAGGGAAGAGACAGGGAGGTGGAGGAAAGGGGAATGGCAGGGAATGGGGGTGAGCAGGGGGAGAAGGGGCAGGAGGTGGATGGGAGGTGGGGATGGTGGATGGACAGCACATAGGCAGGGGGAGAAGGGGTAGGAGACAGCCAGGGGGAGAATGGAAAGGAGGAGGGAGGAGGGGGAGGGGAAAGGAGGGAAAGGGAATGACCAACAATACATACCGGTGTTCCCCTGGTGTCCACGCCCCTCGCCCTTGTCCTTGTCCTTGTCCTCGTCGTCCCCGTCGTCCTTGTCGTCCCGGTCCCCGTCGTCCTCGTCGTCCTGGTCCCCGTCGTCCTCGTCGTCCCAGTCCCCATTGTCCTCGTCCTTGTCCTTGTCCTCGTCCCCGTACCCATCCGCCTTGTCCTTGTCCTTGTCGTCCCCGTCCCCGTCGTCCTTGTCCTCGTCCTCGTAGTCCCCGTCCCCGTCCTCGTCCTCGTTGTTACCGCGTGGCCCTGTTCCCGTTCGCGTTGTCGTTGCCGTCCTGTTTGCCGTCCCGTCCTCGTCGTCCCTGTTGCCGTCATCCTTGTTGTCCCGGGCTCCATGGTCCTCGTCGTCCCGTTCCCCCATCCCGGTCGTCCTCGTTTCCGTCGTCCGTTGCCCCCGTCCCCGTTCCCGTGTTCGCTGTCCTCGTCGTCATCCTCGTCCTCGTCCCCGTTTCCGTCCTCGTCGTCCCTGCTGCCGTCGTCCCGTTCCCCGTCCCGGTCGTTCTCGTTTCCGTCGTCCGTGGTTCCCGTCCGCCCGCTGTCCTCGTCTTCGTTTCCTCGTCCGTGTCGTGGTTCCCGTTCCCCTTGCCGTCGTCTTCCCCTTTCGCGCCGTGGTCGCGTTCGTTCGTTTACCCCGTCGTCCTCATTCCCGTCGTCCTCGTTTTTGCTGTCGTAGTGGGCCTGGGTTGTCCCCGTTCTCGGCTGCGTACCGTCTCCTTGTCGCCCGCATGCGCGTCTGCTTGTTGCTGTTGCCGCGTTCGCGTTCGTTTGGCACGAGGGTGAGGGAAAAAAACCTACAAGTGTGTTTAAGTAGTCAGTAGAATGAAGAAAAAAGATAAAGAATAATTACCTGGGGTGCTCTGGCATCCGCACCCGTTGTCGCGTCGTTGTTGAAAATGAAGTCTTGTTGAACTCGCGCGCGAGAATTTCAACCGGGATTTGCCGATATCCCAAACGGGGTCAAGTTGCCATATAGGGAAGGGTGGCTGGATTTTCTTATTATTATTACATGTACTACAGCACCTAAATGGCCAGGGCAAGACCCTGAAGAGATATAAGTATGCTATACCTACCCCACAGGGAGTTTTTGTATTTTATTTCATTTTATATGGGGAGATATTCACAATGCATTCTATGCCTCTGCTAAAAATGGACCCTTAAACACCTAACTTTGCGACTACAGGTCTGAAAAATCTAAATTTAATTCTACGGGTACTAGGGAAGGTGTACATTGTGTTCCAGACAAGTGCCTGGTAGTTGGTGGTGCGGAGAATGTGTTGTAGCCAAAATGGATTTGGATCTTTGCATTGTGGCTAGACAATCAAAAGTCCGTATAATCATGATTCGAATGTGAGTGACAAGTTCATAATATTTTGGCTACAACACATTCCCCGCACCACCAACTACCAGGCACTTGTCTGGAACACAATGTACACCTTCCCTAGTACCCGTAGAATTAAATTTAGA